>CM076579.1:1667327962-1667839191 GCA_034641835.2 Pinus albicaulis
AATTTCCTCACGATTTTGGCTTCGCACTCTAAAAATTTCAGCTTCTGAACCTTCTGAGAAAAAAAATTTATAGCGAAAATTCCATGATGACCTGTTTGGAGCAGCGAAATCCTAGAATCCCAAAGCTCTGATACCAAATGTTGTGAAACCAGCTCCAAAAATAGAAGAAAAGAGATATCAACGCCTTAGAAATAAGCCACTTTGAGGGGGAAACCTCTAATACATTACATGAATGAAAAATTCTTTGATGATACAAATTACAAAACCTCCTTTCTATATATAGAAGTCCATGGGACCACAATGTAATCCTAGTGGGCCACAATGTAATCCTAGCCGACCTAAAAATAATAATTTAAGGGCACAATAATAACAATATGGGGGTTACAGGGGTACAATAATAACAATAAGGGGGTTACACTAACAATAATAAGGGAATATACTAGTAATATAGGGACCTAACAGTTCTTTCAACTGACCTAACAGAGCAAAACATAGAGGTAATGAAGAACAAACAGAGCTAAGGTGCCTTTGAAGAACATTATTTAGTCTAAATCCTTTGTTCTATTGCAACATAGAAAGATGGAAACATGATGATATATGAGAAAACAATAACTGAATAGAAGCACTTCACCATTAACCAAGCTCAGGGATCCTGCAAGCAAGCCTCCTCCATCAACAATAAAAACAAGCCATTCATAAGCTCCACAATACCAAATTTCTCTTCAACCTCCAAAAGACTATGTATTGCTCCAAAGAGTCATCAAATGCCAACATTTTACAATGAATCCCTCATGCTCTATTTATTTAGCAAAGGAGGGAAAAAACCCTAGATAGGGTTGGAAAATGTCAAAATCACTCATAAATGTCATTAATGCCCAAGAGACCATGCAAGGCCCAAGGCACAAAATATCCCATGAAATAAATGCCAAAATAACTTCTAGCACCTAATTTTAGAGTGATTTTCCTCAAAAAACATTAAAATATCATTTTGCAATAAATGAGTGTGTTTTTTTCACTTTTGGCCAAAAACACACAGTGAGGCCTAAAAACGCATCGCCTTCACAGGCAGAAAATTGGTCCACTTGTAGCTAAGCTTTGGTGACCTTCCTGATGTCGGATGTTTCTCTGTGATGGCCCGTTGGAAAGCCTGTTGAGTCTAGTTTCCCAATATACCTTTTTTTTTTTCTGATTGAGCTCCTGTAACCTTTCCAAAAAGCCAAATTCAATAAATTGTTTTGAGCACAGTGCCAAGCCTGTAAATGAGGCAGAAAAGTAGAAAATGAGGTGTTCTTTGACCTTTTAGGGGTAAAAAATGCTCCAAATGCTTTGAAATTTGGTGAGTATAGCATACGAGGCATGAGAAATCCAAAAATTTAAAGTTTTCCCTCTGAGGATGTCTGAGGAAAAAGCGTAGCGCCAGGGGTGTTGTGCTTATAGGCCTCCAAATTCACAAAAAACCAAAAATTTTCAAAATATCCTCAAATTTGGTGGATGTCTCCCTTATGGGGTTTGAGAGAATTGTAGTGAAGCTTGTGCCAAGATTCCAAGATTATATTGGCCATTTCCCTCTTTGAGTGCTTGTAGCTTGGCATGGGCCTTCTTGAGTTTAGCCCTTGCAACTTGATTCCTCTGACCATAATGTTTGGTCATCTTTCTTTGTAAATCAAGGTCCTTATTTGCCCTCTCCAATTTGGCTTCCAAGTGTATGTTATCTCTTTGAATCCATGGCTCCCGATCATGCTCTATCTCCATAGCAAGAAGCTCATTTAGAGGAAGTTTTTCTACCAAGGCTTATTCTTGTTCTCTCTGTTTTGCCAAAGTATTCTTCAATCCCATGGTTTTTGGTCTTCTTCTAATCTGCCCCTCTTCATCTTCATTTTCCTCATAGGTGCCCATGAATTCTTATAGCTTTACTTGTGCCCTTTGAGCTTCTTTCCGGCTTTGATTGCTCTAGCCTCATAAATGGCATGTTGTGCACTCATTTGTTTGTTTTCAATCTCATAAAAATGAACAATATTCTTAGCTCTAGCCAACTGGGCTTCCAAGTTCTCAATTTGGGCATTTTTGTCTTGGAGGAGCAAGTTTGAGATCCTTGCTTCATTTTCTTCATCACTGTCCACCTGAATGATTTCAAACTCCCTCTCAACCTCATGATCTTCTTTTTCTTCCTTTACCCTTTTTTTACCTTTGTCCAGTGGCTGAGCTGAGATGGATGTCATGGTCCCTTTCCTTTTAGAGGCATCAAACACAAGCCTAGGCCCTCTTTGATATATCAATGAAAAATGTGTGATTGTGGTCTTGTTGGTGTCTTTATCATAGCTGTGATCCTGGGTGTTGCCATCAAACTCCTCATTTTCATTATTAGTATCATCACTCATCATATTTTATGCTTCATCATTGTCCTCTTTGTTCTCAACATCATCACCACTCTCATCCTCCTCACTGATTTCTGCATTATGACTGTCATGACTGTTGTCATGACAATCATGACTATCTTCAGCCTCTTCTTCATTTTTTGCACTGTCAAAATCCTCTTTGTCTTTGTCAATTTCCTCATTAGTGCCCATGTTGTCTTTTTCCTCTTCATCTTCATCATTTTCAGTGGGATTTCTGCTTTCTTCATCACTTACCTCTTTCTCATCATCATCTACCTCCATATCCTTTGTTTTATTACTGACCTCCTCTTCACCAATGCTCAATTCATTCTCAATGTCAAACTCCTCATTGTCTTCACTATCATTACCCTACTCTCTTTCCATGTTCACTACCTCTTGTTGGCTTAACTCATCATTTCACTCATCCTCATTTTGGCTTGACTCATTGTCACTCTCACCCTCTGCATTTTGTTCATCATCATCACCCTCCTTGGTTTCCATGTCTTCTACTTCTTGTGGGCTCAACTCATCATCTCCTTCATCCTCATTTTCACTTGATTTTTCACTGCCACTTCCTTCTTTATCTGATGTATCAAGAGAAGCTGAGGAAGGGAGGTTTTCTTAAGGTGAGGACACTTGTGTAGATGATGAGGCATGATCTTTAGGAGGTGATGGAGGAGTAGAGGGAGGAGGATGAGATGATGAGGGAAATTTTGGTTGATGATGGGGTTGTGGGCTTGTGAAGACTTCATGGGCTATGAATACCTCCCAAGGTATGCCCTTTTGCTCCAGCTGATGTAGGACCACCATCTTGATCAAGGAGTGGCGGAGAAAACTATGCATTTTCTGGGAATAGGTTCTCCTCCAGACAACAGAAGAAATATTGTCAATACTCCTATACAAGTAGTAAGGCAAATGAAGAGTTTTAACCCTTGTGAAATGCATGAGCAATCTAACATGGTAGGAATAAATTCTAGAGTACCTCCCCTCACAGGTGAAGTACTTCATGATAACCCTAATAAAGGGTGAAAACCTCTATTTCAGGTGTGAGAAAGGGCAAATAGCCTTGCAGCCTTCTCTGTATCTAGTCTTGACAAATGGCTCATAATAGCTCATGTTTAATCTTGATTTATTGAACCAGTTTTCACCAACAGCAGGTATACCTACAACATTAGAGATGGCATCTATTGATAGTTCAGAGTCTACCCTTGCAATATTTACCTGTTTGTATTGTAGGTTGAGGACAAACAACCTTGTAAACTCTGGGTGATTTTGCACTTGTTTGACTTTCTCACAAAATTGGAAACTCTCCACATTCTGAAATCATGTGAGAATCATGGGAGATGAAGTAATATCCACTATGCTCTGGGGCTCAAATATATTGACCTTCCCTCCCTTGTTCTTTGGCTTTATAGGAACTTGGCCTCCTTCACTACTATCACTCCTTTCTTAACCTGACATGGTGACTGGTGTGGTTTTTAGAAAAACTTGGGTCTGCTTATAAAAACTTGGGCAGGAGGAGTGAAATGAAATGATGATGAGGGCAGCTTTTGCAAATGAGTGAGATGGAGGTGGGTTAATGGGTGAGTTTCTTTGAGCTTCATGAGGGTATTAACTTGAACTGACTGTTATAACCCTAATTGACACCTCCCTTAACTGATGATTTAGCTTGGAGGTCAAAGGATAGTGTTAATTATGAAGACTTAGGGTTTGTTTAGGCACTAAGGTTTGATTATTTTACCTTAATCGTAAAAACAAAAAAAACACTTGGAGGATGAGGAAAAATTTCCACTTACCACCTTTGACTCCTTTGAAGGATTTTTAAGGAAATTTGGAGGGTGCTTTCCTTGAGTTTTTGGCACTTTTATGCACTTTGAAGGGTTTTTGGGCATTGGCGCAGCGCTGAACGCACTGTCGGGTCATGTGTGCACAGCGCCAGGAAAATTGTGCCTGCTGGGTCGCCTATGAGCATAGTGCTGCCCGTGTGGAAGCTTGTCAGGCTTCTGTGCGTAGTGTTGGGCCTGTCAAGTCGGCCTCTTGAGCGCAGCGTTGGGCTTCTGGGCGAGTCAGGTTAGCTTCTGAGCACATCACCGTTCCTCTGGGTTGTCAGGTCTGTCTGGGCACAGCGCCCGTCTGTACACGCAACACATTCAGCTATACGCACATCACAGTTCAAAAATGCACTATGGAAACCTCTATTCGCTTAACGTCGGGTCCTGTGAGTGCAGCACCGACTCAAAAGCGTAGCGCCTGTGACTTAGCCCAAAAATTGACTGAAACTCAGAAATTCTCCTTGAAAGCTCCTTACTCTCCTTACAAGTGACAAATGAGCTAAAATGATAAATAATATGCCTTTATACCCTTGGAAAAAGAATTAAAAATTAAAAACCCACTTATGCTAATGTTTTAAGCCACTGGGTCACTTTCACTGATTTTCAATTTTGAACTTTTTGCAGGTGACTTGAAAAACTTTTAAGTGGTCCCTTTTCCTTTGTTGTTAGCTTGCTGTAGAAATGAAATGGTCCCTTTTCAACCTTAAAGATCTTGGCACTGTCAAACCTCTTTTTTCTTGCATTGTGAAACTGAAAACATGATTATATCTCTTTTGATATTTCTAAGTGTGAGTGACCTGAAAACATGTTTTCTTACCTTCTTACTAATTTTGCAAGTGATATATCCATTTTTGACAAAGACTATAAAACATATTTGTTATATCTTCTCTTGGCCACTTCTGATTTGTTGCAGGTGCCATGACATACTGATCTTGTCCCTTCTAACATTCTTGGATTTTTGACAACTTTAGTCACATAACAGTAACCTCATGATTAGCTTGATTTCACATCTTGAAACTCAACCCTAGGCTTTTATTCCTTTGACCATTTGAGGGAAATTTACTGCACTTGAAGACTTAACCTCTCTCACACCGATACTCTTTGCATTCTTTCCCTTTGAGGCAGTGAAGCATGTTTACCTTGGCAAACCCTAGAAGTCACCTTCAACATCCTTTTAAAACCTTCCGTTGTCATTTTGGAGGCCTATTATCTTCATTTCATCTCCCTTGCCTATCTTTCCAAACCTTAGGTTTTAGGGCTGCTAGAGAAAAATCATTAGTGTTGTCTTCTAAGTTCTCTATAGCCCTTTCAAGTTCATTTATTTTTGTTCAGTTCACATCACCTTTTTCCCTTCTTCATTTATAACTTCTAAAAAATTTCAATTCATGCTTGGTTATGCTGGAGTGCCTTTGTCCTTGTGGTTTTTCTGCATTGGCTTCTTGCTTGGCACATTGTTGGTCTAATCAATCCTAAAAACCCTGATTTCCTTTGAACATAGGCTTCCTCCTCTTCCATTTCCTCAAGTATATCTATTAGTGAGGAGCAAGCCTCTTACCTTACCAATTTTCCTGTTGATAGTTACCTTCAAACTCCTGCAGAAATGTCAATCATGGATAGTTTTTCTTTGCAGATTTGTACTTGATAAGGAGGTCTTCTTTGAAGGTTTTCCTAATCTGTCTTGGAACAATAGATGTTGACCTTATTTTCCATTTGATTCACCTTCTTGGCACATGAAAAATAGTGTTTTAGGACATTAAAGACAACCCTACAACCTATGAAACCTAGTGACCTAGTGGGAGGCTCATTTGACTTGTCTTTGACTGAAAGTTTGGCTTGGGATCTTTAGATATGAAAAACAGAGATTTTGACAATTTGATGTATTGAAGATCTAAAATCCAATTTACTTGATTTATCTAAAGATCCTACAGAGATAGTTTTGATACCATCACTGCTTGAGGTGTCTTGGGAAACATGAGAAGGAGTAGGTTGGTTGGTGATCCTAGGTGGCTAGTGGAGGGGTGAGGCAAACGAAAAACATGATGAAGATGAGTGGCATGAGCCCATGATGGGTCTTCTGGGAGTGGTAGGCTGACCAGGGAATGGGAGAGTAGTGAGATAGTGAAAAATTTATCCTAAGGATAATGAAGGTAGTGAGATTTCTAAAACTCACAATATTCATGAATTTTGGTTTTAGAAATCTAGGATAAGCATTTAGTCATCTAAAAAATAGAAAAAACTACTGATGACTAACATGGTAAACTCCGCCCAGATTCTTTATAAACCTGTCATTTTGTCAGTGTGCCCAGGCCATACCAGAGGAGAGAGCACACACAGATTTCTAGACTGAGTTTTAATTGCAGGTGGAACCATGAGTGTCGAGCAGTGATTATGCAACTGAACCATGAGCCTTGAAATTTTCTAGGGGAGGTAATTTTTCTCCATGTCAGAATATAGTCAAGTTTACAATCATTTTTCACAATTTTTCACAGGGAACGCAATGGCAAGGTTGGATTTGCCTTTTAAGTTGCATATTTCCAGTCCACCCATGGAACAACATCTTGGAGGAATCTAGGGGGAGTCTAAAAGATTCCTTTTGGCCCTAGATTTTTACTTCATCAAAATTCAGAAAATGGACAGTCGATTTTTCACTATTCGATGCCACAAATCTGATGGTGCATTCATATTTTCCATCTAAGCTTTATATTTTTTGGTCACTTTTTGAAGTGAAGTTACAGGTGTCAGATTTCAGCGAGTGAGCAGTCGATTTCACACCTTTCGACGCCACGATTGTGATGATGATTTCAGATCTAGTAGAGCAGCAGCCCATTCTTCAGTCATCTTCAGCGTGAGGTATATGATGATTTGATTTCATGTACTTCTTTTTCCTTGTGATGAACAGTGCTGTATAGATCCTGGTTGATGTATGTGTCGTGGGATCTTGTCTTGTTTTGTTATTGATATAGTTTCTGTCATGGATTTGTATTATGTTTGAGATCCCTTGATGCCATATTGGCGGGCTACTCATGTATGTTTTTTGAGATCCCTTGTTTTCCATGATTGGAAGGATACTCATAGTCTTTATGTGTGAGCTATTTTCATACTGATAGGAGTCCTTTTTATGCATGAGCGTTCTGCAATGGAACATCTCGTAGAGAGGTCCAACCACTCCTATGTGAGGGAATTTTCCTTGTACACCAGAGAAAACACATCCATGTACATCTTCTTCTTACAAAAATTAATGTAGTGGCCTACACCATCTTGACACTGAGGCCCAGAGATGTAGTCCCTCCTGGATGAACTCCATTATCAAACGACATGTTCTCATGATTGTTGATCTCGACATGTTTTGTTCCTCTTCTTTACAGCAAACAATTGTTCATTTATGATCATTAACGCTTTAATTAAATGCAATTCTAACACATTATCCGAAGTAAAAGGTCTTGGTTATGGGTATCAAGAATTCACCCTGGATCAGTAGGAAGGAGTGATCAGAATATGGATCAGGGAAAAAAATTAGCTCAAAAATGAAAGTGCTCAGAATTTCTCCAAACTAGATTCAAATAAACCGACCCATCGCAAGGAATCCAATGCAACTCATTTTGTTGAAAACTGAGCTCGGATGAAGGAGTTATGGTCTGCTGATTGCCGGTAAGAACATGCAAATTTTATTAAAAATTTGCAGAACATGTAGAGTTGATGACATGGAAGTCCAATCATCATGCAAATAATCTTATTCAATTTTTGTCCAACGGGACTGTGACAAGTTTCACCATCAGATTTGGTAGTTAGGTTTGTGAAGGTGTTGTAGGTGAGTCTGAGAAGGATCATATTGAGAAAAACGTGCAAACTTGTTTGCAAAGGTCGTGGATTTGGTTCAATCTCAGGTTTTTCTTTCAACAACTATCTTTCAACAAGAATAGGAATGAGAAATCCACTTTAATAGCCACGGAGTGTTACAGCTTGCGCTAGCAGACTAGAGGAAAACAAGTATATTTTTCTGAAGGCAGCAACCACAATTTCTTCCAAAAATTCTAGAGATTTTTGAACAAGAGCGATGGACGGTTGAGATTGTATCGCAGAAATGAAGTCGAAGATGAACAGTCAAGATCGAATCACGGGATTACTGTGGAAGATGGATGATTGTGAAGCATATCACACTCGCCATAAAGGTTTAATTTCATATTGCACTTGGACATAAATATTTCATCGCATATCACATTCGGTGAAAGGAGCCTTGGGAATGCGACAGCTAGTCATGTGTTGACTTGTTCTATGGTTTTCAATGAGCCGAGATTGCAATGATCCAAGATTTGTGATGTCATATTTGTGAAGGATTATTGTGACTAGAATCTGCGATGTCATATTTGCGAAAGAGTATTGAGATGAGTAATTTGCGATGAGGATTCATGAAGGAAGCATCGATCACGTGAAGTGGTCATGTAAATAAGTGAAGGGAAATAAGGGTAAGTTTAAGCACTTAAATGTTAAAAGCACATACAACCCACCTTCCGCCACATCACTCATCGCAATCACAAATCGCAAAAAAAAAAATTTCACCTTATGACCTCTGCCCCAGCACTACGCACCCACACCAACATGCCACCAAGTTTACCATTGAAAACCAATGCTCCAATCATGTATTTAAATGCATTTATTGCTCTGACAACGGGAAAGGAGTTAAGTGTGATTAACGCTAACTACGGAATTAATTATCTCCTAAATGCGCGCTTAAATTCAGATAATGATGAGTTTAATTTAGCAGCGGACTTGGCAGAGCCACTAAATTTGGAGGTAGTTCCAGATGAAGTCTTCTAGTTTTAGTGGATGTTTTCTAGGCCTAGAGTAAATAAGGCTTATCTTGAGTAATATTCAACCAATTTGGGCTCAGGAAGAGTCATTCTTAGCATTTTGGTATGTTGGGAATCTATTGCAATATGTTTCAGAGGCAATGGAGCTCATCTACAGGTGTTTTTGGCACGTTGAATAATTTTGAAGCTCAGGGGCACCAGGAGTGAAGGTCATGCCTAGAGGACCTGTAGACCAATTGAAGAACCAAAAGAGGCTACTCAGGGGTTTATGGATGCTATAAATCCATTGGTAACTTATGTTTTTTGTTTAGAACACATATTCAAGTTCAAATTTCAGGTTGAACCAGGAGGGTGTATGGATCATTCAGATATTGAGCCAGTTCTTGGAGGATTTTGAGATGGATATGATCTTGCATGGATCTTCCAGCCTCCATATGTTTTTAGCAACAACCTTTGCATCAGTGTTGTAGCATTTTTCTTATCTTTTCTCTTTATGTGAAAAAAACACTATTGATGTACTTACAATTATTGAAGTACAAATTTGATGCTCTTTCATATTTGAATAAGGGATCTTGGTAAGATGCCCATGTGTTGCTGACAGTAGGTGTATGGTAAAGGGACTTTGCAGGAGTTGTTTCTTTTTTAGGAGAAACTTACCATTTCATTTCAACGCATTGATGTACTATTCATTTTGAATTTTGGAGCATAATAACCATGAATCATGCCTTAGATCTTATTCAAGGAGATGTAGGCCAAGCGAGGAGCACTTCTTCATCAAATGGCTTGTGGTTTGTTGTGTAATGTATTTTCCTTTAATGTGCTTAATGGTTTCATGTCTATAACATACTCATGGAATTACATATTTAAAGACACCAAAAATATATCCATGTGATAATCTGAAAGCTTAGTAAAATTCCTATGCACATAATAAACACATTTTTAATACTAATGAGGGAGCTTGCATATCTTTAACAATTTTTCCCACATTCAGATCATATTTCCAGTCTTGCAAATAATTTAATGTCTCTTTTAAGATAATTAGTTGAAGCAGGTGCGAAGGTGGAGGATGAAGATGCTAAAGCAATATTACTAAATATTCTTCCTTCAAGTTATAGTAATTAGTGCTTTAATTTGAGTCAAATGTCTTCACAAAAATTGCATGAGATAATTGCAACACTTCTGGGAGAGGAAAAGAGAATAAAACTGGAGGATACAGAAGATAAATCTCCAGTAGAAAATGCATTGTTTACAAAGACAAGGACGAGAAAGAAAAATGAAAACAAAGGTGAAATTGAATGCTACTATTGCAGGAAAATTGGGCATACAACGTGGAATTGCAGAAGTTGTGTGAGCAATCCGTTAAAAGGGAAAGAATCAGCAAATATAAACACAGCTGAATATCCATTGAATATCGATGATGAATTAAATGAAGAATTTGAACCTCTTAAACTATTTTAGAACAACTACACTTCAGGCTCAACATGGATGGTTGTCTAGATAGTATGGAAATTGCGAATCTAGGGAAGGATCCCTCATTTTTTGAAGGCATGGAGTGGTCTGCTAATGAGGTTATGCAAGAGGTTGGGATGATGTCCAGTAATTGACTTTAGGAGGTCCTTGATTCGGGAGTTCAGGATTCGAACTCGGGAATCCAACTTGCCGACTACACCTTTATGAGGGTTATGAGGCAACTTGATGGATCGTGTATTGATAACATGTAAACGAGTTAAAGAATGATTGTGTATTTTTTTGTTTATGGGTGATTTCAATAAATTTATGTAATTTAAGCATTAAGAGGGGATGTTGGAATTAGTGCTTACATCCTATATTTGAGATGTTGGTTTGTGATGGTTGAGAAATTTTCTCAACCTCTCTTTCTAGCTTAGGAATAAGTGAGATCTGCAAAACTCTATATATTAGAGTAATTTGAATGTAAATAGTGTGTGTATGTGTTGACACATACACCTTTGTGCAAAATATATGTGCTATAAACCATCTTTATCATTTTTTGGAATGAACACCTACTTGGTTTTCTTAATGGTTAATCATTGGGATTGATATTCATAATTATGAGAATTACTAAGATACAAAGAAATAACCACCATTCATCCAGAAGTAACCAATTGTCCCATTGTGTTTGTTTATTAGATACAAAGAAATGAATATATCCTTCCAAACATTTGTTCACTATTTCAGTTTCCCCTTCGGATTGAGGATGATAAGATGAACTATGAGCTAGCTGAGTACCCAAACAAGAAAATAATTTTTTCCAAAAATTTCCAGTGAAAATCAGATCTCTATCGCTTACAATAATATTTTGGTTTCCATGTATATTTTGAATTGTTTCCATAAATGCAGTAGCAACTATACTCACTTTAAATGTATGATATAATGCACAAAAGTGTGCATACTTGGTAAGTCTATCAACTACCACCATGATGACACTCTTTCCTTCAGACTTAGGTAAACTTGTGATAAAATCCATTGAAACCTCATCCCAATTTTGACTTGGAATGGATAAAGGTTATATCAAACCCGGGGTCTTAATTGTATCAACTTTATTTTGCTGAAAAAACAAACATTCTGCCACAAACTTTTGAATATCAGATTTAATTCCATCCAAAAAAAAATATTTCTTCACCCTGTGGTAAGTTTTTAAAAATCTCGAGTGTCCTCCTAAGGGAGAGGTGTGCAATTCCAAAATAATATTTTGTTTTTTTGGGGAATTCTTACAAAGATATAAGCGACATTTGTACAATAAGGAATAATTTTTCCCACTAAATGGATCATATGTACTGGGACCTTGCTGCAACTTTTGAATGAGTGTCCATACTTCTTCATCATTCTTTCATTCCTCCCTTGTTTCAGTTATCCAATCTGGTTGGATAATAGAAATGTCACAAAGAAATACTTCCACATCCTCATCCTTTCTTGAGAGTGCATCTACAACAACATTTAGCTTCCCTTTTTTGTAGATGATTTCAAATTCATAACCCAACTTCTTTGTGACCCATTTTTGCTGCTCTTTTGAACATAGTCTTTGTTCCAAAAATTATTTAAGGCTATCATTATCGTTTTCTACCTTGAAGTGTCTTCCTATTAGGTAAGGTTGTCATTTCTTTAGTTCATGTAGTATTGCCAACATTTCCTTCTCATAAATAGCTTTCTGAAAATAATTTCCTTTGATTGGAATATTTTCAAAAGAAATGGGTCTTCCTTCTTGCATTAAAACAACACCAATTCCATCTCTTGAGGCATCACATTCCATAATAAAGGTTTTTGTTAAGTCTTGCGTAGCTAAGACCGGTGCTTGTCACATTTCCTCTTTAATATGTTCAAAGGCCTTAGTTACTTCAAGAGTCCATGAAAATGCATCTTTCTTCATTAATTTTGTTAGAGGTATCGTTATTCTCCCATAATTCTTAACAAAGTTGCGATAATACCCTGTTAACCCGAGAAATCCTCACAACTACTTTATGGTTGTGGGGACTTTCCATTTCTTAATGGATTTAATTTTGTTAGGGTCTACCTCAACACCCTCCTGAGATACAATATGACCTAGATATTCCACCTCTTGTACTCCAAAGAAACATTTGGAGGTTTTTCCATATAATTGTTTCTCCTCTAATAGTTTGAGCACGTTGTCAACATGTTGAACATGATCCTTCCAAGACTTGTTGTAGAGTAGTATAACATCAAAAAATACTAACACAAATTTTCTAAGGAAGGGTTTGAAAATTAAATTCATCAATCCTTGAAATGTAGAAGGTGCATTGGTAAAGCTAAAAGGCATGACCAAAAATTCATAATGACCCTCATGAGTTTTAAATTTTTTTTTCGGAATGTCTTGAGTCTTCATTCTAATTTGATGATATCGTGAACAGAGATCCAACTTGGTGAAATAAATTTTTCCATGTAATTCATCCGATAATTCATCAATCACAAGAATGGGAAATTTATCTTTAATAATGATCTTATTGAGCTCCCTATAATCCGGGCACATGCTCCATGATCCATCCTTCTTGTGCACCAATACTACTAGAGCAGAGAAAGAACTTTGATGGGGTTGAATTATACTGGCCTCTATAATTTCTGCAATCATATGTTCAATTTCGCTGTTTTGGACATAAGGATATCTGAAGGCTTTATTTTTGGAGGAATACTTCCTGGAATAAAATGAATAGAATGATTATGTTCACGAATAGGTGGGAGTCCTTTGGGAGTTTCAAACATCTTGGAATTATTTTACAATACTTTTTGGAGATCTGGAGAAATGGATGATTTTGATGTTGTAACTTCCAGTGAGCATAATTGTGCAATTATGCCTCATTGTTATTTATTCAGAAGCTTTTTCATGACATTAGAGCTTATTATATTTCCTGGATTCCCTCTGATACCCCGTAATACAACTTCCTTCTAAAAAAAAATCAAGAAAAGTTCTTGAAAATTAAAAGCTACCGTCCCCAAAGATTGTAACCATTGTACTCCTAGTACAACATCAGCACCACCCATTGGAATGGAAAGCATTGGAATATTCAATACATATTCTCCCATGGTTAGCTTGATATTATGGAAATTTTTAGAGAAAATTATAGTTCCTCCATTTTCCATCATCACTTGACACTCTGGCACTGGGTATAGGAAGCAATTTAATTCCTTGCCTACCTTACAATGAATAGAATTATGGGTAATACCTGAATCAATAATAATTATTACGTTTTTATTCTTCATATGTCTTTCTATCTTGAGATTTTGTGGAGTGGTAATTCCTACCAATTCATTACAATATGTGGCCGGATTCATTTCTTCTTGCTCTAGGGTTGGTTCCCAGTGTATACCCTCTTCTTTTGAAGTTTCTTGTTCCTTTTCTTCCTTCTCTTCACAATATATGTAAAATAATTTCTTCTCAGCACACTTATGACCTTTAATGTATTTTCTATCACAGCTATAGAAAATCCCATTTTCTCTTTTTTCTTCCATTTGTTGTGGTGTCGACTTTCTAGGTTGTGGAAGTCTAGGAGTAACAACACTTCCATATTTATAGTTGTGAGTGGTAGGCTTCCTTATCGCCATAATTTTTCTTTCAATTTTTCTTGCCAGCCTAAATGCCTTCTCCAATGTATCAGGTTCTCAAAGGCAAACCTCATATTGGATGTTATCCTTTAGAGTCCCTATGAATACATCAATTCTATGTTCCTCTAGAATATTATTTACCCTTATATTCAATTTTTGGAAATCCTCAATGTGCTCCATAATTGAACCCTTTTGTTTGAGATTTATAAATTGGATAACGAAGGTGTTTCTCTTTGTATCCTCATAATGTGATATCATTTCCTCTGTAAAAATTGACCAAGTGACAAGTGGTTTATGATAACAAATCCATCGATACCATACAAACTGATTTTGTTCTAAATATAAAGTTGCAATGTGTACCTTTTGTGTGTTTTGTGTATTATGGAGATTAAAGTATTGCTCCATTTGTAGTATCCATGTTATCATATCCTTGACATCAAACTTCCTCATATCTATCTTTGGAATATAGTGGGTCTTAAATCCAACATTAGAGTCTATGAAATCATGATCAACATTTCTTTTGTTCTCATGATTTTCCTCTACTAATTTTTCACCATTAGGAAGCTTTTCATGTAGCAACTTTGCCAAACCTTCCTTCAAACCCTTCATTTCTTTCTTCAAATATTCCATGTTTCCTTCTATACCATCGATATTAGGCTCCATTCCATCCATCTTAGCTTCCATTCCATCCATAATAGCTTCCATACCATCCATCTTGGCTTCCACTCCATCCATCTTAGTTTCCATGCCATCCATCTTAGCTTCCATGCCATTCCTCAAACCATCCATCTTAACTTCTATGCATTTCTTCAAACCATCCATCTTATCTTCCACGTCTTACTTCAAACCATCCAGCTTAGCTTCCATTTTATTTTTTGTTACCCTTTGCGAGAGAAAAATTTGTTGCACTTGGTCTTGTAATTTTGATATATCATGTTGCACTTCTACCTCTTCGTGAGTTATAGTAGAGCCTTTTGAGGGCTTAATGGGTGTTGAATTATTTTTAGGGGGGATTTTAGAACCCAATACTGATATCTATGCTTAAATATTCCCTTGGAATCGCTTCAAACTTATTTTTCAAACAAGACTTATGCAATTTTGAAAAACAATACACACATTTTTCTTGCTTTTGAGGAGCTCAACATTGAAACTGATGTATCTCTGTAATTTAGGATCCCCAAAATTTATCTTCGGTCCTTTGGTATCCCTTTGAAGCTTATTTCCAATGGCACAGTTCTAACGTGATTTGGATTCTTCAAGACAAAATTATGCCCAATCTCACACAATGACCTAATTATGGACTGGTTTAGTAGAGCGAACTTGTACGACATGCCACGTGTCCATATTTCCTCCTTCAGCTCTAAGATCGATACACAAGAAACCACAGTCCGTGCAATTTCAGCCAATTTTTATAGAATTCCAATCCGATGCTCAGAGAGAGAGTTATGAAGAGTTTCCCAAGGTCACCTCTTTGAGATGAAATTTGGGAGCTTGCAAAAACCCTAACTTCCACAGATCCTATCTATGAAAATATCGAAAAATAAGATATGGAAATTTTCCATGAAGTTCCTCCAGCGTTCGGCGTAGATGTGTTTTTGTTTTAGCTTCTGAGCCTCCGTATAAAAAAAGTTAAAGTGCAAATTACACGATGACTTGTTTGAAGCAGCGAAACCCTAGAATCCAAAGCTCTGATACCAAATGTTATGAAACCAACTCACAAAATAGAAGAAAAGAGAGATCAAGGACTAAGAAATCAACCACTTCGAGGGGGAAACCTCATTTACTTTACATAAATGAGCAGTTCTTAGATGATTCAAATGAAAAAATCCTCCTTTCTATATATAAGAGTTCATAATCCTAGCCGACCTAACAATAATAATGTAAGGGCACAACAATAACAATAGTGGGATATTATGGGGCACAATAATAATAATATGGGGACTAGAGGGGTACAAAAATAACAATAATGGGTCTACACTAAAAACAATAAGGGACTATACTAGTAATTTAGGGCCCTAACATGTAGAGAACAATTTTTTCTTGTGCACAACTATTTTCCAAAATTTTAATTATACATATTTTTATGAAAGTCATTATATCCTTGAAATTACACGGCCTTCCATTAACACAACCTAAAAAGGTCTTACCATTATCAAACATTCCTTCTTATTTTTTAGATTATAGCTCTTAATTTCCTTTAGTGCACCATATAATTATTTTTCCAAATGGTTAATGTCCCAAAAAGTTATAGCAGAATTAGGCAATGGATGTATCTTGATATTTTGATATTTTTTCAAGAGAAAAATGTATTAAAAATAGTAAAAACTATATGCATTTGTGTGTTGGAAACCAATAAAATAATGAGAGAGGGGGTGAATCAATATTTTAAAAACCTTTAACAATTATTTAGCCAATTGAAAACATTCGACATTGCATAAAAGAATCAACCACATAAAATTTGAACACAAGTTATTTACATGGAAACCCATACAGGAGAAAAACACAATTTCATTTTCATTATGATGCAAATACAAGCATCAACTCCAAATTAAATCAAATTGTGTTGGCACCAACCTACAAGAGGTTTTAACCCCATTTTATTTACAAGAACCCACTTGCTGGAAACACCAAATCCCATTGCTTGTAGGCTCCAACCTACTAGAGGCACTAAACCCCTGATATTTATAGGAACTAAATTGAAGGATACTTCAATCCATTTGATCTAGAAGCACCTACTTGCTTGTCTTTCTATATCTCTCTTTCATCAATTTTCAAATTTAGATTTGAATATTTTTAATTAAATATATTATTGATACAATTGTTAAATAATAGATTTGTTTCTCTTTGCTTTGCAGCCACCTATCTTTATTTGATTCTCTTATTCAACTAAGGATCCTCACCCTTATTGTCAAATATTTGATTTATTTAATTTATTTTCTACAATACCATTTCCAATTTTTCATATATACAATTGTTCAAATGTGCAACAACTTCATATCTTAACTAATATACACACATAACACTCTACATATCATACTTATGCTTGTTCTTACTTAGATCACTTCAACTTAATGTTTAGTTTTCATTTATTCTACAACAATGCAACTCCCTCTCCCCATTCCTTGCTCCTATGTTGTTCTTTGCATACACAACAACTATTCCTGTTGATTTTTCATGAGAACTCCACCCATCTCATGTTGTTTTTCCTTGTATTTATAGATGTGAATTTTCCATTATTTTTCAAGAACAAACTTTAATTTAATCCACCTTTTTAATTAAAATTTGGCACCCAATGCAACGAAATTTATATCTTGTAGCCTACCATTTTCTCATCTCCCTTAAGCATGTGACCAAGAGTCATAACCTTGTGTTTAATCTCCAAAAGAACTTGTCCCTAGACCATTTCAATCTGGATTTTCCTCTATAGTGAAATTTCCAAAATATGACATCCACCCCTACACTCAACAACGCACTCTCAAAGGAGATTTGCACTTGTATGTCCTCACATATGAATAAGCGGGGATCTAGTATATGGTCCCCTCTTTTGAACATAAAAAATTTTGCACCCTATTATAGCTCCAAAGCTCGTATAATCCTTAAGGGTAAACCATACTTCTCAGAAAATATGTCGAAACTAGCATCCTATAGATCTAACATTCAAGTCTTTCTTAAGTGACCACACACCTGAATGACCCAACCCCCATATATATGGATTCCTAGGTAAATTAAACTTTGATCTGGTGGAATTATGACAAATATTTCCTTCAATAGACTCTGGATCTAATAATTTGGTAATGGTGTGTGCTTGTGCACCTTCGGGCCACTAGATGCCCAGCTGGCCTTTGCCTCTACACTCCCAAAACAAGAAGGACACCAAATTTCCATTTTACTATGAAACCTTATCAAAAAATATCTTGACATGAATCCCAAGGCTTTCCACGTCAACGACCATGCCATTTCCATATAACCTGCAATGTCATTTCTCTACCACCTGTCGTGCCACATCACTACCATGAGTGACTCAGAAAAGGGCCACTTCACCACCCAAAAAATTCTAAATTCACTTGCCATGTATCATGACTAATAGGTTCCACATCATTATCCTGCCATGTGTCTCTACCATCTAGATCCATGTGCACTTCAACATTGTACCAGGGTCCACTACATTTTGGCACTAGAAATCCAGTATCTGGTTTCATTCATTGTGTGTTACCTGGTACGCCTTTTGCACCCAAAATGCCCAAATAAGCATTGAAAACCTGAATTAATTCAATTATTTTCCCATATGGCTTATTAAACAACATCCACCTAGTTTAAACCCCCTCTCGATAACCAAATATATATTGACCATTCGGAACCATGACCCATTGGAACCATGATTCGACTCCAACACTACAAACCCAAGTTTTTATTTATTCCTAGGGAGTTAGGCTAAGTTCCATATATCATTGGAAAGCTATCTGAAAGGGCTATCCAACCAAGAAATTTCCATTTTATTTTAAACAACTTACTATAGTAAAAATGCCTTAAAATATATGTTACTAAGGTACACATCCAACAACCAACAAACCCAATGCACATCAATAACAACATAATCATTTTTCCCGAAGACTCACCATGCTCCCCCTGAACGTTTCATCACTTTAAATTAATGAATACACTTGACATCAATGAAAAAAACTTCCAACATGATAAATAATATCCCCTTTTGGCATTGATATAAATACCACCTGCAACACCACTATTTTTCGATTGAATAAATTGTTACTTTTATTTACTCTCCCTCTTCTTCTTTTTTAAGTGACAATGTTGTCTCATTCTCCTCTTGGATTTGAGGTGGTATTAAACATGATACCGCCCTTTATGATTACTCCCCCCCTTTCACATCAATGGAAAATGGATTTAGGTGCTCCCCCTTTGGTCATCCTCCCAAACAAGGGCTTTAGTTATAACCTTGGATATAGCATGTTTTCAAATTTAAAGTTCCCATTGAGCTTGGTTTCTTATCTCTTCTCTAGCCATACAATTACCCTTAGAAATATGTGGATAGCTGGTCACTTTGTTGTTAACGAACATTAGTTAAGAGATGAGGAAGAAATCACTCCCAAATTTTTCCTTAAGTAATCAAAAGGCTCTCAGACAAGAGGCTTGGTAAAGGTATCAAAAACTCATTCTTTTGTGGATATGTATTCCAACCTCACAATTTAATCAGCCACATGTTCTCTAAGAAATTGGTACTTGATGGGTATATTTGTTAGATTATTATATATTACAGGGAAATGCAACATATAAAATATGCGAAAAACATAAGCACACAAAACACATAAAACCAGAGAGACACAGATATATGTGGTTCACCCAGTTTGGGCTATGTCCACCCCGAACAACCAGTCCTTCCTTTCTATTATCCAGCAAAATGAAGAGACACAACCTACATCAGATCCGTTGTAATATCCTCTGTTCTCTCTCACAATTTCCCTATCTATTTCTCACTCTCATGATACACATATAATACACAGCCGCAATACAATACCCTCATACAAGCGAGGGGTTGCCTTCTAAGGCAAAAAACCCTAAACTAAACATAACTTCTACAATCAAATCATCCACCTAATGAACGGCTCAGATTGACTAGAAATTACTATACTTTTACGAGGCAATTTTACATCTGTTTTTAGCTTCGGGGGCGTTGCCCCTTAGACCCCCCAAGAAGTGTAAAATTACGGGTGGTGTTGCCGCCCCGTTAAGTACAGGGATCCAACGTTGTGATACAAAATAAACAAGATAATCAAGCTCCACACCCAACAATCTCCCACTTGGGGACTGATTGTAGCAACTCCACCGCTGCTTCATTTGCTGGACAATGACTCCACTTTGGACCTGGCTATTTCTCATCTTCATCGTCATTCTTGAAGACCAATTGAAACTGAGCATATTCTTAGTTTCTCCCTGGTTACAACTTTGGTTAGCATATCTGCAGGATTCTGGCTAGTGTGTATCTTTTCCAGCTTCCACTGTCCATCTTCCAATACTGACCGTATGAAATGGTACTTGAGCTGTATGTGTTTAGTCCTGGAATGAAATGTTGAGTTCTTTGCAAGATGAATGGCACATTGTCTATCACTGTATAACATGCCCATATCATGCTTCTTACCCAATTCATCCATAAACCTTTGTAACAAAATCATTTATTTACTAGCCTCTTGTTGAGGCCTCAAAATTCGCTGCAAAAACATGGGGGATGACCACCCAGTCCGGACCTTAAAGCAGTTCCTTTTTCGTTTGGAATGATGGCTCTGACTAGTTTAACTAGGTCCAGTTACCTTCTCTCAATCTCTATTGGCTTAAAATATGACTTTTATCTACCAATGGGAAAGAGACGTAAAATCATTTCTCTTGCTGATCAAACAAGAAAGTGATCCTTAAGCTAATTTGGGCTTAGCCAGGCCACAACTAAATTTTTGCTAGGGATGTAGAATTTAATCTATATGTAATATTATTCTAAGATGCAAGCAAAATGAACTATTTTAATCCTATCTCAATTAGGAAGATATAGATCTATCCCAATAGAGAGCAATATGTTTTAAAATAATTGAGATTTAAATATGTTTGTTTTAAATTAATATCAAGCTAACGAAGTAGTTCAATTAACTGATATTGTGAATACCAAACACATTCTATCTAGAGACCTCTTAACTGAAATAATAAATCAACAAAAATAAGGAAGTAGTTCTCAAAATGATATTGATCATTTAATTAGTAACTTGAATAATTAAACAATAACATGTGGAAATAGTTCACAACATATCACTATTCAATAAATCAGTTTTATAAGAGAGATTTCTGAGTAAATAGTTACTTAGAAATAATAATTCAATGCATAAGAGTAGAGACATAATAACATAAATTGAGGCAAATTACTCATACCGACAGAAGTGCACAAATACGCGAGTAAATTGACACATTAATGTTATCATAAAATGAAACCAACATTTAAAATAATAGTATTATAAATACCAATTTATTAAGTCCATTTCTCAAGCTCCGGTCTCTAACAGTCTTTTACAATGCCTAAACTTCTGCTTTCAAAATCAGAGTTACAGTAGTGCAAGACTATGTTCATTATACATAACTCAGAATGTAAAATAAAAACCTCAATAATCTCCAGATCTAAGATTCCTCTCCTCCCACCTACACCTCTAAATCCTCTAGACAATAGTGCCATTAATAATTCCATAATTGCAGAGGAGAGAAGCCCCTATTACATTTTGCAAATATTCACAAAAGGATTTCTTCATAAGAAAGTTTGTTTGAAGAGTGGTTTTTCTCAATCAATTTTCATTGGTTTAAAAAATATTATTCAATTGTTGGAGCCTTCTCATTGATTGAGATCTTGTTCTTTTCATCTCCCCAACTATTTTCCTGCAAAATAAATAAAAAACAAAATTAAAACGCAAAAATAAAATCAAAATGTCAAATTTAGAAATTAAAATAAATCCAATTAAAACTTAATTAAATAAATAATTGAAAATCAAATAAGATTTCTTTTGATATCTGTGCTGATCTAATTGGCCAACGAGAACATAGACGAATGGATCTGCACTCATAAGAAGTTGTGGCAAATGAAAATGCAAAAAATAAAACTCAGAAAATTAGTTTTGTTTAAAAATTCATAGCTTGATCTTTTGCTTAATTTTAGACCCAATAAATGATCAAATCTGGAAATGAAACCTCTTCAGGAATAATCTCCATCATTTTATCTTTCCAATGAGCTGTCCTGGGCCTCATTTGGCCAAGTAAAACTCCATTTATGAGTCTCTAAAGTTGGTATATTAAAATTGCCAAAAATCTGGAATTTATGTTACATGGGAAAAAAATCAAAATTTTTAAATTAAATTCTAATCCTAAATTAGATTATAATATTTAATTAATTAATGCTAATTAATTGCAATTATATCATTCATATAATTTAGTTATAACCTAATTCTAAATTAAGTTATAATTATCTATTAATTAATTATAATTACATTATTAATTTTAATAAAAACGAATTGAAAAATATATTTAAACTAATTAAAAAATGATTTATTGGTTAATTAAAATATTAAAATATTATATTAATATTATAATTTGAATTATATTAAAATATAATATAAATTATAATATTATATATTTTAATTATTAATTCGAAATATGATAAGATGCACACCACATGTGAGAGAGGAGGATTGGAGGGATAAGACAGAAGATATTGGAGGGATAGTGGTAAAAGTAAGTGACGCGACAAGCAAGGGTCAATCGAAAATCACATTTAAAGGCTCATCGCAAATCATACATAGAGACAGTTAGCAATAAATGTTTCACAACAAAACAATAAGATATGCGATGTGCGATGGAGTGATGTGACAGTAGGCAGGTAAGGGTCCCACATAATATCGCATTGGTGTTTCGAAAGGATAGCACATGAATGTGACGACGATATTTTGCGATGGCCAATATGTGAAAGGGTAAGGGGTCCTACCAAAGGTTTTAAGTGACGGTTTGATGGGTGGCGGAGCTATAATATTTAAATTTCGGAAGTTAAATAAGTGGGTTTTGGGGATTAAATGGGATTTAAAGCGTTAAACTATGAGTTTTAAATACAGTTGAAGTTATGAAGTGTTTGGATATTGGGAAAAAGGTGAAAAATAATAAAAATGAAGTGAGGTCAATATTTACAATAAATGACTATTTTAACTACAAGAATTAAAATATTGGTATACTTTATACATGTTTTTTAACCCAAGTGAGAAAATTATCAAAACTTCAGAGGAGTGTCATTTACAAACCATTTGACCAAATGAAGTGAAACATGTATCGTTGGAAAGCTTATGAAAAACTAGATTCAATGAAATAATAAAGATAGAAATCCGATAAAAATGAAAAATCACAAAATTACAAAATAATTAACTTAATCAAAATCCTAAAAGGTATTTAGCCAAAAAATTTGTAGAAAGGGTCCCCATTATTTGAAGTACATAAGTCAAAAATGGGGGGGTTGTGTATTACCACAACAATGGCGACATGCGGGAGAAGAACCAGTTATCTCTGATTAAAGATAATGAACTTAAATTTACCCAAAGGTTAAAAATAATGGAAATCATGAAATCGTCTAACAGTAAAACATTTCCATAGGCTCCACATAAATAGATTAAGCAATGTGAGTTTGTAAAGATAAGTACTTAAAACAGACTTGAGTAAAAGTGATGAATCTAAATTTGGGGAAATTTTTTTTTTTTAAATTTTCTTCATGTGAAAAAAAATAGAAGAAGTTAGAGATAGGAGTTTTTAATAAAGCATGTATCCATTTTAAGATTGTCTCTGACATCGCTTCACTACCAGCGAGCCTGAACAGTACCCCGACGAAATTGTCTTTTATACCATAAAAGCCTTGTCCCGCTGCCAGCGAGCGTCCATAGTCCTGACGGGTTTACATGTATTTACCATGCTTCATTTTTTTATCACTCTTTTGATGAGCGCATTTGCAAGCTTTTTATTTATGATGTATTTAAGTGAAAGAGGTGGGATGGTAATAGAGATTTTATATTTAATGGACATAATACTTTCATAATGTTTGCTCCAAATTCTTCCCCTGCAAGTATCAATCAAAGGATTTTTATGTGGAGGGGTGGGAGGGATTCATTGAATTAAACTCAAATCAGTTCTTTCCTTGAAAAAATAAACTCAATCACTTAGAAAGGATGTGTGTTCCTCCATGAAAAATATTTTAAAGCAAGATGGTTTTATGGTTCCATAAAGATATGTCTTTAATGATAAATGAAATTCACTTAAATGGATAGAGTAAAATATTTCCCATGTATGTCAACAACTATAAGGTAAGAAAAATTCCTTTCACATAAATCATGAAAAAGTCACCAAAATCAAATCAAAACTAAAAACAAAAGGAAAATAATTCCTAAACTAAAGTAAGAAAAGAAATCAGCAAATAAAAAATGAAGAAAGAGAAAAACAAAATTTAAACGCTAAATTTTAACAAGATCGCTTATATGAATTTCTCAATAAAGGATTATAAAAAAAAATAAGCATATGTACGTTCATTCCTATGTTAAGATTTTAAATTTGTTTATCTTGCAAAGTTATATAAAAATGAGGCTCTCAAAATATAGAAGGTGAATAATAGTTATGATAGATAATATGTTGAATGAGAAGTTTCTGTCTGTTGCAAATTTTCTTCTTCAAGACAAAACCTGCATACAAGCATCTTAACAATTTTCTAATAAAATTCATGATTTAAAGAAACAGACTAGAGGTTCAGAAACCCCCCTGTGTATCTGATTTGATGAAGTTCATTATTGCTTATTTCAAGAATCTCAAAGAGAAAAAAGAAATTTTGAAAACTGATCTGGTAGAGGTACGAATGGTTCATGAATACCTATAGAAACAAAGTTCAAGATCAGCAAAAACTACAACAAAAATGAATAAATGTGAATAAATGAAAGTGGGCACATAAAACTTACCATTGGAGAACTACAATTAATCTTACCTGAGAAAGATGATTTTCTCCAATGCAAGTTAACTTCTTTCTTGAATTAGAATTGAAAGCACGGAGAAGGTTTATTCACCCAAAATTATTATTTATTAAATCTAAATTAAAACAAGAAATAAACTAAAAAAAAGCAATGTTTCATGTTCAAGGAATCAGAAATAAATCGAATCAATCAGAAATGAGGGTGAATACGTGCTTCTTTATGAATTGAAGTGATGAATGTTCTTTTTTATTCTTCCATTCTGAATTTATATCAACCCCAAAGTGTTAAAGTTGATTCAAAATCCCGAATAATGTAATAGTATATAAAGATGATTTAAATCTCTATATGATAAGTATAGAGAAAAAATCAAAATAAAAGAAAATTAAAAATATGAATTAATCATTGTTACATTACCTTGTTAAATTTTTCGCATCACGAGATTCTTTGCCATGCATAAGTTAAAACCTGCAACTTACACTTTTTTCGATATGCGATTGAGCTCTTTCCATAATAATTTAAAAGAAAATTGTGGAAAGTCAAATATCAAAGTTTATCGCATCAAAATATCTTGAAGCCAAAATTTCATTTGAGTTAGCAATGCGATATAATTATTGCGATGGAAATGTCGCGAGATGAGCATGTGCAATGGGAAACTGCAAAGGGATGAATGCGATATTAGAGAATAGTCATATCAGAAGATTAAAGCTTGTGAATGAACTGAAACGCCGATATTATTCTTGCGATAATGAAAATGTGGTAAATGACTGATGTAATGTGACTGCAAATATCAAAATATATGCGCGAAACTTTGGTTTTGCAGCCCACACAAACGGTGACCAATCACGCATCATTTCACTTTGCATCTTTTATAACTTACTTTCCCGTAGATTTCACAACTTAGTACTTTCTATATTTTTCGATTTTGTGATTTCGTAATTCACAACAAACTCCACATCTCTCATTGAAAATTTTATCGTTTAACATATTACTTATCTCGTGCGATATGCGATATGTGTATCATTGCATCGCAATCTCCTTACCTTGTCATTTATTGCATCGCAACTAATATAATTTACCGGGTGAGGTCTTAACAATAACCACTAAAATTTCCGATATGCGAAACCTTGCTGAGTGCGATTTAAACTCCATCGTTGATCTTACTGATATCTAACGATCCTCATTGTTCTATTACTCTTCTGCCTCGCATTGCAATTCAAACAACTTGTTGTGTGTTGATATGCCGATTGAGAATGGACCCGATATTTTATTATAGGGATTTAATCTCATATCAATTCCGAGACATCGAGACTTTAAATATATTACCCTACCAAATTTTCGATTTATAAACGGATGTGATATATATATAAAGATGATTTAAATGTAATATCGGGTTTGGGTTATATGAACATCGCAATTTTGGCGAAGTAATTTTATTGGAAAATGAGCAAGAGTATTGAAATTGATTCATAAGATATGCATCGAAGGTTTCCTATTGGGAATTGTTAAGAGTGGCCTCTAATCAAATGATGTGACACATATAATGCGATATCAGACGAAGAGATCATCGGAGATTGGAGGGAATGAGAATATTAGAAGATCGGATATATTTAGTGTATGCTCATTTCAGAGCTTCCCATATACGATTTGTGATATATAATGAGCCATATGTGGGGTCGATGATTTCTTTGAAGTATTCAATTTAAAAAGAAAGTGAGTGATTTAAATTTTTTTATAATAAATAACCCTTTAATAATTTAATTAAATGTCGAAATTTTTTATTGGAAATTAATTTTATCAAAACTTTCTTATAAAGAGAGTTGTAAAATAAAATGATTTGATATAATTATTCCAACAATTTATTAAGACTTATCAGGATTTCAATATAAGCAAAATTTAGATATCCTTCAAATTCAAATGAAATAATAAATAGTTCCCTGAACATGTTGCAGATTTTGGAAACAAGGGTTGGCTGCTTGCTTATCTCAGATCTACATAATCAAGTTAATGAAGATCTGCACACGAAACAAAATAGAAATAAGAAACCACCTTTGAAACAAAAATAAACAATCGATGATGATAAACATGTAAACACATACCTGGAAGAATTTTGATTGTAATTTTACCTCATGAATCTTCAATTTCTCCCATATTTTCTCAAAATTTGCATCAGTTCAACATCACCTTCTTATTTTAATCTAAAATGCTTCGTAGTGATTTTTTTCAAATTACATCATTTCCAAAATTACATCAGAAGACAAGAGTGGTAAAAATGAGTTCTTAGAATTATTTGTAAATAAAAAATTGTCAAGTGGTAGAAAATTCTTGGAATTTATTCATGTATGATCAAAGTTATAAATTTTGAAAAACAAGAAAATTGAAGGCTTGAAAAATAAGTATGATCAGATAATTCAAGATCTTCTAAAATGCTCTAGGCTGTTTTTCTATAATTGAAATGGGATGCACAAAAGAAATTGGATTCATTACTTGTTTTATTGGAAATATGAAATAATGAAATACATGCAAACATAAAAGAAAATTAATCTATTTCTATTTCTAACTTAATGAAGGAAACATGACTAGGTATAGTCATACTTCCAATGTAACCATGTAAGCATTTTAATTCCTGCATATATATACATGTCAACGATTAATAAAAATGCAAATATAATTAAACTACAAAAACTAAATCTGAAAGCAGAATGTATCTTTATTGTTAGTATCTTATTCACTATTACCTTCTCTTGAAATGACCTTTCCAATTGAATTTCAAATGGATCATAGAAATCTGGATGGATTTCCATTATTGAGTGGGAGAAGTTTAAAAGAGAAGATGATAGGCTAGGTTGTAGAAATGATATTTCAGAAAAAATGGCCTGTGTGATTTTATTACTGTTATGTTTAAGTGCTAAATTATTAACAATCTTCTCTGAAGGAGAACTTTCCAAATGTCTTTCAAATTGATTAATGAAAAATGGATGGAAGTCCAATAAATCCAGCAGAAGATTATTAATTGCATTAGCTAGTCATAAAGTGAAAATACACTCTCTTTTTGGCACTGCTCTTGAGAAATAAGAATTAATTGAGAAGGAATGAACATCGATTGAAATTGAAAGTTTAGTAACTTTTAATGTTCACAATTATAATTTGAATCTTGATTTTTCCCTTGAGGTAATGCATCAATTGAGTGTTCAATATTGAGCTGCTCAATATGCCAGCACAAAGTATCTAAAAATCTAAAACTAAAAACATAAAATAAATCTGAAATTAATATTAAATGTTGAAAAAATAACAAAATTGAATCATAGTTTACACTAGTGTTACAATTATTGTTACAACACAATTGGGAGTGACTTAAAGTAATTTCCTCTTCACAAGAATTGGGCAAAATAATGCAATTCGAATGATTGTTGATATCCACTTGTAAATTACAGAGAAGGATATGACTCTGAATAGGAATGCAAGCTTGATCATCATATAAATCATAGATTGGAATGGTTTCTTGAATGCTGAAATCATAAGTATGATTATTTGTTTGAAAATGAGAACTATTTGGAACAATTTCTAAATTCGATTGTTCTTCATTTTCACATCTGATTAGACTTTGATCATAAGGATTCAATTGTAAAGAAGACAAACCAATATTCTTAATGTCAAAGTAGTTATCATAAATAACTTCAAGACATTCACTAGAATTCCCTTCGATCTTACTCAATGTATCAAAACAAGAAGGAATATTAAGCTCATGTTCATTAATGCTAGAAGAATGATCATTAACTAATTCTCTATCCTGATAAAAACTAATCGGAAATTTATTTAGATCAGCCTCTCTATTTTCTAAAATATCTCTAATATGAAGGGAGGTTAAATTACTATTAGAAAAACTATCAAGATAAAGAGAAAAATATGAATCCAAAATAATGCATTTGAAAATGTCTCTATTTGAGCACTCTGGTGTATTTTCTTCATTGTAATTTTCGGATTTAAGATCATTTTCTTGGCTACTTATGCTTTCTTGAAGAATGTTTCTTTGTTGATAAAAATTTGGAATTTTCTCATCATGAAAGAGTTCAGAAATTTGTACATCAGATTGTATATTATTGGAAACTTTAATCGTTGTTGGTATTTGCTGGATTATAATCTGATTTTCTGATTCTAATGCATACTGATTTTCAGATTTCAAAGAGGTATCTTCTTCAATACTGTTGGTAATATTTTCTTGCAATTGATCAGTGAAATTTTCCAAGCTTCGTGACTGAGATTCATGAACATGTGAAAGTGCACCTTGATCTTTACCTTACAATAATTGAAGGAATTGATTATACACAATAGAGACCTCTTCATCATCATTTGTTTGTACCTCCATTTTGGAATTCTTACTTATGTCAATGAAATTAAAAGGAGATTGATCAAAGTTTGAAATAATTTCACATGGATTATGAATGGAAGGAAGAGAGAAAATATGTTCAAACCAATCAAATAATTCTTCTTTCAAAGGTTTATCTTCAATTTTTTTTTTTTAACAATTTAAACGAAACCTGATGGTAAAATCAATTAAAGACTCACCTTCAAACCTTCGTAGATCTTCAAAATCGCCACATACATGTTCGTAGATATATCCATCAAATTTACAAAGGAAGATTGTAATAAATTGTTCTCAAGTGTGGATTGAGGCAACTGGAAGTGATTGACACCAGCTTTTGGCTTTCTCCAAGAATGTAAGAGTAAAAATCCTGCATAAAATATCTTCATCAATATCATCAAAAGTAGAATTTGAAAATTTTTGAATGAATTGTAAAGTGTGATCAAATGCAGAAGTATTCATATTACTGTTAAACTTTACCTGAGACAAGTGTCTTACTATTTCTGGTGGAGTATTGGAAGATGCTCGTCCAGAAATACAACTCCAAATTGGAATTTTTAAAAGAGCCATTGTAATAAAAATAAAATATTAGAATACAAAAACTCCCAAGGAAAACAAGTCTCAGGCCCTCCTTCTAGCGCCATGTTGTACTGTACAACAAATCTCCCCATTTTTAAATTTTAGAATAAATCCTATTTAGAAATAGGTCCCCTTTTTATCTTTCTTTCTAGATAGAAATAAAATATTTAGAAAAAATCCCAATCATTTTTAGAAATAAAAGATTCATTGATAAAAGGATACATATCACATATTTTTATTTACAAAGTAGACAACCATTAAAATAACCTTCTGATCTGATAAGACATAAAGCCTTTTATTCATATCAAAAAACATTATAAAGTTTTTGAAATGAACAGTAATCGCAATCGGAAAATTGGAGAGTTATTTAAAGAGTTCGTTTTTTATTTGTAAAGTTCCGATGAAATCGCGCTCAAATCGCAATCGCATTTCGGATAAGTTTAAAGTGTTGTGTTTCTTGTGTAAAGTTCCGATGCGATCGCGCTCAAATCGCAATCGCATTTCGAATGAAATTAAAACATGGCATTCTTTCGTTTTAAAACTCCGATGCGACGGATCATATCTCATCGCAATCGCATTCTCAGAGAAAGTATTAAACGGTTTATTTCAATTTAAATCTCCAATGCGATCTTCGCAATCAGGATTTGGTGTAAGTCTTGTCTCATTTCCTTTTAAACCAATTTCGATGCGATTGTGACTTAAATATCCATTTATTATGATTCATCATGTTTCATTGTTTTAAATGGAAATATATCCGCACTTATTTCGAAAGTACGCCAAATCTCCAATTGTACGATAACATTAAAATCGCAAATCAAACGAATAACAATGATTCATTTTGATTGAATGCATGAGTGTGACTCCCTAGAGGGCATTTAAGTTTAAACCATGAATATAATTAATACAAGTCAATGAATAAACCTTTTGTATAGCTGTTTTTCATAATTACGTTTTTATTTTGGCTGAAAGCTTCTCTTTGTCGCAGAGCAATAGAACATCCAATTCTTCTGTTCGCAGAGCAAGAGAAATACTCCCTGACGCTGAAATGTCGAAGAGATTTAGAAAATATAAAGCTACCATTGCTGCAAAAGCCCCTGTGACTACAATGCCGCCTAAAGAGAAACCAGCGAAACTTAAGTTGGTTACAAACACCTCCTGCCAGGGACTCGGGAAATTGACGTGGGAAAGTTTTTACAATCCATTGGAAAAGGAAAACCCTAGAGTGGTGGAAGCTAAGGCCACTATTCTCGATGAAGATGATTTAGACTCTGATTCTGAAAATCCTCTTGGTTCATTAGCAAAATCATTTCTGCAACGAATTGCTGCTCGGGAAAACATTTTCCCGTATTATGATGTTATTAGATGGGTGATAGATAATGTAGCTATTAAAGACAAAACTTTTGTTTCTGCATTTGGAACAATATTCAGGTCATTCAAAAGAAAATATATCAAGGCAATGTACCACCTGCCTGACCCACAGAGGATTTATAACAAAGATTTTATCAAAGAAATCGCTACAAACAATGAAAATCAGTCAGAACTGATCAGAGAATGGAGAAGGGCTCCTGAAAAGCACAGGCATGAGGCATCAGGTATGTACTCCGTGGAGTCTCTCTCGCCTCCATATTATTATGCCGCAGCTATGATGTGTAGAATTTTTGGTAATGATAATTCGGCTAGGTTTTCCATTCAAATGGTTCCATTGATACATGCTGCTATTAATTCTGAGATATTGGATTGGGCGGTTATTTTGTCTGATAAGATAGCCAATAGAATTCTTGAGTACAGGAAAGACAAAAACTCAGGAAATTCCACTCCTTTTTATTTTTGTGCCTATATCCTAGATGCCATTTGTTTCAATTCTGAATTCCCCTTATTGGGATGGAAATGGACTCCTAAAGAACTGGTTCCAATTCATATATACCACAAGTTCTTATGGAAGGGGTATTTTAGAGGTGATGTTTACAAAATCTGTCATGGTTTTCTTATTCCAATTTATCAAATCATTTTTGGCCGATTCCCTCCTAGACTTTCTGACAAAGCTAGAGGTGATTTGTTTTCCATTGGAGATTAGTTCGAAGAAGAAAAGTTCACTTATGTCAGAATTTTTGGAAGTATTAAAGAGCCACACATCCTACCTTTATATGTTCCAGACAAATTGTTAGCACAGGAAATTTCTTATCAGCTGACAGTAAAAGGTATGTCTAGGACTTTAAAGAACAGTAAAAAGCTCATGTGGCCTAATTTTCCTTTCAAATGCGGTGATTATACTCTCAGTAATTTTGTCCACGCTGAGAAAGAAGTTGTTAAGTTAACTGATATTAAACTTTCAACAATTCCTAGAAGGAAATATGATCCCAAGAAAGTGGCATATGATTTTACCACCTCTGTTTCAATTGCTCGGTTCGAACATGAACCAGATGTCTTTGATGATTTATTTGTCCCTGTAGATAAAATGTCTCAAATTTTTTATTTGGCCAAGTCCAAATTTCAGCCTGAGGAAATGAATAAATTTTTATTATTTAGAAGTCAGAGGCTACTCAGAGTTCCTCTGGATCAGTTGAGGATTTCTATACAGGGATGTGAACCAGAACATAAAGATACAGGAAGTACTTCTAGTAAAGAAGTAACAGGAGTAAATCTTGTTTTGGAGAAGAAATATGATAGCAGCAAAGCTGACACTGGAAAATCAGAAACTGCTGCTAAAATTGACGTACAGCAGTCTTCGGCTCAAGCAGAAACAAAGAGCACAGGTACTGATGCCCATGTGCATATTGACAAAGGAAGCACAGAGAGTAAAAATACTGAACAGACACTTAAAAACAATAATGCAAGTTCTCAACTTGGAGGACAAGAAGCTACTGAACTTATTGTTTCTCCTCATTTGCTGATCCAATATGAACAATTTTCCTAGCAAATATGACAACAAAACATTTCCCAAGTTGATAATCCAAAAGACCAGGATGTAGAAATCATCCCTGAAAACCCCACTAGTGAGATTATGTTAAAAATAGAAGAAATTCCTCCTTTGGATATATTTTACAGTCCCAAACATAGGGTTGTGGTAAGAAAATAGATGAAAAGAAGGAAAACTGATCAAGATGCACTTTTGGCATCACAGGGGGAATTTATGAATATTGTTTATAAGAATGCTGAGGTGAATCCATCTGAGGATCTCACCAAATTGTCTTAGTATGCAGGTGCCTATAGTGCTGCCACTATAGATAAAACTTCCAAAGTCACACAGTTGATGAAACAAAAGGATGAACAAATTGCCATTTTTTAGGAACAAGTTGCAGAAAACCAACAGAAGATCATTCAATTGGAACAACGATTACAAGATGAAGAATTCAAGACTAAACAATTAGAAGAGCAGCTGGTTGTTGAAAAGGGGAAGATTGATCAGCAAACCATAGAAAAACAACAGCAGCTAAAACAAGAAATTGCAAAATTACAAGCTCTTTTATAAAATGAGCAGACTCTGAAGATCGAACAAGAAAAGATGTTTCAATCTAAATTGGACAAGTTCAAGAATTATCCCACTCTGGGTCAATTCAAAAATGAAGCTTTGGAGACAAATAAATTATTGTCTCAACAATTAGATGAATTTTATCTTAAAATTACAGAAGCGGAGTCTTTATGTGAGCTAACATCTTCCCTGATAGATGAAGGAGTCACTCTTAAGATTGAATTTTATGAAGCTGAAGAGAAGATCTCTGATTTTCTTTTATGGCAAGATTCAGAATCAGGGAGAAAAGCAGATCTTCCCAAAATTATGGAGAGGCATAAATAAATTTTTTTTGCAGAATGGGAACATCGCTTGATCAAAGCAGAAAGGGTCACATCCAGAGCTAAGGGAATAATGAGCAATGTAACACAGATGGTAAATGATAATTTATATGCAATCAATTTAATTACAGATTGTAGTCCCGGCCAATCAAGAAACTGATCTTAGATGGAAACAAGAGATCATTAATAAAAATCAACAAATTGGCCAATTACAAGAAATATCATGGGATTCAATGTGGACTTATATCATCAAGCCACATAGTCAACAAACAACAATTAAATTTCTCTCAAATGCCATTGATTGTATCATTCCCGAGTTCTCTGATGCCACCTATACAAGGCGGTTGCATTCAAGGCTTAGTCATCCTGAAGAAGTAAAGGAGATGCTCAAAATCTGCCACCTTCATACATCCACCTCAACTGATGATCAATGAGTCGCTTTTCATCAAGCTCACATTTCTGTTTTAGATATTTTTTTAATTTAGATAGATTGTAGGAATAGTTTTAGTTATTTTTGTTGTTAAGTACCTATTTAAACACCTTTCATGCATTTAGAGAGGGGTCCTGAATTTGTAATACTTTGACTTGGAGATTACATTTCTGTACTCCATTGACTCTTATATTTTTAATAAAGGATCACATGTGGTGATTCTCTGTGAATTTATCTTTAAGAATTACATTTCTGTATCTTGGAGTTGATTTTACATTGAAGTTTCTGTATTTGGATATCGGATTTCATTGGAAAATATCGAGATGGATATGGTATTTCTATCTATTCACTGCTAGTTTCTTTTGTTATGTGATATTCTATTTTAAATTTCTATCATTTATGGGTACTTATTTCACAATATTTATTTATACATATCATTTCTGAGTGTGTTAGAAATATTTAATTTTTTATAGTATATACAAGCAATATATTATGATGAATGCAATATGCTATTATAACTCTGTTTAATTTCTTAAACAAAGTTATCTTTATTTGTTATTGCACATTTCAATTATGTTGTAATACATTTTCATGGTTATTGGTTAATTGAAACAATTTAAAGTTGTATTCACATTTGATGCCCGGGTTAGTTTTAGAATTGTTTTCTCATTTTTAAATTAGATTAGATAGTTTTGTTTCATTCATTTAGTCCCATTTTCCTCCATCTAATCATTCCATTACCAACCCATTTAAATTACTAGGAAACAGGTCCTATCAATCCAGTCGGAGCCACCACACCAAACGGAAAAGGAGTTGTCCTAAGGTCCCGACCGGGTGGTTATCCCCCAATGTTTGAAGCAGCGATTTTCGAGGCTTCAACACGCCAAAAATGTTGTGGCCTCGAAATTCGCTGCAACAACATGGGGGATGACCACCGGGTCCGGACCTTAAAGCAATTCCTTTTTCATTTGGAATGATGGCTCTAACTGGTTTAACTAGGTCCAGTTACCTTCTCTCAATCTCTATTGGCTTAAAATATGGCTTTTATCTACCAATGGGAAAGAGACGTCAGATCATTTCTCTTTTCGATCGGACAGGAAAGTGATCCTTAAGGTAATTTGGGCTTAGCCAGGCCACAACTAAAGTTTTTCCTCTTTGGGAAGAGGACTATTTAGGGATGTAGAATTTAATCTATATGCAATATTATTCATAAATGCAAACAAAAGGAACTATTTTAATCCTATCTCAATTTGGTAGATATAGATCTATCCCAATAGAGAGCAAGATGTTTTAAAATAATTGAGATTTAAATATGTTTGTTTTAAATGAATATAAGGCTAACGAAGTAGTTCAATTAACTGCTATTGTGAATACCAAACACATTCTATCTAGAGACCTCTTAACTGAAATAATCAATCAACAACACTAAGGAAGTAGTTCTCAAAATGATATTGATCATTTAATTAGTAACTTGAATAATTAAACAATAACATGTGGAAATAGTTCACAACATATCACTATTCAATAAATCAGTTTTATAAGACAGATTTATGAGTAAATAGTTACTCAGAAATCAGAATTCAACCCATAAGAGTAGAGACAAATAATAACATAAATTGAGGCAAATTACTCATACCGACATAAGTGCACAAGTATGCAATTAAATTGACACATTCATGTTATCATAAAATGAAACCAACATTTAAAATAATAGTATTATAAATACCAATTTATTAATTCCATTTCTCCAACTCCGCTCTCTAACAGTCTTTTACAATGCCTGAACTTCTGCTTTCAAAATCAAAGCTACAGTACTGTAAGACTATGTTCATTATACATAACTCAGAATGTAAAAGAAAAACCTCAATAATCTCCAGATCTGAGATTTCTCTCCTCCCACCTACACCTCTAAATCCTCTAGACAATAGCGCCATCAAGAATTCCATAATTGCAGAGGAGAGAAGCCCCTATTACATTTTGCAATCTGGTATATTTACAAAAGGATTTCTTCAAAAGAAAGATTGTTTGAAGAGTGGTTTTGATCAATCAATTTTCATTGGTTTAAAAAATATTATTCAAATGTTGGAGCCTTCTCATTTATTTAGATTTTCTTATTCTCATCTTTTCAATTATTTTCCTGCAAAAAAATCAAAAACAAAATTAAAATGCAAAAATAAAATCAAAATGTCAAATTTAGAAATTAAAATAAATCCAATTATAACTTAATTAAAAAAATAATTGAAAAGGAAATATAAGCTTTCTTTTGATGTCTGTGCTGATCTAATTAGCCAAGGAGAACATATACAATGGATCTGCATTCATAAGAAGTTGTGGCAAATGAAAATGAAAAAATAAAAACTCAGAAAATTAGTTTTGTTTAAAAATTCGGAGCTTGATCTTTTGCTTAATTTTAGACTCAATAAATGAGAAAATCTGGAAATGAAACCTCTTCAGGAATAATCTCCATCATTTTATCTTTCCAATGAGTTGTCCTGGGCCTCATTTGGCCAAGTAAAACTCCATTTATGAGCCTCTAAAGTTGGTATATTAAAATTGCCAAAAATCTGGAATTTATGTTACTTGGGCTAAAAAATCAAAAATTTTAAATTAAATTCTAATCCTAAATTAGATTATAATATTTAATTAATTAATGCTAATTAATTGCAATTATATTATTCATCTAATTTAGTTATAATATAATTCTAAATTAAGTTATAATTGTCTATTAATTAATTATAATTACATTATTAATTTTAATAAAAACTAATTGAAAAATACAATTAAACTAATTAAAAAATGATTTATTGGTTAATTAAAATAGTAAAATATTATATTAATATTATAATTTGAATTATATCAAAATTATAACAAAAAAAATATTATAATTAAAATATAATATTAATTATTATATTATATGATATTATATATTTTAATTATTAATTCAAAATATGATAAGATAAACACCACGTGAGAGAGAGAGGAGGATTGGAGGGATAAGACGGAAGATAGCAGAGGGACGATGGTAAAATTAAGTGACGCGGCAAGCAGGGGTCAATCGCAAATCACATTTAAAGGCTTATCGCAAATCGCACTTGGAGACGGTTAGTGATAAATGTTTCACAACAAAACAATAGGATACGTGATGTGCGATAGAGTGATGTGACGGTAGGTAGGTAAGGGTGTTGGGAAAAATACTGAGAGGGGGGGGGGTGAATCAGTATTTACTTCATAATCAAATCTTTTCACTTTTTCATTCCTTAAAACCCATACGCTACTTTCCTTCAGTAAACTAGCATATATACGCGGATCCCCTTTATGAAACTCGCGTATACACAGAGATCTAGATATGTCATTAAATCTTCACTTAAACCATTCCATCATTTATTCATTACATATTCAATAAGCAGTAAACATGTGCAGTAAGAAAAGAATAAACCATCACACAAAGCATCACACATGAACACCAGGATTTTTAGGTGGAAACCCAAGTCGGGAGAAAACCACCGCTGCAGTTGCTCAGCCTTCAATATTTTATTATAGAGAAAACATCTTACAACATATGCGCTGGCGCAGACTTGACCAGCACGCAGGCACCCACCTGCGCTCGTTTACCAGCCTCTCCTGGAAGGGAGCTACGACCCCCCGACTCGTTTACCAGCCTCTCCTGGAAGGGAGCTACGACCCCCCGATCTCGTTTACCAGCCTCACCTGGAAGGGAGCTACCACCCCCTGACTGAAGGCTACAACCCTCAGCACCACCTTGGACCACGTTTCATCAATTTTCACACTGGATCCAACAACTTCAATAGAACAACACTTGCAGGCCACGTTTCATCATATTTTCAGACTAGACCCTTTCCATACTTTTAAGCACAAACATACATCACCAACAGATACTTATCAACACAGATCAGATAGCAGAAACACAACAGAACAGATCAGATATTTCATACCCCTTGCTTCAGCAAACCCTAGTTTGCATACGCGCTTTTACTTCACTGATGTCGCGTATATACGCGCTTCCGTCCACTCAAACCAGCGTATACCTCAGTGTATATTTTATTGCGCATACGCGCTTTCTCTTCGCTGAAGCCGCGTATATACGCGCTTCCTCCGCGGCGAAGTAGCGTATAGATCTTCAATCATTATAGAGCAGCGTACTCCTTCAGATCAGATATTCAGTTCAGATTCAACCCTTTACTTCAAACAGATGTTCGCCTCATCACAGATCTAATCACTCCATAAACAGATCTAGCAGATACAAATACATTTCAGATCTAGATATCCCGCTTCATCATTTCTTCATAGGTGCATCATAGATTCAGATCTATCATCAAACCTTTACCCTTTCCATACAGATATACTTCACTGAGAAGTATTCATTCAAGCTCAGACATCTTGCTCCACTTCTCATTTGCACAATGAATTTCTTCTCTTTATATAGGTTTACCCTTTTTCAATACCATGAGCCCCTTTTTTTCAATACCATGAGCCAAAACAATACCATGAGCCCAAAACTACATTACTTCCGATGGTATTCCTGGACGGGGTCATTTAGACGAATCATTACCCAATACAATGGGTCAATACCATGGTGGTTACCCCTGGTTTTGCACCTTTTGAGCGCTTTTGCCCATACGCGACTTATCACGTTCTTTCCCGCGTGCATACGTGACTTCCCTTAGACATATCCGCGTATTCCTTGAGACATACTCTTTTCATCATAGATTTAGCACATGCTGACTTCTTTTCTTCACTGCCTTCTGTACACACTGTAGATACATCATATTTAGCTCATCAAGAACATATTCTAGCAAGCACAACTTCGTCAAGTAAGTTATCATCATCTTCATCAAGAGGGTTTCCTTTCAAGGACAACTCTTAGCATCATATCACATCAGATTTACATCATTTACCAAGTCCATCAAGTCAAGAATAACTTCATCAGGTGGATTGCCATCAAGGACAACACATGTCAACAGTCGCATGTCTTTATCTTCATTCAGTGGGTTGCCATCAAGGACAACACTTCTGCATCATATTTCCAACAATCTCCCCCTTTGGACTTGATGGCAACCATGATGGTGTTTGATCACCACAATAGATAGGTACATTAAGAATACCATGACACCATGTCACTCTCTTCATTTTTGACACTCAAACACCATGTCACTCTCTTCATTTTTGACACTCAAACACCATGTCACTCTCCCCCTTTGACATCAAGGGCAAAGGGCGGATCAAAAACCAACATACTCTCCCCCTTTTCTCCTCATGTGGAAGAAGCGTTCTGCAGATCTGTTATATACTAAAGTGACCAAGCTCCCCCTGAGTTCATGTTGAATCTTCAAACATATTTTCCAATGGAGTACATGACTCTATGAATTTCCTATCACCAATGACTCATACTTACAACAAATATCCAACCAAGTGGATTTACATATGAGACTCAAGTACCCAACCAAGTGGGTTTACACATTTCAACTCAGCTACCCAACCAAGTGGGTTTACAAAATTTGACTCAGCTACCCAACCAAGTGGGTTTACAAATTTGACAAGTCCTTACATGACTGAAAATTACAATGACCTTTTCATCAAGATACAAATATGACTTTTCATAACCAACACCAGAAGGTCCTCAAGAAAGAGAACATATTTCAGAACCATCATAATGCCAACAATGCATTATACTCAGCAATGCTACTGCTCCCCCTGAATCTGTGCATCCACGCATCCTTTTCATATGACTAAGGCTCCCCCTTAGTTTGTGCATCCTGAACACTTTCACCAACAAATCATCAAGGCATCTTCATCAAAACATGAGAAAAAGAATTATGAGAACTGGAACACCACCAGAGATACTAAACAGTATCAGAGATACCAAACAGCATTGCAGCTGTGCTGAAAAGAGCTGACTCCAAGCAAAAAATATCAGCAATTAGACATACGCGGTTTTCTGTGCAGGAACTCGCGTACATACGCGACTGTGTTTCAGGAAACCCGCGTATCCCAAGCCATCTTCTCAATTTCAACCAGATTTGTTCTTTTGACTGGCAGAGAACACTCCCAGCTTCTGTCTTAGATACTCGAACGCTTCCCTGGGCAAAGGTTTGGTAAAGATATCAGCAACTTGTTCTTTGGAGGGAACATATTCCAACTTCACTTTTTGCTCAAGCACTTGTTCACGTAGGAAATGATATTTGATGGGAATGTGCTTGGTCTTCGAATGCATAACAAGATTCTTTGAGATACTGATGGCACTTGTATTATCACACATAATGGAGATAGGAGTTGCACATTTGATTTGAAAATCTTGCAAGGTTTGCATCATCCATAGGAGTTGAGTGCAACAAGAAGCGGCAGCTACATACTCTGCTTCAGCTGTTGATAAGGCAATAGAATTTTGCTTCTTGCTGAACCAAGATACTAACCGGGGCCCCATGTAAAATGCACCACCACTAGTGCTTTTCCGATCATCAACACTTCCAGCCCAATCTGCATCAGTGTAAGCATGAAGAGTAAGATCAGCATTCCGTGGATACCATAGACCAAAGTCTTGAGTTCCTTGAAGATATTTGAATATTCTTTTAACTGCCTGAAGATGAGACTCTTTTGGATTAGCTTGGAATCATCCAACAATCCCAACAACATGCATAATGTCTGGTCTAGTCCCAGTGAGATAAAGTAAGCTTGCTATCATCGATCTGTACTCTGGTTGATTCACTGTGGGAGAATCATCATTAGAACTGAGACTGCATCCGGTTATCATTGGTGTACTTACAGGTTTGCATTCTTCCATGCCATACTTCTTCAGAATTTGCTTAAGATACTTTGCTTGAGATAGGAAAATACCATTTGCCTTTTGATGCACTTGCAAGCCAAGAAAGAATGTTAGTTCCCCAAGTAAAGACATTTCAAATTCTTGCTGCATGACAGAAGCAAATTTTTGACTCAAATATTCTTCGTTACTCCCAAAAATGATATCATCAACATATACAACCACAATCAATAGTTTATCATTTTCAACTTTTGTGTATAAGTTGCTATCAGCAGACCCTTTTGAAAATCCTTGTTGATGAAGATATTTGTCAAGACGATAATACGAAGCCCTTGGAGCTTGTTTGAGACCATATAGAGCCTTTTTAAGTCTACAAACAAGATTTGCATCATTTCCCAAAATGAATCCTTCCGGTTGTTATATATATACTTCTTCTTCTAGATCACCATTAAGAAAAGCAGATTTAACATCCATTTGATAGACTTTGATTTGTTGATAACTTGAAAAAGCAAGAAACATTCTTATGGCTTCAAGTCTAGCTACAAGAGCAAAAGTTTCTTCAAAGTCTATACCTTCTTGTTGAGTATACCCTTTGCAGACCAATCTAGCTTTGTTTCTTACAACATCCCCATTCTCATTTAACTTGTTCTTGAAAATCCATTTAGTTCCAATGACATTTTTATCATGTGGTCTTGGTACCAAATCCCAAGTGTCATTCTTTTCAATTTGATCAAGCTCTTCATCCATGGCATGATTCCAGCATTCATATTTGCTAGCTTCATTGACATTGTGTGGTTCAATTGTGGATAGAAGTGCCAAATTACTAGAAGATCCCGCAAGAGTTCTCCTTGTTCGTACACCTGATTCCTTGTCTCCCAAAATTTGAGATTCAGGATGATTCTTTTGAACATATCTGGATGGAGCTTTTTCAGATAAATCATTTTCAGGTTCTTCATTTGATTCACTGTCGATATCATTTCCATCTGATGTAGAAGGCCATATGTCATCATCATCTTCTTCTGTTGTTTGTTTTTCTTCTTTAGGAGCTGCAGGAGACTCGTCAATAACAGCATCAATACATTCAACAACCTTTTGAAGCCTTTTATTGTAACATGTGAATGCTTTGCTTGAAGATGAGTAGCCAAGAAGTATCCCTTCATCTGATCTAGGGTCAAACTTGCCAAGTTTTTCATCATTATTTTTGATAAAGCATCTACTTCCAAAAACTTTAAAATGCTTTAAAGTGGGAGATTTGCCATACTAGAGTTCATATGGAGTTTTATCACTGTTTACCCGAACATGAGCCTTGTTGAGAATGTTAACTGCTGCACGAGCTGCTTCACTCCAGAACATGTTAGGAACATTAGAGTTAGTAAGCATAGCTCTGGCCATTTGAACAATTGTTCTATTCATTCTTTCTGCTACACCATTTTGTTGTGGAGTGCCTGCTACAGAGAACTGTCTTTTAATGCCATGTTGTTCACAAAATTCAAAGAATTCATTTGATGAATATTCTCCTCCTCGATCAGATCTAAGACACTTGATTTTTAAATCCAATTCATTTTCTACCAGTGCTTTTAAATTCTGAAATTTTTCAAAAGCTTCATCTTTGTGTTTAATAAACGCGATCTCACACATTCTGGAGTAGTCATCAATAAATAGGATATAGTATTCTTCCCCACGTAATGACTTTTTCCTCATAGGTCCACAGATGTCAGTATGAATGAGATCAAGAGGCTTACTTGATGATCCTTCTTTGGCATTAAATCGGCCTCTGGTCTGCTTACCAAATTGACAAGATTTGCATATGGTACTTTCTGGAAGATTGATCTTGGGAAGATCACGAACAGCTTGAAGTCTGCTTTCTTTTTTGATTTGAGAGAAACTCAGATGCCCCAGCCTTCGATGCCATAGCCAATTTTCTGAAGATTTTCTCAAGTAACATTGATCTATGCCGTTGAGTACATACAGGTTGCTTGGATTTCTCTTTCCTTTTATAATGATTTTACCTGTATCAAGATCACGAACCACACATTCTTTGGAACTGAAGACCACTTCTGCTCCTTGATCACACATTTGACTAACACTTAACAGGTTATGCCTTAATCCATCCACATACATGACATCTTTATCCTTCACCTTTTCTTTTAGAAATACCGACCCTTTTCCTTTAATTACAGCAGGAGTATCATTTCCAAATGTAACTTTCTTTTCCTTTTCCAGAGCATTATAAGTGTGAAGTTTGCTTTTGTCACCTGTCATGTGTCTTGAGCACCCACTATCAATGTACCATTGATTTTCTTCACCTTCTGCAAATAGCGCTATCCCACAATTTTCAACCGGTATTTCTTTCTCTTTCCATACTTTAGAGCTTGAGGGAACATGTTCTTTTGGCTGGACCTTGCTCCTGCATTCAGATTCTTCATGACCAAAGTTATTGCAATAAGAACATTCAACTTCGTTTTGAAGAGGCGAAAAGTTGTTGTAGGTGTTCTTCTTTGGTTCGATATTCATCCTTTTATTTCTTGCTTCTCTTGTCATAATGGTTTTATATGCAACACATTGAACAGCTTTATGACCAAAATTGTGACATGAGAAACATTGTCCATTGAAGTAGAAATTTCTGTGATCACGAAATCTTCTATTTGAATTTACCTGTTGGTTGTAGCTTCTTTGAGTGATCTCCTTGTTAGTGTTTCTTGAATTGAGATGATCATGCTTTACCTGTAAGGATCCTTTGTTCCCCTGCTGAGTGGCTGAATGTAGAGAACCATTTGTGGCTGCTTTTAGGAAATTTGGTGCTGATGTCTGGGAAGATTCCCCAGTATATCCAAGACCTGTTTTTATAAGAGGAGACCGTTGTACCTTGATAATCTCATCCAAGGTTTCTGAACCTTTAGCAAATCTAAGATTGAGAGATTTCACTTTCTCATTATCTTTCCTCAGACTCACTACTTCACACTCCAAATCCTCAACGCGTTTTCTTTCTGCTTCAAGCTGATTTTTAAGAGTCTCTATGATTATGTTCTTTTCTTCGTGGCTTACCTTGAGTTGAGTGATTTCTTCAAGAAGATTATTGTCTTCTAGAGAATCCACAAAAATACCCTTTTCTTCTCTAAATTCTTGTTCACATCCTTTCAAGAATGCCCATAGTTTTGCACCAAAATTTAGCAGATACGCTTTTGTTGGTACCTTCCAGAATATCAGATTGCTTTCATTGAATAGAGGTGGCTTTATAGACATTACTCCTTCTTGACTTCCCATTGCGACGGATCTCCTTTAAGCGATCAAGCTTCTGCACAAGGACCCTGCTCTGATACCAATTGTTGGGAAAAATACTGAGAGGGGGGGGTGAATCAGTATTTACTGCATAATCAAATCCTTTTACTTTTCATTCCTTAAAACCCATACGCTACTTTACTTCAGTAAACCAGCGTATATACGCGGATCCCCTTTATGAAACTAGCGTATACACAGAGATTTAGATATGTCATTAAATCTTCACTTAAATCATTCCATCATGTATTCTTCAGATATTCAATAAGAAGTAAACAGGTGCAGTAAGAACAGAATAAACCATCACACAAAGAATCACACATGAACACCAGGATTTTTAGGTGGAAACCCAAATCGGGAGAAAACCACCGCTGCAGTTGCTCAGCCTTCAATATTTTATTATAGAGAAAACATCTTACAACATATGTACTGGCGCAGACTTGACCAGCACGCAGGCACCCACCTGCGCTCGTTTACCAGCCTCTCCTGGAAGGGAGCTCCAACCCCCTGACTCGTTTACCAGCCTCTCCCGGAAGGGAGCTACGACCCCCTGCTCTCGTTTACCAGCCTCACCTGGAAGGGAGCTACAACCCCCTGACTGAAGGCTACAACCCTCAGCACCACCTTGGACCACTTTTCATCAATTTTCACACTGGATCCAACAACTTCAATAGAACACAACTTGCAGGCCACATTTCATCATATTTCCAGACTGGACCCTTTCCATACTTTTAAGCACAAACATACATCACCAATGGGGTGTATCATATCAATTCAGACAACACAGAGATCGATAACAGACACAGCGAATAGATCGATGATTCATACCCCATGCTTCAAAGAAACCCGAGTTTTCATACGCGCTTTCACTTTACCGATGTCGCGTATATACGCGCTTCCGTCCACAAACCGGCGTATACCTCAGTGTATATTTTATTGCGCATACGCGCTTTCTCTTCGCTGAAGCTGCGTATATACGCGCTTCCTCCGCGTGGAAGTAGCGTATAGATCTTCAATTATTCCAGAGCAGCATACTTCTTCAGATCAGATATTCAGTTCAGATTTACCCTTTCACTTCAGACAGATGTTCGCCTAGATGTTCGCCTCATCACAGATCTAGGCCTTCCATAAGCAGATCTAGTAAATACAAGTGCATTTCAGATCTAGATCCCCTTCTTCATCATTGGTGCATCATACATTCAGATTTATCTTCAAGTGTAACCCTTTCCATTCAGATATACTTCAGAGAGAAGTATTCATTCAAGCTTAGACATCTTGTCCCCACACTCATGATTTGCACAATGAATTTCTTCTCCTTATATAGGTTTACCCTTTTCAATACCATGAGCCCCTTTTTCAATACCATGAGCCAAACCAATACCATGAGCCCAAAACTACATTAGACGGGCTCAATTAGGTGGATCATTACCCAATACAATGGGTCAATACCATGGTGATTACCCCTGGTTTTGCGATTTTAGAGCGCTTTTGCCCATACGCGACTTGGAACGTTCTTTACCGCGTGCATACGCGACTTCCCTTAGACATATCTGCGTATACCTAGATACATACTCTTTTCATCAAGATTGAGCACATGCTGACTTCTTTTCTTCACTGCCTTCTGTACACACTGTAGATACATCATATTTAGCTCATCAAGAACATATTCTAGCAAGCACAACTTCATCAAGTAAGTTGTCATCATCTTCAACAAGTGGGTTGCCTTTCAAGGACAACTCTTAGCATCATATCAGCACGTATCCTATATCATTTACCAAGTCCATCAAGTCAAGAATAACTTCATCAGGTGGATTGCCATCAAGGACAACACATGTCAACAGTCGCATGTCTTTATCTTCATTCAGTGGGTTGCCATCAAGGACAACACTTCTGCATCATATTTCCAACAAAGGGTCCCACATAATATCGCATCAGCGTTTCGGAAGGGTAACACATGAATGTGACGATGATTTTTTGCGATGGCCGATATGTGAAAGGGTAAGGTGTCCTACCAAAGATTTTAAGTGGCGGTTTGATGGGTGGCGGAGCTATAATATTGAAATTTCGGAAGTTAAAATAAGTGGGTTTTGGGGATTAAATGGGATTTAAAGAGTTTAACTATGAGTTTTAAATATAGTTTAAGTTATGATGTGTTTGGATATTGGGAAAAAGGTGAAAAATAATAAAAATGAAGTGAGGTCAATATTTACAATAAATGACTATTTTAACTACAAGAATTAAAATATTGGTACACTTTATACATGTTTTTAAACCCAAGCGAGAAAATGATCAAAACTTCAAAGGAGTGTCATTTACAAACTGTTTGACCAAATGAAGTGAAATATGTATCGTTGGAAAGCTTATGAAAAAACAAATTCAATGAAATAATCAAAATAGAAATCTGATAAAAATTACAAATGACAAAATTACAAAATAATTAACTTAATCAAAATCTTAAAAGGTGTTTAGCCAAAAAATTTGTAGAAAGGGTCCCCATTATTTGAAGTATATAATTCAAAAATTGGGGGTTGTGTTTTACCACAACACCTCTGTAGTAGCAACATACTCTGGTTCTATTGTTGAAAGTGCAACAACACTGGATTTTTGAAACCCAACTGACAGTTTTTCCACCTACATTAAATACATATCCTGTAGTGCTCCTCCTATTATCTCTGTCACCTGCCATATCTGCATCAACATATCCCTATATGGAAATGTTTGAACCACCAAAGCATAATGCTTGATTTGTGGTACCTCTCAAATATCTGAGAATCCATTTCACTTCCATCCAATGTTCCTTTCCTAGATTGTTCATGTACCTGCTTACAACTCCCACTGCGTGTGCAATATTAGGCCTTGTGCATACCATTGCATACATTAAGCTTCCAACTGCTGATTCATATGGAACTTTAGACATATAATCCATTTATTCTTGGGTCTTGGGGCACATCTCCTTAATAAGTTTGAAATGACTAGCAAAAGGTGTACTAAGTGGTTTTGCATTCTGCATATTAAATCTTTTCAACACATTTTGTATCTATTCATTCTGAGACAGTGTTAATTTGCGATTTTTCTTGTCTCTGGTTATTCTCATACCAGGGATTTGTTTTGCATCTCCCAAATCCTTCATTCCAAATGAATTTGCCAATTTTCTTTTGAGAACATTTATTTCCTACATGTTAGACCCTCCAACAAGCATGTCATCTACATACAATAACAATATGATATAGCTGCCATAATTTTTCTTTTTCAGGTAAATACAATGATCAGAGTGACATATAGTATAAACTTGTTCAGACATAAACTTGTCAAATTTTAGATACCACTACCTTGGAGCCTATTTTAAGCCATACAAGCTCTTCTTTAACCTACACACTAATCTGTCTTTCCCTTTGACCTCATATCCTTATGGTTGCTGCACATAGATCTCTTCCTCCAAATATCCATGGAGAAATGCTATCTTTACATCTAATTGTTCAAAATGTAAATCTTTCGCTACTACAAGACTTAAAATAGTTTTGATTGAAGTCATCTTAACAACAGGAGAAAATATTTCATCAAAATCAATACCTTTCTTCTGTGCAAACCCCTTCACCACAAGTCTAGCTTTATACCTCTATTTTCCTACATCTTCTTCCTTCAGCCTGTAAACCCATTTATTCTGCAATGTAGTTTTACCTGCAGGCAACCTGCAACTAATTCTTATACAATACCTTTTCATTGAATATTACATCTTTGCTCCTAATGATTTTGTGATTTTCATAATCATATAAACGATAACTAAAATCATTAACACCATATCCAATAAAGACACATTTCTTTGATTTTGCCTCAAGCTTTGTTCTATTTTCTTTATACGGACAAAGGCGTCACAAATAAAAGGCTTTAAAAAAGAGTATTTTACCTTTTTACCTGTCCATGCTTCCTTTGAAATACCATCATCCAAGGAACTTGAAGGCCCTCTGTTTATTAGATAAACAGCAGTATCTACAACATCTGCCTAAAATTGTAAAGGCAGTCATGCATGCAATCTCATGCACCTTGCATGCTCCATGATTGTTCTGTTTATCTTTTTTGACACAAAATTTTCTTGTGGTGTTCTTGGAACTGTCTTCTCTCTGAAAATTCCATGCTCTGAATAGTACCTATCAACTCTTTGCTGCAATATTCACCTCCATTATCTGATCTGAGACACTTTAACTTCTTTCCTATCTCAATCTCAACCAAAGCTTTCCATTTCTTGAAAGTATCAAATACATCAAATTTATTCTGAATACAATAAATCCAAGTTTTTCTAGTTTCATCATCAATAAAAGTAACATAATAACGAGAGCCACCGAGTGATGATACATGAGCAGGTCCCATACATCTGTATGCACATGCTCTAATTTTTCACTCTTCTTTTCTTTCCCAATTCTGAGAAATCTGACTCTCTTATGTTTTCCATAAATGCAATTCTCACAGAAATCCAAATCAATATTCTTCAAACCCAGCAACAAATTCCTTGAGTGAAGAATATTCATCCCCTTATCACTCATGTGTTCGAGCCTATGATGCCATAGTGTTGCATCTGCTCCTTTGAAAGTTAAAGCATTAACAAAGTTAGAAATACCATTGCATATATACAATGTACCAACCTTTTCACCTTTTGCTATTACCAGGGCTCCTTTGGTGACCTTCCAAGTTTTATCTATGAAAGTTTTCACACAACCTTCACCGCCTAATTTCCCTGTTGAAATCATATTTTTCTTCAGATCTAGAACATGCCTTACCTCCTTTAATAGCCATTGGTTTTCATTCTTCTGTTTTACAATAACATTACCCATTCCAAAAATTTTACAGGGTTTATCATCACCCAAATGGACTTATCCAAAATCTCCTTGAACATAGTCTTGAAAATATTTCTTATCGAGTGTGGCATGGAATGAGGCCCTTGAATCTACTACCCAGGAATCAGTAACATTTTTCAAAGAAAGAATCAAAGATCTTGTAACACATCACCTGTCACATTTTATTCATGATTGTTTTCTTGTTGTGCGTCTCCGTATTTTCCCTTCCGAGTTCTACAATCTTTCTTTAGGTGTCCTTTCTTTTTTCATTTCCAGCACACTATCCCCGATCTCGACTTTGATATGCCTTTCCTTGATTTACTGCGATATCATGAGCTCTTTCCTCTTTCCATTCTTCTACCCCTAGACTCTGCACTCAAAGAATTATCCGATGTCTCACCGGAGCTTTTCCGTCACATTTCCTCGCTAAGGATAGCACTGACAACATCATCAAACTTTAAAGTACTAGATCCAGAGACAGAGTTACTAGTGGCCATAACTAAACCATTCCAACTTTCTGGTAATGAGCACAAAAATAACAAAGCTCTAACTTCATCATCAAAGTTTACCCCTACAGAACTTAACTGACTGGTAACTGTATTAAAATCATTTAAATGGTCTACAACAGATCCACCTTCCGACATCTTCATAATAAATAAATGTTTCATAAGAAATACCTTGTTTGAGGCTGAGGGTTTTTCATATAGTTTTGCCAATGCCTCAATCAAACCCTCTGTTGTTGTTTCCTTCGAAATATTGAAGGTTACCGACGATGTGAGGCACAATTGTACTGTTCCTTAGTGCCTTTCTATTGAAAATCTCCCATTCTCCGTCGGCTTCTTTGTTTTTCTGATCAATGGTAGGTACATATATTTCTGATACAGATAATCTTGCATGTACATCTTCCACAGTGGGAAGTTTTGGTCGTTAAATTTCTTGACCCTAAACTTACCATCTTCCACCATTTCTCCCACTCGAACCAGGAACCCTTCTTTCCTGCGAGATTATCAGCCAAATAGACCTTCGGCTCTGATACCAGTTGTTAGATTATTATATATTAAAGAGCAATGCAACACATAAAATATGCGAAAAACACAAGCACACAAAACACATAAAACCAGAGAGACACAGATATATGTGGTTCACCCAGTTTGGGCTATGTCCATCCCGAATAGCCAATCCTTCCTTTCTATTATCCAGCAAAATGAAGAGACACAACCTACAACAGATCCGTTGTAATATCCCTTTTTCTCTCTCACAGTCTCCCTATGTGTTTCTCACTCTCATAATACACATACAATACACAACCACAATACAATACCCTCATATAAGCGAGGGGTTTCCTTCTAGGGAAAAAATCCCTAAACTAAACATAACTTCTACCATCAGATCATCCGCCTAATGAACGGACCAAATTGACTAGAAATTACTATACTTTTATAAGGCAATTTTACATATGTTTTTAGCTTCGAAGGCGTTGCCCCCAAAAACCCCTGCCAGGGGAGAGTGCATAAACTCGCAGTCGCCCCCCCTGTACCCTCCAGGAAACATACAATTACAGGCGGTGTTTTCGCCCTGTTAAGAACAGGCGTCCAACGTTGTGATACAAAATAAACAAGATAATCAGGCTCCACAGCCAACAATATTCTTAATTTTAGAGTGAAGAATGAGATTCTTCGATATAGTAATATCACTTGTGTTATCACATATAACGGGAATCAGTTCTTTAAAAGTTACCTTCAAGTCTTGAAATGTTTGCTTCATCCAAAAAATCTGAGTGCTACTTACTACAATTACTATGCACTTGGCTTCAACAATAGAAACTGGGATAGAAGTTTGCTTTTGGGTCAGCCAAGAAACCAAACAATTTCCAAATAAGAAATCACCACCACTTTTTCTTTTTCTATCATCTACACTTCCAAAACAATCCACATATGTGTAAGTATTTAATGAGAATTTTTGACCCTTTGGATACAATATACCATAGTCCATTGTGGCTCCTAAATATCTAAAATCCTCTTGGAAACTAAGAGATGACTTTCTTTAGGGGTTGATTGATACCTTGCAACTACTCCAAAAGCTTGCATAATGTATGGTTTTAGGTTATTAGGTACAAGAGGATTCCAACCATTCATACATACATTATTTGATTTACCTCTAATGACTCATCATCTTTGTTGAGTTTACATCCAGTGTACATAGGAGTACTAAAAGAGAACATTATTCCATTCCAAATTTCCTTAAAATATCTTTTAGGTACTTGTCGTAGGAAATTAATATACCTTCTGTTGAGGTGTAATATGTAGGCCAAGGAAAAATGATAATTATCTAAGAATATACATCTCAAATTCTGCAAATTCTTGGCTGAGTAAATTTGCATCACTACAAAAATGATGTTATCAACATAAACAACAATAAAAAAAATTATCATTTTCAGGTTTCATATGCAAATTACTATCAATTATCCATCTTTTGAATCCTTGTTTTTGTAGGTGTTTTTATAATCTTTAATACCATGCCCCGGGTGCTTTCTTTAGTCCATACAATGCCTTTTCTATCCCGCACACATTCTTAGGATTTAATGACAACTAAAAACCTTCACGATGCTCACCATTCAAGAATTTTTATTTTACATCCATATGATAAACATTGAAATTTTAATGATAAGCAAAATATAGAAACATTCTAATTGCCTTTAATCTTGCTACAGGAGTGTTTTCCAAAATCTATTCCTTCAACCCAAGCATAACATTTGCACAATAATCTATTTTTGTTTCCAACAACTTCCCATCCTCATTTAATTTGTTCCTAAAGACCCATTTTGTGCCAACAAATTTTTGATTTATTGGTCTCGAAAACAATTCCCAAGTTTTTTTTTCTCAATTTAATCTAATTCCTCATTCATGGATTTTATCTAATGTTTATCTTGACTAGCTAAGAAAAAATTTCGGGTTCAATCATGGAAATCATAGCAATATGTGAATAATTGGGAGTATTTTGTTATGAAACCATCTCACAAAATAGAATAAAAGAGATATTAACGACTTAGAAATAAGCCTGTTCGAGGGGGCAACCTCCTTTACATTACATAAATGAACAATTATTGGATGATACAAATGACAAAACCTCCTTTCTATATATATAATTCCATGGGGTCACAATATAATCCTGTCCATACTAAAAATAATAATGTAAGGGCACAACAATAACTGTAATGCGCTTTTATGGGGCACAATAATAACAATATGGGGACTATAGGGGTACAACAATAACGATAAGGGGGCTACACTAACAACAATAAGGGACTACACTAGTAATATAGAGACCTAACATGCCCCTATCCTTCAAACAAGTGTTGTCCTCAATGCTTTATTATTTCTACGTGATTTTGTATAAAATTATCATCCTCCCATGTGGAATCTTCAACGGGTAAGTTCTTCCACTTGCTAAGATACCCTAAAATTGATCGATTTTGTAGTTGTCGAGTTCTTGTTTCCATGACTTCTTCAGGTGCCAATATGATTTTTCCTTCCTTGTCAAGTTCTAGCAATATTGTTTGAACTGGGAGTTTTTCACATATAACCTTCTTTAAGCATGAAACATGGAAAACTGGGTGCACTCAGGAAGATGTAGGCAACTGCAATTTGTATTCCATAGTACCAATATTTTGCAACACCTTGTAAGGACCATAGTAATTTAGCGATAATTTATTATAGTTCTTAGCTTGCTTGAGGGACATTGGTTTGTATGGTTGTAGCCATAAAAATATCCAATCACCTACATCAAAACTTTTTTTCTTTGTGATGTTGATCTGCCTGTTGTTTCATTCGATTTTGCACCAAAGTTAGGTTATCCTTTAAGAGTTGGAGAACTTGTTGTTGATGTTCGATGTGATCTTCCAATGCTTTATCATCCATGTTATCTTTCATTTCATCCTTCAAACCATCCACCTTAGCCTGCATTTCTTCTTTTAAACCATCTATGTCATCTTTGGTTGCTCTTTGTGAGATCAAAATTTGTTGCACTTGGTACCGTAATTTTGATATATCATACTGCAATTCTTCCTCTTCATGATTCATATTAGAGCCTTATGAGGGCTTAATGGGCGTTGAATTATTTTTAGGAGGAATTTTAGAACCCAATATTGATATTTATGCTTCAATATGCCCTTGGAATCACTTCAAATTGTTTTTTCAAACAAGACTTGTGAATTTTTTTTAAAAAATACACAAATTGTTATTGATTTTGAGGATCTCGATATTGAAACTGATGTATCTCTATAATTTCGAATCCCCAAGATTTTATCTTCGGTTTTGTAGTAGCCCTTTTAGTCTTGTTTCTGATGCCACATGTATTACCTGATTTGGATTCTTCAAGACAAATTTATGCCCAATCTCCCACAATGACCTAATCATGGATGGTTTAATAGAGCAAACTTGTACAACAAGCCATGTGTCACTATTTCCTCCTTCAGATCTGAAATCCATATACAAGAAACTACAGTCCCTGTGATTTTGGCCACTTTTTATAGAATTCCAATCTGATGCTTAGAGAGAGAGATATGACGATTTTCCCAAGGTCACCTCTTTGAGATGAAATTCATGAGCCTGCAAAAACCCTAATTCCCACATATCCTATCTTCAAAAACATTGCGAACCAAGATCTGAAATTGTTACATGATGTTCTTCAAGATGTCTTCATAAATGGATATTTCTTTTTATGTTCTAAACCTTCATAGAAAACAATTTATAGCGAAAAATCCATGATGACCTGCTTGAAGCAGCGAAACCCTAGAATCCAAAGCTCTCATACCAAATTTTATGAAAGCAGCTTACAAAATAGAAGAAAAGAGAGATCAACGACTTATAAATCAGCCTCTTCGAGGAGGAAACCTCCTTTACATTACATAAATTAACAATTCTTCGATGATACAAATGACAAAACCTTCTTTATATATATAGGAGTCCATGGGGTCACAATATAATCCTAGCCGACCTAACAATAATAATGTAAGGGTACAACAGTAACAATAAGGGTGATACACTAACAACAATAAGGGACTACACTAGTAATATAGGGACCTAACATATTTATTAATCATATTTGATTTTTGACTCCTTCCATATTGCCAATAATCTAATTTGTGGTACATCAAAAAAATAGGCCATTAGCGCCACAAATAGTGCAAGAATCTAGTGTTTCTGAGCATGTGAATTGTCTTCAAGCAGCATTGCAAAATCCGGTGAAAATGCCATGTTCACATGGGTGTATTTATTTACATTGGGAATATCACCTGGAATAATGTTAAGCATAGCACCGGGAATAGCGCCAGAAATTGTGTCTTCCATTCTTGCTTCCACTGCTGCATTGGAATTTGTACTTCTAGTATTGCTCCTAGTTGTGCTTCCTATGTTTCTTTTGTTATGCCATCGAAAATATATTATTTTTTACGTTCGTAATTAAAACCAAGTCATGCTTCCATATTAACGTCAATTTTTGCTTCCAATATGGCACCACTTGTTGCATCTAGCTTTGCTTCGATTATGAAATCTTCTTTAGCTTCTAATATGGTGTCCATTATAGTGTCTTTTGTTGCTTCTAACATTTCTTCCACTATTGCTTCTTGGTTTTCTACATAAATGGATTCTTTGTTTCCTTCTTCTTGAATGACAAGTTTAGCTTCTAATATTGCTTCCATTATTAATTCTTTGTTTGCTACTTAAATTGCCTATGTTTTTTCTTCTTAGGTAATGCCAAGTTTTACTTCCATAATTATTTCTTTGTTCACTATATGAATTTATTTTCTTTTTTATTCTCACGTAACACCAAGTTTGGCTTCTAGTATTTCTTCCATTATTACTTCTTGGTTTTCTACCGAAATTGTTTCATTTTTTTCTTCTTAGGTAACAAGAAGTTTTTCTTCCAAGATTTCTTCTGGTGTGCTTCTAGTTTGGTTTCCATTGTTGCTTCCTTTTTTTATTCCATAATTACTTCCTTGTTAGCCTCATGGTTTTCTTCCTTTTAGTTGGAAGCCTTTGCTTCCTATTTAGTGCCTGGATTTGCTTCTTTCTTAGGTCTGAGGTTTGCTTTCTTTTAGTGTTTGGATTTGCTTCTAAATTAGCCTCCAATTTTGCTTCCTATTAAGCAACCAATTTAGCTTACTATTTAGAGCCAGTAATGGATCCAAGTATGGCTTCAAATTTAATGTCAAATTTTACCTCCATTTCAGTGCCACATTTTTATTCCATTTTAACAACTCATGATGATTCCTTTATAACTTCCATTTATTACTTTAATATTTTTTATTTAAATTAAATTAGTTAAGTATATCATACCTCTTAAATAACTTATATGATTATAGAGTAATTCATATTGCATTTGAAATAATTTATATCATACCATTTATAAAGAATTTTTAGGGAAATAGACATCCATACAATCTAACAACATTTTTTTTAACAATAATCGGTATTTTTATATTATTAATAAACAAAATTTTTGGTCATGACTAGATACACATAATGCAAGCCCAAACTCATATCATAGAGATTTCCAGAGTAGAGCTCTTTCATGTTTCTTGTAGCTACAAACCATACCAAAATATTGGAACAAAATAACAACATAATATTGTTTAACTATAACCTATATTATTAATAAAAAAAGTTGTTGGTTTGTGACCCGCTACACATAATGCATGCCCAAATAATACATGTACAAATGATATAAGTCAAAATGATACAACTCAATATGGTATTGTAGGTAAAAATGATAAATATGATAATAAAAAAGAATGAGGCATCATAAAGATTCATCAACAATGATCCATGATGAAGTCTATGAGATCAATCTCATTGACTACTACTAGTAGATTGATCATCATCATCATCATGTTTATCATGATCATAAACATCATGATTATAATCATTGTCATCATCATCATCATCATCTGCCTTGGTGTCCTCTCCATCTAGCTCATGGTCGTTGTCTCGAATGTCTGAACCAAACCTACTATAATCTAGATCGATTTCAGGATCAGCTGGATCTTCTAGAAGACCCATGTTCTACATAAAAAAACATTCAAAATGAGAATTTGTTATTTATTTCATTCAATATTTAGTATTTCAGTTATATTTCTAATATTACAATATATGAAATGGAACCATAATTATATTACATCATATCAAAGTTCACATATATACCATAATAAAATTTCAATTAAGTTACAAATAATATTCCATTCCAATGATGTAAAACATGCAACAATTCTAATAAACATTAGTAAATCATGGAATGGCGCCATATCTTCTTGTTGACTAGCTTGTGTGTTGTGTATTGTATCAACCCCTACTAGGAAGGAAGGGACCTCCTTCTTAATAGGAATAATTTGTTAGGAAGGTATTGTAGTTGTTTTCTTTATTTCCTCTCAGGTATAGTTCATGTGTGATTATTTTTAATATTAGTATTAGTAGTGTTGATGCTTTAATGATTGCAAAATCCTAACTTATGTATTTTGTAACAACATAGGTCATGGACCAATCCCTTTGTTAGTTTAATTCTCATTACAGTTTGATGGTGTGCTCATTTCATTTGAATGTACGTTTCAACATTTGTTGAGAGAACGGTTTCTAGGAGTGCTCTTATTTTATGAATAAGAGTGACAGTGATGCAGATGCATAGATGGAGGACAAATTTATATGAAAAATGGACCAAGAGCTTTCCAATGTGAGGGAATGGTCACATGGTGATGTTGGGATAAATTTTAAATGTTTTGTAGATATTTACATATGAAAATGAGTTTGTTACTTAAAGGAATTATCTCCTAATGTAAATTCAATTTTAGTTTCCCTATTTTGTGAGAAGGGGAAATGATTCATCTTGTGACTCTTGGTTTCCCATGTTATCTTTCTAAATAAATGAGTGTTTGAGAAAAAGATTAGTGTGAAACATAGGCATAATAGGAAAAATAAAGGAAAAGCTACAATGCTAGGAGAAGAGGCAAGGGTTGAGAGGCCGGGGATGCATATGCCCACATTGTATATTTTAACTAGTTTAATCTATATTGAATGTGATTAATGAACAACGTGTTTGATGACTCTGTACTCATTTATTTCTCTATCAGTATAATGTTAACTTGATTTGTTTAGTCAATTTATTGTAAGAATCTGGATTTTTTTAAATGTCATGGTTGTATGACTTTATGCCAAATCTGGAGGTGCTGAGAAATTTCATGGTTATATGACTTTATATCAAATTGATATGCTTTGATTTAAATTTAGTTTTGGATTGAATATATATACTTAACTTGTAGCATCCCTAGGTTGAAGTTTTATGTAATAAAGGATAATGCAGAAATAATTAAACCAAGTACATGGGACACATATTCCAAGCTGAATGTTAGGAAAGAACTGTAGTGGGAATCACTTGTTGTTTATTATGGCTAAGGAAATAGTAAAAGGAAATGGAAAAGGCATCAAAAAAATAAAATAGTTAATAATTGGAATTTAATTATGAAAATAAAGGAAAATAGGAGAAAAGGGAGACGAAGAGACACAAATTTGCATGAAGAGGAAATTAGAGGAAAATGAAGAAAATAGAGGCATCAATGATAAAAAAAGGTTTCTGAGGATTAGTTCACATTTTTTTTACAGTTTTAATTTGGAATTAGTTTCAGAGAGAGAGAGAGAGAGAGAGAGACAGAGACAGAGATAGAGAGAGCAATCAAAGGTAAGAAAACAGAAGGAAAAGGACAAACAAGGAATCTTCGATCAACAAATTTGGCAGGAGGGTTTTGCAGGTAACAGGTTGCATGGGTGATTTCCTAGCCGAGGTGTGAATGCATGGTACATGAATTTTATCATTTGGTTCATTTTTTGTCATTAGCATGGGTTTTTCCTACTTTGACAGTGGTTTCATCCTTGCCTTGCCATTTCCTGGATATCCAAGGTGTGATGGGATTCATTTCTTGGTTGATATTTAGATTGTTCGAAAGTTTTGGAACTGAGTGAGATGGTCTCAGGAAAATTCTCAGGGGTTGGGGGTAGAGATGGATTTCTCCAAGAAGCCCTCGACAGGTTGGTGGAGACAGGGAAATTCCTCATGGTTTTGTGAAGGGATTCTAAGGAATCCAAGCTTGTTTTTGCCTTGTGATCTCTTGACCGGTTTTTGCGAGATCATGGTAATTTGATAGTGTAGGTGGTTTAACCTCTATATTCCCTTAGTTTTTTATGTTTTTGTTGGTCCCATGAGATCCCACATTCATGTCTGGAATATGGAACGAAGGTGATTGGCTGAAATAAATATTTGGTTCAGCCCAATTTATAGTCGGGAAGTATGTGGGAGTCCCTAACTTGGTTGGATTTGCACATGTATTTAAGAGCTATTTTTATAGTATGATTATTGAGTACATGTATTTGTATTTATAATGATTTTATGGGAGATTTTTCATGGTTCCTACTGGTTATATGTTGGTTATTACATCATTCTATGATGTGTTCTAACTATGGCTCTTGTTCATGAATCTATAAGTATTTTATGGTTGATCAATGCATGTGATAACAAGTGTTATTGCAACTAGCTTGAGAGGGCATTGAGAATTCATGATTATTATTTTGTGATATTATTGAATTATTGAATAGATATGTATTTATAGCCTACATGTACTATGTACAGATATATAGCCTACAGGTACCATGTACACAAAAAATTGTATAAATGAGTAATTTGGACCCCCAAATTCCCCAGGTCGTCACTTTGGCATACAATCTCCATTTGAATATCATAATACATATTTTCCAAGATCTCCATGAGGAGGCCAATAATAAAATTTGTGAAACAAATTTTTGTCACTTTCCCAATCTCTTCGTTTTCCCTGAAAATGTTGTTTAGGCCCTCATAATAGCCTCATAAGTTATAACCTGAAAAACTGCCAAAAATATAAAGTTGTGCTAAATTGAAGGAAACGAAACTAAATAGAAATAGTGTTGGGTCAAGTTAGGTTGATAACAGTGTGATCATGTGTCATTGGGTGTTTGCAGTCAATTCTGGGCATGTTGACACCATTTTCCATAAGTACACCTTGGAAATTGGGTCGTGCATAGTAACTCTCATCTCATGTTTACCCTGATGATCCAGTTAAAGTGGGTAAATATGGGGTGAGGTGTTACAAATTGGTATAAGAGAGTCGTTCAAATGCTTGGACTGGATGGGCTAGATGCATGTTATGCATGGATTGTATTGGTTATGGATATCAAGCATGAGGCATTTGTATGCAGTAGTGTTATCATTCATGGCGTTGATATGTTAATATGATTATGTATATATGTATTGTGCTAATATGGATTGCTTTTTGCAGATGAGATAGCCTCCCCTGAACTTCACTAAGGTATGATTTTTATTATGTATATATTTTTTTATCTAACAAGTCATGTTTGTAGGAAGAAGAGGATCATAGATGATGAGAAAAATGGTGGATTACAGTTCACGTGACTCTCCCTACAGATCAATTGAGCAGCAAGGAGAGAGATCAAAATTTGCAAGGCAAACAATAACAGATTGATTGAGGCATAATAAAGACTTGCAAGGGATCGAAAAAGGTAGGCAAAGGTTAATGTAGTGATTCTACATATTCTTTCATAGCTTCAAAGAAATGGATAGATGAGGATTAGTTAAGGATAGGAGGAGAATAATAATGGGACATACGGGAGTAGTTCTTGATCAGGACATACGTTTGATAGACAGGACAAAATAAGAGGTGGTAGATCATTGGACACACTTGACATGAGGAAGGTTATGCATGGGATTCATTCTAATTCTTCCTCCAGGATTTATCATCATCATCACCGCCATCATCCTTTTCGAAAGAGTTGAGTATTTTCTAGAGGATTTCAAGAAATTCAAGCCTCCTACATTTGATGGAGAGATGAAGAAATCATAGGATGCAGAAGCATGGCTTCTTGGGATGAAGAACTTCTTCAGGTTTCATAACTACTCAGAGAACTTGAAATCTAAGATATCTACTTTCAGTCTTAAAGGGAAAGCATATATTTGGTGGGAAGATGTGAATAATTTCAGAGGAATTCAAGAAGAGGAGTTGGTTTTGGATGAGTTTGAGAGACTCTTCAAGAAGAAGTACAATCTAAGAGGTACTATGATGATAGAGCTAAGGAGTTTTATGAATTGTGGGTGGTTTCTATCATAGATGATTAGTACACTGGCATATTCCTAGATATATTGAGGTATGTGCCTTACCTCAGGGATGAGAAGGCTAAGATTCAAAGATTCTTCTGTGGGTTTGCAACAACATATAGAGACTAGATTGAGTTTAATGACCTTTCGTTGCTGGAGGAATCCATCGGGAAACCAAAGCATTGTTATGAGCAATCAAAGCACAAAGTTGAGCCTAAGTATGAGTTGAAATGAAATTAGAAAGCTAAAGGGAGGTGGCCACCGAAGTAGGGAAGACCTCAATATGCATGTGAGAAAGAAAATGTGGCTCCCCACAAGAAGTATAATGAAACTGAGAAGGGACATGGACCTTAGCCTAGAGAGAAACAAAATAGAGGTGATGGTAGGGGACCTTTACAATGTTGGATTTGTGGTGAATATCATTGAAAGAAGGACTATTCATTATACCACAGTGGCAGGAATCAGATCTATAGTGCTCAGGAGGCACAAAAAGTTGGGGATGTTAGTCACAGCATTCCTCGGATTTATGCAGTAATGGAAAACAATTAGGCTGACCATAGGGCATCCATTATTGAGATGGAAGGTAATTTTCATGATCGAGTTTTTTATATTTTGATTGATTGTGGATATAACTATATTTATATCAATCCTAACCTGGTGGATAAGTGTTTCTTGAGAAAATAAGTGGATCGAGAATCTTGGTTGGTTCGGTTGGTTACAGGAACCAATAAAAGAGTTCATCATTAGGTGAGATCTTGTGCATTTTAGCTGAATGGTATGCCTACATAAACACCTCTAAATGTTCTTCCTTTGGGTTCATATAACATGATTTTTGGCATGGATTGGTTGTACCTTCAGAGGACCAAGGTATATTTTATGAAAATCCTACTGAATTCCTAGATGATAATGGAGAAAAGAGAATCTTGCAGGGGAAGAAGAAGTCTACATCAGTGAGGATGGTTAAAACCATGACAAGGACAGTGAGACAACACGATTCCATCATGGTTGTTTTAAACAGGTTGAAAAAGGTAGCACACTTCATTCCAGTGAAGTATACATTCTCAACAAGCGATGTAGCACAATTGTTCATTAGAGATGTGGTCAGATTGCATGGTGTTCCAAAGAAGAATGTGTCAGACAGGTATGCGAAGTTACTTCCAAATTTTGGAAGGAGTTATTTTTAGGTTTGGGCATAGAGTTGGCCTTCAATACAGATTATCATTTCTAGGCATATGGACAGACAAAGAGGATTAGCGTGATATTGGAGGACATCTTGAGGATGTATGTGATGCATCAACAACAAAAGTGGGAAGAGTATCTTCTAGTGATAGAGTTCGATTACAAAAATGGGTATCATGAATCATTGAGTGTGATTCCATTTTAGGCATTGTATGGGTGGAGTTTAAATACTCCCATCAATTGGATTGATACGGTTAATAGGGTGTTTATTGGACCAGACATGTTGGCAGAAATGGAACAGGAAATGCAGGTGATCAAGAAGAATTTGAAAGCAGCACGGGATAGGAAAAAGAGCTATGTAGATTGGAACAAGTTGTTTAATGAGTTTTAGGTTGTGAAACATGTGTACTTATGAATCAAACCCAACAAGAGCTCCTTGCAGATTGGGTCATGTGCCAAGATGGCACCACAGTTTTGTGGACCTTTCAGGATCATCGAGAGGATTGGGCCAATAGCCTATCAACTTGCACCGCCTTCCACAGTGAAAGTCCACAATGTTTTACATGTTTCATTACTTAAGAATCATGTTAAAGATGTTGATCATGTGATTGACTAGTCTGTATTGCAGGTCGAGCCAGAAGGATAATTCCAGCCAGAACCATAGTGAATTTTGCATAAAAAGATGCTCATGCTATGGAATTGAGAAATAGAGAAATTTAAAGTGAAATGGAAGCACTTTGGGGCTGATGAAGCTACATGGGAGATGGAATATGATATGTGGGCCATTTATCCTTCCTTGTTTGGCGATTGAGGCAAAGCAATTTTGGTGTGATGTTGGTATATGTTTGGCATATGTTTTGATATATGTTTTGATGATATGTTTGGGTATATGTACATATATATGTGGATGTAAATACTGCCATGATCTATGTTATAAGATCCAATAAGCGATATGAGTTTCATGTTTTTATGATTCCATCTTGGTTTTCTTTTCAGCGGGGTGATCATTGTAAATACTGCATCAAGCTATGCTATAAAGCTCCATGGCAAATATGTTTTCTTTTCAATGATGTTGATGAGGTATCTATGTGATTGAACACCGAGGATGGTGTCCCCCGAGGTGGAGGGTTTTATAACAGCGTCGGTGAAAACTCGAAGTAATAAAGTTAAAATAATAACCACAGTTGGTGAGATAGGTATTCCAAGTTGAATGTTGGGCAAAACATCCTAGCGCGAGTGTTCACATGGATTGTTATGGCTAAGGAAATTGGAAAAGGTGAAGACATAGTATTTGGTAAGGAAAAATGGCATATTTATCACATTTATTTATGAAAATAATGGAAATTAGGAGAAAATAGAGGTGAAAAGTCGCAGGTTGCATGTGAGGAGGAAAATGGAGGAAAATAATGGAAAATGAAGAAAATAGAGGCCTCATCTATAAAAAGGCTTTTGAGGATCAGTTGCTACCTTTTGTCAGTGCATTTTTGGAGCTCACTCATTATTCTCTCTCTCTCTTTCATACTCTTGGATACTTAAGATTTTTCTTGGAGCACTCTTGGAGGGTGTGGCATACTTTGTGATTTGGAGCAAGAAGGGAAAGGAAGAGCAAGAAATTGCAAGATGACATCGAGATCAGTAGCTAAAATGGGTTTTGATTGTAGGTACCAAGTTTAATGTATGCTTTCCTCACTATTTTTTGCATGCATGTGGTTTCTTGATCATGATCTATCATTGTCATGGAGGTTTTCTTGGATTGAAAGTGGATTTTCCTGGACTTTCCATTTCTTGGATAACCATGGTGTTGTGGGTTCATTTTTCATTGATTTTATTCTGGTTGGTTCTCATGTTCCTTTAGTTGTGGGTTGATTTATTAGTTCCTGGAAGCCTTGGTCAGACAAATGCTCTAGAATCCCTAGGCGGGTTGAGTTACTAGTCCTGGAGGCCCTAGTTGGAAAAACCCTCTGGAAGCCCTGTAATAGTTGGGGTTGAGTTAATAGTCTTGGAAGCCCTAGTTGGAAAAAAAAACACTCTTGAGCCCTGAAGTATCTTGGGTAGAGACCAATCTATGATGGTTGTGATGTTCGACCGTGAGGGGGAATCACTAGTTGAGGGTTGAGGCAGTTTGGCCTTTGGAAACCCTGGATAGGTTTTGATTGATGCGTTTGATGAGATACCACATTCATGCTTATAATATGGCACCGGGATGATGTATAAATTTACTAGTTTATATGTGGGTTCTATGGCTGTTGTATCCATGGTAATTTTTTTATTATTATGCTGGTTATAAACATGTATTTTAACAGTGATGATGTATGGCTTTCCCCATGTTTTGACTTGTAAATGAATGCACAATGTATCTATGGTAAAATAGATGGTAATGCAACTAATGATGTAAGGGAATAATGCTTCTTAGCGTTTCTTAGATAGGTATGAGACCCCTATGCTCCAATATGTTGTTTATACCTGTATTTTTTATGTTTGCTACATGTTTGACGAAATTCTTTTCATGGCTAGTCGGGATTCAGTTGAGTCCTTGTTGATGCTTTTGCTTTAGCATCACTATTTGGTAATTATAATTCATCTCTTAACTTATCATGAAGTTATGGGTAGTGGAATGGGTTTTGGGCCTGAAAAAGTGGCTCAAATCCCAGGGACCCTGACACAACACTGGGGAATTTAGTACCTGGACACTAGCATGTGGGATTATGCATGCATCTATAGCCTCATAGATGCTCATTTGTAGGCCTATAAATGCGTCAAGAGGTCTAGAAGCTAAAAGGTCAATGGGACCCAGGGGAAGAATGCCTGAATGTCTGGGTTGCCTCCTGGGGGTGTTATTGTTGATGTATAAGGTATGTGTGGTGTGTTTCCATTGATTCCACTTCCTTAAGGTCACCTAGGAGTTTGAATCTGATCATAGTAGCCTCTCGTCATATGTTTACCCCAGTTGGCCTGTTACTTGGGTAGATGTGGGAAGAGGGTGTTATAGGTGCCAAGTGTAAACCAACTATATTAAGATGCTACTCTAATTCAGGAAAACACATCTTATCAAAGAAATTACCTCTAGCCTATATGTGGTCTAAATTCTCAAACAAATCCTAAATCTATTGTTTCATATGGCCTTCCAAATAGCTTCTTACATAACATAATCTAACCCTCACAAACAGAGTTGTCCAGAGAAAGGTGGGTAGAGAACCAACTACTACCCATAGCTAGTCCTATAGGGTGTTTTCCTATGATTGATCACTATGGTTACCTTCATCCCATGAGGGTGGTCAAGTCTTGAGCTTCTTGGTGATCATCCACCGCAAAAAATTCCCTACCACGGGTTGGGTAGAACCGAGGAGAACTTCTCGCACAATGAGCTAGCCTAACACCCTCTGATTTGGGTTTTTGACGCATTTCAACTTTGTACCATGGGATGGTGAAGGATTTTAAGCTCCCTACAAATTCAACTTCTATGTATCAATGTAAATGATCGATGGGTGTTATTGGAAGCCTATCTCATTGATCCTACACCTAACTACACATATTTTTTGGCCCTAGTGCTCAAGTGGGATTAATATATGTGTGTTAGATTATTATTATGTGGTGTGTTTCAAGTCTTGGCTTGGCGGTGTTAACCAATCTCACGTTCGCTTAGGGTGTGAAAATGTGTGTGAAAACTTTGTTCAATGTATGAGTTAATTTAGCATGTTTTATGATTCCCTGTGATGATGAAATAAAGTACTAAAAAACTATAAATATTGTTGTAAATGTACAGTAAAATAAACAGCCAATCCAAGCACACAAACCCCACCCAAAAGGCTATAAAAAAGTTAAACAAGGAGAGAAAAATAAGCTACTTTAAAAAATTCCTCAAAGATATAATTTCAAAGGGATTGTGATCTAAAGGCACTAATATTTTGTAAATGGTCCAGAAAAACAACAAAAATCTGAGGTGAAAACAACTATAAAGGACAAGAAAGAAGCTCTAAGGGGGATCCTAATGGGGGGGGCGCTATACTAAACTCAAAAAGGAGTTAAAATGTTGAAATAAAATATCCTAAAGGGTTGTAACAAAGTGGATCAGACCCTGAAAATTAGTGGTTTAAGGTGTTGAACCTTAGACTCCTCAACTTAGCCAATATCTTCCTAAAAAGGCAGAGGTGTACTCTAATGATCTAGAAGGATCTCAGAGGATAGGTGGTTTAAAATTTCTCAAAATTCAAAGAGGTTGGATTGCTTTTGAACCGAGTTAAATTTGAATTACTCGTCACCCTGATTCCAATGGTGTGAACGGATCTCCAATCTGAGCCTGTATGGAGAAGTTAGAGAAAGTCAAATTTTTGGTCAAAGTTGGGCAATGGGCCACGTTTAACTGTCCCACAAATTCACCGTCAACCGGCAGGGAACCCAACTCCTGAAAACAGGTGAAATTATGGCCTCATTAATTTTCACAGTGACCCTTATTTTCGTTAAGTTTAAAAATGACCCCTTTGTTTTAAAAAATAAAAAATATATATATTTTTTTTGGGGTGGCGAGCCACCAATCCCGCCACCCCCTGTCGAAATCCAATCATATTTAAGGGATATGGGGGGCAGGATGTCACCCCTACCACCCTCGCTCCGGTCATTGTAAAGTATACACATATATCACCATGGGTGTTGGGCGTGCCACCACCGGCAGACCCGGCCCACACCCCTCTCATCGGTCACCATCTTAAATAGAAAGGCCGGTGGGATTTGAACCCACGGTCGACGGTACCGCCGGCCTCGCCCAATGTTTTTGCCTTATATATATATTCACTGCAACCATGTTACAACGTTTTAAAAACAACCTCCAAAATTACAAAATTCCACGGTTAATGCATGCTATTTGGAGTGGGCGGGGTTTGAACCTGACCCACCTCCAACCTATTTTTCTCCACCGCAAACGGCCCATTGTGCCTCACATTCAACAATCCGACACCCAAGTCTTATAAAAACTCACTTTTTCATATGTGCAGGGCAGACGAGGTACAGGCGAGTGCGCGGTTCGAGGTGGTGGAACCATGATTTGAGCCATATTTCCAGAGGGTCCGAAATTGCCAGAGTCCAAATTGGAAAAAAATTATATGGATTCTACACCTCTCGGTGATAGGAATCTGATGGTGTTGTCCATTTCTGCAAAAGAGGTCTCCATTTTTCGAGCATTTTCCAAATTGGAGGTATAAGGGTGTTTTATGTAATTTTTCTTGTACTTCTTCTTCTTCTCGCCACTTAGTGAATGAAGGCCTCCCCACTATTGAGCAGGGCCCAAAGACGTAGTCCGAAATGGACGAACTCTGTAATCAACTTTTGGTGTCTTGGTATATTTGTTCTTTGTTTTATGTGGTTATGTTTCATGGTTTTAAATGCTCTGTTATATGTAATTCCTTAATGCATCTATAAACAAAATATTTTGTATCAAGTGGTATCAGATAAGGTCTTTTTCGATGCGAATTGCACAAGTATATGCTAACCAAAAACAAGTTGCAAAGAGGTGAAGGAAAGCTTAAGTCTTTTGATCTTGAGACAAGATATGTGCAATGAAGAAGGAACATGGCAAATGAGGAATCTCGTTTGGAAGAAGAGCGGAATTACCGCAAGGCATTCTACAACACGCAAGGCATTCTACAACAATGGCAGAGAAAGTAGACAAACTGTTTGCAGAGTATGAGAAGATCGTCAAGCCTGAGAAGAAAAATTGAGACGACCAAGGATCAGTAAACCATGGATATGGTGGAGAAGAGCCCCCTCCCTCTCCATATTCTAGTGATAGTTCCTCTTATTCTTCTCATCATTCTCGCAGACGTCAAAGGCATACATCTAAGAAATTGTTCCTTAAATTAGATGTAAAGTTTGACTTGCCTATGTATACAGGAGAATATAATGTGGAAAATCTCAACAATTGGATTAGACAGATTGAGGTCTACTGTCGGATTCAACAGATCAAGAAATACAAGGCAAAGATCCAGTTGGAATCCCTTCGACTTGGTGGCACCACTCTCATTTGGTGGGAGAGAACATTACAAGGCAACAACAATCGGGGTAACCTTCTCTGCTCATGGTCAAATTTTATTTCTGCATTGAAAACTCAGTTTTACCCATTGAGTTATAAGAAAAAAGAATCAATGGAATGGAAACACCTAAAGCAAGGCAAAGACCAAAATGTGCAAAACTTCACTAAAGAATTTAGAAAACAAGCATTGAACTTAGACATTCCGTTAGATTCACCATAAATTGTAACTAAGTATATCAGTTCTTTACATGGTTACATAAGACATTCATTATTATTGTTTGAGCCTGCTACTATTGATGAGGCCAATGTGAATTCCATGCATCTTGAATAGAAGGAGGCATATGAACAAAATTACCATCCAAAAAGAGCTACAAAAAAAAAAAAAAGAGGATCAAAGACCTCTTGTACCCATTGTGAGAAACAAGGACACGACGAAGACAATTGCTGGAAACTGCACCCTGCGCTAAGACCTAAGAGGGATGACAGGAAGGAGAGGTAGAAGAGAGTTGCCACCATGCAACAAGATCAAAGGTTTGAATCAGAGGACTGTGAGAAGGTCACAACTCCGAGATTTTCACGAGGTAGACCAATTGACTTGGGATCGGATTCGAGTGATGAAAGGAGGTTTGCAACTCTTGGAATGGCAGCAAAGGGACCCATCGATTTGGGTTCAGATTCAGGCGATGAAACAAAAATTTCAACACATATTGTACCAAAGATAAAAAGGTCGCCCAATGCGGCATGGATCCAAGAACTTGAGGAGATCAATCAAATCATTCAAGCAGAGAATACTAAGCTAAGGAGACTCCTATAGGAAGCATAAAAGGAGAAACAAAGGTTGTTAATCTAGTTGCGAGTTAAGGACGAGGCCTTGGAGAAGCTGCAACATCACCCCCTTGAATTAAAAAGTGCTTCTTCAATTTCACATACTTTTCATCATAATGATTTCGCTACTTTTTAAAAACATACTACAGGTATCAGATCCAAACTGTTGAAGAAGATGGGGTATCAGGGAAAGGGCCTCGGCATTAATGACCAAGGAATCACAAACCCTATCAAAGTAGAAGAATTACCCCGTCATGCAGGACTTGGGTATGTCAGGAAGGAAGTTAGGGAATGCTCCAAGACAACCAGAGACCCACCAACGAAAAATGATGAGAGCACCACGTCACATCCTAGCGACAGTGAGGGATCCATGAGCACTTATCAAAGGCACATCGGGAGGAAGAATCGCTGTAGTTATTGCAATGACGTGGGACACCAATAAGCCGTGTGTCAGATGATCCAAGCTCAAAAAGAATCGATAGAGGAATCGACAGGTGAAAATGTTCAAAAAATGAATCAACCAAATTCATGGTGGTCTGCTTTATTAAGTAAAAGGTGGTTTTTTTAGATGTAGTAGCTTGTTGTGGCCACAATTTGTAAATCATGCGTTGAAAGTAAATGTAAAAGTGATGATGTTTTTTCCATCTCTTCCTAAAGCAATGGTGATGTTTGGCCTCTGTGTGTAGTTTTTCTATTTCTTCTATTATATAATACTTGACCAAAGAGTGTGTGTTATAACTCTTGGCAAGTGTGGGGTTGATTGAGTCATGTATGGTTTGTAAATGATTGCAAGGGATGTGCCAGATTTACGTGCAGATGATTGAAAGTGTGGTTTTGCAAGGACACAAGCAGTGTGTTGGATGTGTTATTGCTTTTGGTGGTCCAAAAGTTCCTCAGTGGGGAGGATTGATCTGGGAGGATCTCAGAGGACAAGTGGCTTAAAATTGCTCAAAATTCAAAGTGGTTGGATTTCTCTCAAACCAAGTTGAAGTTGAAGTACTCGTCAGCCTGATTCCAACGATGCAAACAAATCTCCAATCCAAGCCCATATGGAGAAGATAGAGAAAGTCAAAGTTTTGGTCAAAGTTGGGCAATGGGCAAGGTTTAACTGTCCCAGAAATTCACCATCAACCGGAAGGGAACCCAGTTCTTGAAAATGGGTGAAATTGTGGCCTCATTAATTTTCACAATGATCCTTATTTTCGTTTAGTTTAAAAATGGCCCCTTTGTTTTAAAAATAACAAAATATATATATATATATATATATATATATATATATATATATATATATTTTTTGGGGGTGGCGGGCCACCAAACCTGCCACCCCCGATCGAAATCCAATCATATTAAAGGGATATTGGGGGCGGTTTGTCACCCCTACCACTGCCACTCCAGTCGTTGTAACATATACACATATATCACCATTGGTGTTGGCTGGGCCGCCATCGGCGGACCCGACTCACACCCCTCTCACCGATCATCGTCATAAATAGAAAGGCTAGTGGGATTTGAACCCACAACTAGCGGTACTGTTGGCCTTGCCCAATGCGGAGGCCTTATATATATATTTACTGCAACCATGTTACAAAGTTTTAAAACTGACCTCCAAAATTACAAAATGTCGCGGTTAATGCATGATATTTGGAGTGGGTTGGGTTTGAACCCGACCCACCTCCAACATATTTTTCTTCGCTTCCAGCGGCTCATTGGGCCTCACATTGACCACTCTATCATCCAAATCTTATAAAAACTCACTTCCTCAGATGCGCAGGGCAGACCAGCTATAAGCGAGCCTGTGGTTCGAGGCAGTGGAACCTTGAGCCATTCAAGGAGGAAGTGGAACCATGATTTGAGCCATATTTCCAGAGGGTATGAAATTTTCTAGAGTCAAAATCGGGCAAATTTTATATGGATTCTACACCTCTCGGCGACAGGAATCTGATGGTGTTATCTGTTTTTGCAATAGAGGCCTCCATTTTTTAGGAATTTTCTAGATTGGAGGTATAAGGGTGTTTTATGTCATTTTTCTTGTACTTCTTCTTCTTCTTCTCGCCTATTAATGAATGAAGGCCTCCCCACTGTTGAGCAGGGCCTGGAGATGTAGTCCAAATTGAACGAACTCTGTAATCAATTTTTGGAGTCTTTGTCTCTTTGTTCTTCATTTTATGTGGCTATGTTTCATGGTTTTAAATGCTCTGTTATATGTAATTCTTTAATGCATTTATAAGAAAAAGATCTTGGATCATCTAAACCCTAGGTGGGTTTTTTACTTCATCATAGAGAAAAACTAAGAGAATATAGGCCTAGGGGAGACTCAATAGGAGATAAGAAATCATTCCCATTTCACTCACAACACTCTCAGAAAATCTGAAAATATTTTGAAAAAATAAGGAAAAAATGAAAGACACGGGGACTGACTTGTAAACAATGGAAAACGCAAAAAACAGGCCAAAAAATGTGTTGCATAATGTAGATATGGGGTTGAAAAGTGTGTTTTTCTCACGGGACTCTTGGTTAGTAGATCTTGCACAAATTGTGGTGTCTCATGCTCGGCTGGTACCTATGACCTATGGAAAGAACTAGAAAACCAGCAAAATCCAAATATTTGAAACAGAAATAAAGGAGAGCTAAAAACAGAAATTGAGAGGCTATAAATAGCTACAGAAAATACTGAAAATCACTGAAACTATAGTCACCAAGGAACTGAATTACTACACCAGTGGAGTCCCCATTTGTTGATGACAAATGTAGCTAAAAAACCACTGTAGTCGCCATTTTTTAGTGTAAATATTTCAAGAATGTGTACCAAAAATTCTTCACTTAAGTCATTGGTGACAAGTTACCAAAACAACAATATGTTGTTCTTTGTGCTTCAGATTTGAAATAATAAAACGAAAAAAACCCACGGTAAAAATATATATGCGATCCAAAATAGAAAACAAAAATAGATATCTAATGTAATAACCCAATATGGAAATAATTTTAAAATGAATAAATCTTTATTGATAACACCTAGTGAAGGAGATCTAGAAAAAGGCTTTGCAAATCCCCCTTCGTGGGATGGGTCCTTTGATGTCCTTACACTTCAGTGATCAATTCTCTTTCTCAAAGTGTGAAAAACCCAAAACAATGCATATAACTCTAGTGGGAGATTGAATGCCGGAGGACTATAGTGGTGACGATGATAATGATCATGGTAAAATATGAATGGAAAAACCTCTTATTTATAACAAAATATTGGGTTGATCTCGAAAATGGGAAATAATAAAATATTATTGACCAAATCAAGATCTAACCGTTAGGAATACTTTATTATATTTTTGGCGAGGGAAAAGATATTAAAAATGGTCAAATATCTTTATTTAGTATTAATTATTTCATGAGGAATTAGAAAGGTGTGAAATTGAAATAATTATTAAATAGTGATTTAACAATTATTCCAAAAAATTGAAGGAATAATAAATAAATAGTGATTTATTTAATTATTCCTAGGTGATTTCGTAACATGTGACAAGGAATAATTATCAAATAATGATTTAGTAATTATTGCTTTAGAACATTAAATAAATAATGATTTATCCAATTATTCTCATTGGATTTTTTTTTATCAGAAATATTTTAATAAAAATATTTTACTAAATTATTTCCCATGGTGAAAGTGATTTTACTATGGTAGAATTAATCCTACATGGTGTATTTTGATCCACCTAGTTAGAAATAGTTAGGTGATAATTTTGAGCTGATAACACGCAGTATGTTAATAAATTATGTAATAATAATAATACAATCATTTATTTTCACAACATCATCATTTCAAACCATAAATATATTTACACATTCATTATCAGAGAACATACTTAATAAACATTTATCTTATAAATATTTTGGCAACTAAGTCCAGGACTAGGACTCTCCACCCAACTGTAGATAGTTGCAACCATTTCTCTCTTGAAGTTATCACCACTGAGAGAAACTATATAGACTAAGATGGTTATCTCAAGGGATAAGAGACCAAATATTGGCTGAAACAAGGACACCAAAGGATCTCCAACTTCCACCAACCAACCAAATAGCAATCAACAAATTCCACAGGGAATCTAGAGTCTTGTTGTCTCCATGTAACAACCTCAGGTTAAAAGTTCATGTGATAAAGTTAATATAGGGAAAATAAGACCAGGTTCATGGGACACGTATTCCAAGCTGAAGGTTAAAAAGGATCCCTTTGTTTTAAAAATAACAAAATATTTTTTTTTTTGGGGTGGCGAGCCACCAATTTTGTCACCCCTTGCCGAAATCCAATCATATTAAATGGATATGGGAGGTGGGCTATCACCCCTACCACCCCATTCCAGTAATTTTAAAGTATACACATATATCACCATGGGTGTTGGGCGGGCCGCCACCGGCGGACCCGACCCACATCCTCTCACCGATAACTGTCATAAATAGAAATGATGGTGGGATTTGAACCCATGGCAGGCGGTACCACCGACCCCACCCAATGTTGTGGCCTTATATATATTCACCACAACCATGTTACAAAATTTTAAAACCAACCTCCAAAATTACAAAATTATGTAGTTAATGCATGCTATTTGGAGTGGGCGGGGTTTGAACCCGACCCACCTCCAACCTATTTTTCTCTGTCACCAACGACCCATTGGACCTCACATTGAACAATCCATCGTACAAGTCTTATAAAAACGCACTTCCTCAGATGTGCAGGGTAGACCAGGTACAGGCAGGCACGCAGTTCAAGGTGGTGGAACCCTGAGCCATTCAGGGAGGTAGTGGAACCATGATTTCAGCGATATTTCCAGAGGGTCCAAAATTTTCCAAAGTCCAAATTGGGAAAATTTTAAATGGATTCTACACCTCTCAACAATAGGAATCTGATGGTGTTTTCCGTTTCTACAAAAGAGGTCTCCATTTTTCGGGAATTTTCTAGATTGGAGGTATAAGAGTGTTTTATGTTATTTTTCTTGTACTTCTTCTTATTCTCGCCACTTAGTGAATGAAGGCCTCCCCACTGTTGACCAGGGCCCAAAGACGTAGTCTAAATTGGATGAACTTTGTAATCAATTTTTGGTGTCTTGGTCTCCTTGTTCTTTGTTTTATGTGGTTATGTTTCATGGTTTTAAATTCTCTGTTATATGTAATTCTTTAATGCATCTATAAGCAAAAGAACTTGGATCAAGTGGTATCGGAGCAGGAATTTGTCGATGCAAATTGCATGAGTATATGCTAACCAGAAACAAGTTGCAAAGAGGCAAAGGAAAGCTTAAGTCTTTTGATCCTGAGGCAGGACGTGCGCGACGAAGAAGAAACATGGCAAATGTGGAAGCTCGTTGGGAAGAAGAGAAGAATTACCACAAGGCATTCTACAACATGGCAGAGAAAGTAGAAAAACTATTTGCAGAGTATGAGAAGACTGTCAAGCCCAAGAAGAAAAATGCAGACGAACACGAATCAGTGAACCATGGAGACGGTGGAGAAGAGCCCACTCCCTCTCCATCTTCTAGTGATATTTCTTCTTCTTCTTCTCATCATTCTCGTAGACGTCAAAGACATACATCTAAGAAATCGTTCCTTAAACTAGATGTCAAGTTTGACTTGCCTATGTATACAGAAGAATGTAATGCGGAAAAGCTCAACAATTGGATTAGACAGATTGAGGTCTACTTCTGGATTCAACAGATCAAGAAAGAAAAGGCAAAGATCCAGTTGGCATCCCTTCGACTGGGTGGAACCACTCTCATTTGGTGGGAGAGAAAATTGCAAGGCAACAACAATCAGGGTAACCTTCTCTCCTCATGGTCAAATTTTATTTCTGCATTGAAAACTCAGTTTTACCCATTGGGTTATAAGAAAAAAGCATTAATGGAATGGAAACACCTAAAGCAAGGAAAAGGAAAAAATGTGCAAAACTTTACTGAAGAATTTATAAAACAAACATTGAACTTGTACATTCTGTTAGATTCACCATAAATTGTAACTAAGTATATCGGTTCTTTACATGGTTACATAAGACATTCATTATTATTGTTTGAGCCTACTACTATCGATGAGGCCAGTGTGAAGGCCATGCATCTTGAACACCAGGAGACATATGAACAAAATGACCATCCAAAAAGAGATGCAAAAAAAAAAAATAGGATCAAAGACCTCTTGTACCCATTGTGAGAAAGAAGGACACGACAAAGAAAATTGCTGGAAACTGCACCCTAAGCTGAGACCTAAGACGGATGACAGGGAGGATAAGCAGAATAGAGATGCCACCATGCAACAAGATCAAAGGTCTAAATCAGAGGAATGTGAGAAGGTCATGGATGCGAGAGTTTCATGAGGTAGACCAATTGACTTGGGATCGGATTCGGGTGATGAAAGGAGGATTACAGCTCTTGGAATGGCAGCAAAGGGACCCATTGATTTGGGTTCATATTTAGGAAATGAAACAAAAAATTCAACACATAGTATACCAAAGATAAAAAGGTCACCCAATGTGGCATGGCTCCAAGAAGTTGAGGAGATCAATCAAAGCGTTCAAGCAGATAATACTAAGCTAAGGGGACTCCTACAGGAAGCAAAAAAGGACAAACAAAGGTTGCTACGCCAGTTGCGAGTTAAGGACGATTCCTTGGAGAAGCTGCAACATCACCTCATTGAGGTAAAAAGTGTTTCTTCGATTTCACATACTTTTCATGATGAAGATTTCACTACTTTTGAAAAACATACTACAGGTATGAAATCCAAACTATTGAAGAAGATGGGGTATCAGGGAAAGGGCATCGGCATTAATGACCAAGGAATCATAAACCCTATATATCAAAGTAGAATAATTAACCTATCATGCAGCACTTGGGTACGTCAGGAAGGAAGTTAGGGAATGCTCCAAGACAGCCAGTGACCCACCAATGACAGATTATGAGAGCGCCTCATCACATCCTAGTGACAGTGAGGGATCCATGAGCACTTATCAAAGGCACATCGGGAGGAAGCGGTCCAAGACAATCCAGAAAGTTTGGAGGAGGAAGAATTGTTGTAGTTATTGCAACGAGGTGGGACACCAAGAAGCCATCTGTCAGATGATCCAAGTTCATAAAGCATCTATAGAGGAACTGACAGGTGAAAATGTTCAAAAAATGAATACACCAAATTCATGGTGGTCTGCTTTATTAAGTAAAAGGTGGTATTTTTAGATGCAGTAGCTTGTTTTGGCCACAATTTGTAAATCATATGTTGAAAGTAAATGTAAAAGTGATGATGTATTTTCCATCACTTCCTAAAGCAACGGTGATTTTTGGCCTCTGTGTGTAGTTTTGGTATTGCTTCTATTATATAATCGTTGACCAAAGAGTGTGTGTTAAAACTCTTGGCAAGTGTGGGGTTGACTGAGTCATGTGTGGTTTGTAAATGATTGTAAGGGATGTGCCAGATTTACGTTCAGATGATTGAAAGTGTGGTTTAGTGAGGACACAAGTAGTGTGTTGGATGTGTTATTTATTTTAGTGGTCCAAAATCTCCTTAGTAGGAAGGATTGATCCAGGAGGATCTCAGAGGACAAGTGGCTAAAAATTGCTCAAAATTCAAAGTGATTGGATTGCTCTTGAACCAAGTTCAAGTTGAATTACTCATTGCCCTGATTCCAACGGTGTGAAAGAATCTCCAATCCGAGCCTATATGGAGACGTTAGATCAATTCAAATTTTTAGTCAAAATTAGGCAATGGGCCAGGTTTAACTGTCCCACAAATTTACTGTTAATCGGCAAGGATCCCAGCTCCCAAAAATGGGTGAAAATGTGGTCATTAATTTTCCCATTTCATTAAGTTTTAAAATGGTCCCTTTGTTTTAAAAATAACAAAAAATATATATTTTTTGGGGTGGCGGGCCACCAACCCTGCCACCCTTGCTCTGGTCGTTTTAATGTATACACATATATCACCATGTGTGTTGGGCGGGCCGCCACTAGCTGACCCGACCCACACCCCTCTCACCGGTCACCGTCATAAATAGAAAGGTCGATGGGATTTGAACCCACAACCAGTGGTACTACCGGCCCCGCCCAATGTGGCAGCCTTATATATATATATATATATATATATATATATATATATATATATATATATATATATATATATATATATATATATATATATATATATATATTCACCACAACCATGTTAAGAAATTTTAAAGCCAACCTCCAAAATTACAAAATGTTGCGGTTAATGCATGCTATTTGGAGAGGGCGGGGTTTGAACCCCACCCACCTCCAACATATTTTTCTCTGTCGTTAGTGGCCCATTGGGAATCACATTGATCACTCCACCCTCCAAGTCTTATAAAAACTCACTTCCTCAGATGTGCAGGGCAGACCAAGTACAGGCAGGCGTGCGGTTTGAGGTGGTGGAACCCTGAGCCATTCAGGCAGGTAGTGGAACCATGTTTTTAGCCATATTTCTAGAGGGTCTGAAATTGTCCAGAGTCCAAATTGGAAAAATTTTATGTGGATTCTACACCTCTCGGCGACAAGAATCTGATGGTGTTGTCTATTTCTGCAACAGAGGTCTCCATTTTTCAGGAATTTTCTAGATTGGAGGTATAAGAGTGTTTTATGTAATTTTTCTTGTACTTCTTCTTCTCGCGACTTAATGAATGTAGGCCTCCCCACTGTTGAGCAGGGCCCGGAGACGTAGTTTGAATTAGACGAACTCCATAATCAATTTTTGGCATCTTGGTCTCTTTTTTCTTTGTTTTATGTGGTTATGTTTCGTGGTTTCAAATGCTCTGTTATATATAATTCTTTAATGCATCTATAAGCAAAAGATCTTAGATCATCTAAACCCTAGAGGGATTTTTTCCTTCATCAAAGAGAAAAACTATGAGAATATAGGCCTAGGGGAGACTCAAAAGGAGATAATACACCCTTCCCATTTCACACACAACACTCGACAAATCTAAAAATATTTTGAAAAATAAGGAAAAAAATGCAAAACACGGGTACTGACCTGTAAACAGTTTAAAACGCAAAAAAATGGCGAAAAAATGTTTTGCATAATGAATATATGGGGTTGAAAAGTGTGTTTTTCTCCCAAGACTCTTGGTTGGCAGATCTTGCACAAATTTTGGTGTCTCATGCTTGGCTAGTACCTATGACCTACTGTAAGAACCAGAAAACCACCAGAATCCAAATATTTGACACAGAAAGAAAGGAGAGCTAAAAATAGAAATTGAGAGGCTAGAAATAGCTGCAAAAAATACTGAAAATCATTGAAACTAAAGTCACCGAGGAACTGAATTTCTACATGAGTGGAGTCCCCATTTCTTGATGACAAATGTAGCCAAAAAATCAGTGTCGTCGCCATTTGTTAGTGTAAAGATTTTGAGAATGTGTACCAAAAATTAAGTCACTGGTGACAAGTTACCCTAACAACACTATGTGGTTGTTTGTGCTTCAGATTTGAAATAATAAAACGAAAAAACCCTGTGGTAAAAATATATATGTGATCCAAAATAGAAAACAATAATAGATATCTAATGTAATAACCCAATATGGAAATACTTTTAAAATGAATAAAATCTTTATTGATAACACCTAGTGAAGGAAATCTGCAAAAAGGCTCTGCAAATCCCCCTTTGTAGGATGCGTCATTTTGATGTCCTCACACTTCAGCAATCGATTCTCTTTCTTAATGTGTGAAAAACTCAAAACAATGCATAGAACTCTAGTGGGAGCTTGAATGCTGGGACTATAGTGGTGACGCTAATAATGATCATGGTAAAATATGAATGGAAAAACCTCTTATTTATAACAAAATATTGGGTTGATCTCAAAAATGGGAAATAATAAAATATCATTGACCAAATCAAGATCTGATCATTAGGAATACTTTATTATATTTTTTGGCGAGGGAAAAGATATTAAAAATGGTCAAATATCTTTATTTAGTATTAATTATTTCACGAGGATTAAGAAAGGTGTGAAATTGAAACAATTATTAAATAGTGATTTAACAATTATTCCAAAAAATAGAATTAAGAAATAATAAATAAATAGTGATTTATTTAATTATTCCTAGGTGATTTAGTCAAATGTGACAAAGAATAATTATCAAATAATGATTTAATAAGTATTGCTTGAGAACATTAAATAAATAATGATTTATCCAATTATTCTCATTGGATTTTTTTTTATCAGAAATATTTTAATAAAAATAGTTTACTAAATTATTTCCAATGGTGAAAGTTATTTTACTATGATAGAATTAATCCTACATGGTGTATTTTGACCCACCTAGTTGGAAATGGCTAGGTGATAATATTTAGTTGATAACAAACAATATGTTAATCAATTATGTACTACTAATAATACAATCATGTATTTGCACAACATCATCATTTCAAACCATAAATATATTTACACATTCATTATCAGAGAACATACTTAATAAACACTTATCTTATAAATATTTTGGCAACTGAGTCTGGGACTAGGACTCTCCATGCAACTGTAGATAGTTGCAACCATTTCTCTCTTGCAGCTATCACCACTGAGACAAATTCTATAGACTAAGATGGTTATCTCAAGAGATCAGAGATCAACCATTGGCTGAAACAAGGACTTTAGAGGATCTCCAACTTCCACCAACCAACCAAATAGCAATCAACAAATTCCACAGGGAATCTAGAGTCCTGTTGCCTCCATGTAACAACCTCGGGTTAAAATTTCATGTGATAAAGTTAATAAAGGGAAAATAAGACTAGGTTCATGGGAAACGTATTCCAAGCTGAATGTTGGGAAAAAATCCTAGTGGGCATCACTTATCGTTTATTATGGCTAAAGGGAAATTGGAAAAGGATTTGAAAAGGAAAAAAGGCACTATTAACATTTTATTTATGAAAAGAAAGAAAAATATGAGACTCGGGAGATTAAAGGTCCCGGGTTACATGTGAGGAGGAATTCTAAGGAAAAATAGAGGAAATTTAAGAAATTAGATGCCCAATGATAAAAATTCTTTTGAGGATCAGTTCACAATTTTTTTTGGCCTTTTTTTCAATTTGGATTTGGAGTTAGTGTGAGAGATGAAATGGGCACTGAGAGGAGAAAACAAGCAAGAAAGAAAATGAAGTACAAAGAAAGTAAAGGAAGTACAAGGAAAAGCAAGGAAAAGGTTGATCAAGCGGCTTCAGTAGGAATACTTGCAGGTAGCAGGTTGCATGTGTGATTTCCTATCTAGTTTTGGCATGCTTGTGTGTATTTGGTTCTCTTGTTGTCATTGGCATGAGTTTTTCGAGGTGTGAAAATGGTTTCAGTACTTCCTTTCCAATTCCTTGATAGCCATGGTGTGATGGAATTCATTCTTGGTTGTGCTTTGGATTACCGGAAATTTTTGGATCCAGGTGAGGTGGTCTCATGAAAATCCCAAGGGTTGGGGTTGGATATGGTCTTCTCTGGGAAGCCCTCAAAAAGTGGGAGGAGACAGGAAAATTCGTGAAGGGACGATGAAGGAATTTTGAGGCATCCAAGCTTGTTTTGGTTTTGTAATATCAAGACTGGTTTAGGTGAGATCACCATAGTGTGAGGGTGGAGGTAGTTTAACCTATGGATTCCATTGGTTTTTCATGTATTGGTTTATCCCATGAGATCCCACATTCATGCTTCGAATCTGGAACAAGGGTGTTTGGATGAAAGAAATATTTGGTTGAGCCCAGTCTATGGTCGGGTGATACATGGAAGTCACTGACTTGGTTGGATTTTGCATATGTTAATAAGAGCTAACTTCCTTTTGTATTTTATGAGTAAATATACTTGTTATGATTTGTCTTTGATGGTTGGTTTACCATTGTTATTATTCTGGTTATAAGCATGGTTTTCTAGAAGATTCTAGTTATGGATCTTAGCAAGTTTTTATTGGTAAATGAATGGTTATTGAATGGATGACATAATAGATGTTATTGCAGATATTGTGAGAGGGCGTCAAACATTTTTTTTTATTCTCAAATATTTTTCATATCTTTATCATTGTTTAGATATGCATTCATGACCTGTAGATTTCATGTTTTCCATGTGCTTGATGGAATGATTGTCATGGATAGGCCTAGTTAGGTCAAGTCCTTGTTTAATTTTTTTTTTTAAAGTCTTTGTTCTTATGTAATTTATTATTCTATAAAGTTTCATTAAGTTTTGGGCAGTGGTTGAGAGTCATGCCCTGAAAAAGTGGCTCAAATTTTGGGGTCACATGCACAAAACTTAGAATTTTGGGTTGCAATCGCTAGGAAGCAGGTTTATGAGAGTGGCTAGAGGGTCTCAGCTATTCTCTTGCCTTTTTATGCAAGTGAATGAGAGTCTAGGTCACTAGAAAATCAATTTGTCTCAGGGCTTGGGCACCTGGAGTGGTTGTTTAGCTCATAGGTGTCTTGTACCTCTTGAGGAATGTCAATATAGTTTTGTTCAGTTGATTCCACTTCTTTAACTGTACTTAGGAGGTTGATTCATGTCATAGTATCCCTCAGCTCATGTTTACCCTGGCAGGCTCGTGAAAGTGAGTAAATGTGGGAGGGGTGGTTAATGATTGGTATCAGAGCAGATTATGTTCTCTTTGGGTGATATCTGATACCATATTGGTATCAGAGCATGGTTCAAACACTAGGACCAGATGGGCTAGATGCATTTTATACATGAATTTTCATGGTTAGGGTTTTCGTGCATGAGTTCATGGTATGCAGTGGTACTATCATGCATGATTTCGATATATCGATATGATTATGACTATACATGTATCGTGCTAATCTAGACTGATTTTGCAAACGATATAAGCCTCCCGTAAACGTCATGAGGTATGATTTTGGTTATGGTATCTATTAGGTTCATCTGACAAGGCATGCTTGTAAGAAGAACAGAATCAAAGATGATGAGAATAATGGTGGACTACAATTCATGTGACTCTCCCTACAAATTAGTCAGACCTGCAGAGATAGGGATAGCCGAGGATTAGTCAAGAACGAGAAGCAAAGACTAATGGGGCATATGGTAGCAGGTCTGGGTCAGGATACAAGTTGGATAGAGGGGATACATTCATAGGTGGTAGATCATTAGATACACCTGACAAGAGGATTGGTATGTATGGGTTTGATTCTAGTTCCTCATCCAGGAGACATCATCACCATCGTCACTGCCATCATCCTTATAGGAGGAATGAGTACATTCGTGAGGAGTTAAAGAAAGTAAATCCTCCTACATCTTATGGAGAGATGATGAAGTCAATATATTTAGAGTCATGGTTTCTTGGGATGAATAAATTCTTCAAATTTCATAATTATTCAGAAAAAATGAAAGCTGATATAACTACCTTCAGTCTTAAAGTGAAAACAGATATCTAGTGGGAAGATGTGAAAAATTTCATAGGAATTTGAGAAGAAGGGTTGATTTGGGATAAGTTTGAGAGACTCTTGAAGAAAAAGTACCTATTGGAAAAGATATTTTGATGACAGAGCTACAGCATTTTATGAGTTACAAATGGGTTTTATGATAGATGATTAGTATACTAGCAGGTTCCCGGATTTTTTGAGGTATGTGCCTTACCCAAAGGATGAGAAAGTGAAGAATCAAAGGTTCATCGATGGGTTGCCAACAACATATAGATATCGGATTTAGTTTGATGAGCCTCAGTCGCTGGAGGAAGCCATAAGGAAACTGAATAATTGTTATGAGAAATAAAATCATAAAGTTCAACCTAAGCATGATTTGAAGGGGAATGAGAAAGTTAAGGGGAAGTGCCCACCAGAGTAGGGAAGACCTTAGGATGAGGTGAGAAAGAGAATGGTGTTCCTTACAATAAGTTTAAAGAAGTTGATAAGGGAAATGGGTATCATCCTGGAGAGCAGGAGAATATAGGGAATGTAGGGGACCATTGCAATGTTGGATTTATGGCAAGATCATCGCAAGAAGGATTGTCCAGTGTACCAGGGTGGCAGGCCTCATATTTACAGTGCTCAGGAGGTGCGGCTAGTTGGGGATGTTGGCCATAACATTCCTCATATTTATGCAGCGATGGACAACAAATAGGGATATCACCAACCATCCATTATTAAGATGGAAGTTGGCTACGAGTACTAATAAAAGAGTTCAAAATTGGGTAAGAGCTTGTGTATTTGAGCTAAATGGTATACCTACATCAAAAAATATTAATGTGCTTCCATTGGGGTCATATAGTATGATTTTGGGTATGGATTGGTTGTACATCCATAAGACCAAACTAGATTTCTATGAAAAGGCTATTGAGTGCGTGGATGATAATGGAGAAAAGAGAATCTTGCACGGAAAGAAGAAGCCTACATTTGTGAGGATGGTTACATCTATGCATGCCAAGTGAAATTGCAAGAAGTGGTGCATACTATTTTCAGTTCATATTTCCATTGACAAGGGTAAGGATGTTGAGAATGTGGAAGTCCTTAAGAGGTACGATGTATTGCAGTAGTTTAAAGATGTATCCTCAGCAAAGATTTCACATTGCCTCCCCAAAAGGAAGTGGACTTTTCCATTGATTTGGTACCAAAAGAAACACCAACATCAAAGGAACGTTACAGGATGAGCACTCTAGAGTTAGTGGAATTTAATTTCTAGTTGAAGGAAATGCTTGAAAAGGGATAAATTAGGACAAGTGTATCTCCTTGGGGAGAAACAATGTTATTGGTGAAGAAGAAGGATGGTATTCTTAGATTATGCATTGATTATAGGCGGCTAAAAAAGGTAACGATCAAGAACATGTATCTATTGTCGAGGATTTATGACTTGTTTGATCAGCTGAAGGGACAAGCATTTTTCTCGAAGATCAACTTGAGATCATAATACCATTAGGTGCACATCAAATAAGAGGATATCTACAAGACTAATTTCTGGACTAGGTTTTTGAATTATGATTTTGTTGTGGCTCTTTCCATTTTGAATAATGCTCCAACTACTTTAATGTGCTTAATGAATAATGTGTTTCATCCTTATTTGGGCAAGGTTGTGATAGTATTCATTGATGACATATTGATATATTCTAAGAATGAGTATGGAGATTGCTAAGAGAGTATCGATTGTATGCCAATATTAGTAAATGCATCTTCTTTGAGACATCGGTGCATTACTTGGGACATGTTTTTAAGGAAGGCATAGTGATGGATCTGGAAAATATCAGAGATATCATGGAATGGGCAACTCCTAGAAATGTGGATGAGGTAAAATAATTCATGGGGTTAATAGGTTACTATAGGTGGTTCATATGGAACTTCTGATGGATTTACTATCCTATTATACCATTTCATATGAAGGGAAATAAATTTGAATGGAGAGAGGAATTTGCAAACAGTTTTGAGCATTTGAAGCAATTTCTTACAAATGATCCAGTTCTAAAGATTGCATATCTAGATAAAGAGTTTTTGGTGTGTACAAATGATTGTAAGAGAGGACTTGGTGGAGTCCTAATGTAGGAGGGAAAAGTGGTGTGTTATGAGTTAATGAAGCTAGATGAGCATGATAAAATATATGTGACTCATGATCTTGACTTGGAAGCTATTATTCATGCATTGAAGATGCAGAGGCATTATTTTATTGGAAGAAAATTTGTATTAATGAGTGACCATAGTGGACTGAGGTATCTATTTGAACCTAATCTAAATTCTAGGAAAGCTATATGGTTGGCTACCCTTAGTGAGTTTGACTTTGAGATCAGATACATTAAAGGAAAGGAGAACAGGGTTGTAGATGCTCTCAGTAGGAGAGTGTAGGTAAACCATGTTGTAGTTGTGAGCTCTTATGGCAAAAATTTACAGGATTAGATCTTACAGGAAGGACAACAGGATGGAAGGTACATGGATCTTAGGCAAATATTATAATAGGGTACTGGTGAACCAAGTGTCGATTATCATCTCATGACATATGGCTTGGTGAGATTTAGGGACAATATTTACGTGTCGGATGACAGTGAGCTCAAGAATCTTATCTTGAGGGGGTCTCATGTCAAGCCATATTCAGGTCATGTGGGATATCAAAATATGTTGACAGATATGAAGAAGTTCTAATATTGGTCAAAACTGAAGAAGGAAGTGATGGAGTTTTTTGCTAGGTGTTAGGATTGTTAGCAGGTGAAAGCTGAGTGTAAGCACACAACTAGTTTGTTACAATCTATTCTGATTCCAGGGTAGAAATGAGAGGTCGTTTCCATGGATTTCATTACAGTTTTAACAAGGAAAGTGAAGCAACATGATTCCATAATGGTTGTTGTCAATAGGTTGAGCAAGGTATCTCACTTCATTCCACTAAATCTTGCTTATTCATCTAATGAGGTAGAATAGGTATTCATCAATGAGATAGTGAGATTGCATGGTGTTTCAAAGAAGATTGTATCAGATAGAGATGCCAAGTTCACTTCCAGGCTTTGGAAGGAGTTATTTGTAGGTTTGGGTGTAGATTTTTCCTTCACTACAACTTATCATCCACATACAAATGGACATATAGAGAGGGTCAAAAAGATAGTAGAGGATATGTTGAGGATGTATGTTATGTAGTAGTAGAGGAGGTGGGAGGAGTATCTTCTTTTGGTTGAGTTTTCTTGCAACAATGGATATCAAGAGTCACTAAGGATGATTCTATTTGAGGCACTTTATGGGTGGATTTGTAATACTCCCATCAGCTAGATTGATCCAATGAACAAGGTGCTTATTGGACCATATATGTTGGAAAAAATGGAACAGGAGATGTAGGTTATCAAGAAGAATCTAAAGGCAGCACAACATAGAGATAAGAGTTATGCAGATCAGAAAATGGCATTTAAGGAGTTCCATGTTGGGGAGCATGTGTACTTACACATCAAGCCCAAGAATAGTTCCTTGAGGATTGGATCATGTTCCAAGTTGGAAAATTGGTATTGCGGACCTTTTGAGATCCTTGAGAGGGTTGGAATAGTGGCCTATATAATTGCACTGCCTTCGACAGTGAAAGTTCATGATGTTTTCCATATTTCATTTCTTAAAGGATATGTGAAAGATGTTGATCATGCCAGATTGAACAATTTGTATTTCAAGTGAAACAAGAAGGAGAATTCCAGTCAGAACCTTAGTGCATATTGCAGCGTAAACAACTCATGCTTCAGAACCGAGCAATCAAGTATGTTAAAGTGGAGCGGAAGCACTTTGTTCCCGATGAAGCTACATGGGAGATGGTTGATCAAATGTTGGTTATGTGTCCTTCCTTATTTGTCGGTAGAGGCAAATGAATTTTTGGTATATGTATATATTTATGTATTCTTTCTATTGTAAATGCCACAATGTGTTGTGTTATAAAGCTCCAATAATTGGTATGGTTGTTATGTTGTCATGTTTGTCATGGTGGTTTTGCTTTTGAGCAGTTTTTTCATTATAAATACTGCAATGAGTTGGGTTATGAAGTTCCATAAGCAATATGTTTTGGTTCTCAGCAGCATTGTTGGTTATAAGTTTCATTGAACATCGAGGATGGTGTTTCCCTAAGGGGGAGGGGTTTGTAACAACCCCGGGTTAAAATTTCATGTAATAAATTTAATAAAAGAAAAAGAAGAACAAGGTCATGGGACACGTATTCCAAGTTGAATGTTGGGAAAAAAATTCTAGTGGGAATCACTTGTTGTTTATTATGGCTAAAGGGAAATTTGAAAAAGCATTGGAAAAGGCTTTGGAAAGGAAAAAAGGAACTATTGGCATTTTATTTGTGAAAATAAAGGAAAATAGGAGAAAATGGAGATGAAAGGTAATAGGTTGCATGTGAGGATGAAATTGAAGGAAAAACAGAAGAAATTGAAGAAATTAGAGGCCTCAATGATAAAAAGGTTTATGAGGATTGGTTCATAGTTCTTGTCGGCCTTTTTTCAGTTTGGCTTTGGAGTTAGTGTGATAGAGGAAAATAGAACCAAGAGGATAAAGCAAGAAAGCAAGAAAATGAAGGATAAGGAAAGCAAAGGAAGGACAAGGACAATCAAGGAAGATTTGGATCAGGAAAATTCAATAGGGATACTTATAGGTAACAATTTTCATGTGTGATTTCCTAGATGGTTTTGGCATGCATGGTACATACATGTGTGTATTTGGTTCTCTTGTTATCATTGGCATGGGTTTTTCTAGGTGTGATAGGATTAATTCTTGGTTGAGCTTTGGATTGTCAGAAGGTTTTACAGCTGGGTGAGGTGTTCTTAATAAAATCCCAAGGGTTGGGGGTGGATATGGTTTTCTACGAGAAGCCCTCAACTGGTGGGTGGAGACAGGAAAATTCCTCAAGGGATGGTGAAGGAATTTTGAGGCTTCCAAGCTTGGTTTTGTGATCTCGGGACCAATTTAGGTGAGATCACAGTAGTGTGAGGGTGGAGGTGGTTTAACCTATGGATTCACTTGGTTGTTCATGTATCGGTTTATCCCATGAGATTCATGCTTGGAATATGGCATGGGGGTAACTGACTCAAAGAAAGATTTGGTTGACTCAAATAAATATTTGGGGTAATTGGGACTTGCGAGAGGGCATTAGACCGTCTTGTCGATTCTTAGATAATTTTTAGCTATCTATGCTCATATAATGATGGATTTTAGATTTCTGTGGTGTAGATTATTAGAATCAAAGCTCGGAATCTCCATATTTCTATATATATGTTCATATATTCATTCATGACCTGTAGATTTCATGTTTTCCATGTGTTTGAAAGAATGAATGTCATGGTTAGGCCTCGTTAGGTCAAGTCCTTGTTTATTTTTTGTGTTAAAGGATTTTTTCTTATGTAATTTATTTTTTTGAAAAGTTTCATTAAGTTCTCGGAAGTGTTTGGGAGTCAGACCCTAAAAAAGTGGCTAAGATTTCAGGATCACATCCACAGAACTAGGAATTCTGGGTTGTAGTCATCGGGAAGCAGGGTCATGAGAGAAACTAGAGGGTCTTGGCAACTATCTTGCCTTATTGTGCATTCGAGTGAGAGTCCAGGTCACTAAAAAATAAAGTTTTCTCAGGGCTTGGGCACCTAGAGTGGTTTTTTAGCTCCTCAGAGTCATGTAGCTCTTGATGAAGGTCATTAAAGTTTTTTTTTGTAGATTCAACTTCCTTAATTATAATGAGGAGGTTGATTCATGTCATAGTAACCCTCAAATTGTTGAAAATGGAACCAAGAAATATTCTAATTTAATTTTCCCTTTAATTAAATTAGAAGAAAATTGTCATTCCACATATCATGGCAACTTATACGAGTTAATTAAGTTAGTTTGACTTATTTGGTTCGGTTAATTGGATTTGAGGGTATGAATTGAGTCATATAGAGTGGATCCTACAAAATAAGAACCATGTTTGAGTTTATTTTGAGTTGTAATTAATTAATTCAGATTATCTGAGTTAAATTCAGATTAACTAGTTCCAATTGTTGGAGGAACTAGTGAGAGGTCAAAGTGTGGAACTTGAAATTGAACCACATGTAGTGATCAATCAATTAACTGATAAATCAGCCATAAATACTCATGCATGTCATATCTGAGAGTTATCTACTTGAGATTGGAGTTCAAGGGAAGTGTACTATCAATTGTGTAATCATCCAAATTTTACAGGTGATGAATGTAGTCAAAGTAAGGTATTAGATGAATTGCATGTTTGTGGGTGGGGTTTTCCATAATTAATAGGGGATAATTACCCAAGGAAACAACGCAAGGAAATAGGGACTTGGGCAAGAATAAAATTGGTTAACTATTTCCCTAAGCTTGTTTAGGAAGCAGTGAAACATATAGAGATAGTGCATAGGTTTCTCAGGCTTGAGAAAAAAATTGTAATCTTCTCATATTTTATAACAAATGTAATATATAGATAGCGGGGTTTTTAGTTATGGCTCTCCCTAGGAAATCATTGTGTAATGTGTATGGAAATTCTTTCTCTTGCATGTTTTGTGATTTTGTGATCGTAATTTGTTTGCACAATTGGTAGAGTAGATTCAAGTCTATTGTTTTAGCATATTACAATTAGCAATTTGAATCTACATGGATTTTCTAGATGGAATCATAGCAGGAATCACTATAGAAGAGAGGAACATGAGTTTTTTTTGTGTGTAGGTAAATCATATTTAAATATATATTATTCAGGACTTGCAGAAGGATCAAGATGTCGTTCTATGGATTGAGACTCGAATATGCCCTTGAGGGTAGTTCGAATTACATAGCTTGGAAGGAAAAAATGGAAGTAATGTTGGAATACAGTGAGTTGAAGGAGTTCATCGAAAGTGATATTCCTAAACTTGCACCAACTGATGCTCAAGATTTGGAAACCTGGAAGAAGAATATGGCAAAGGCGATAAGGATCCTATTGGAAGGTGTTCTAGATCATATTTTGTCAAACCTCAATGGAAAGGAATCTCTATATGCAATGTGGAAGACCTTAACAGATTTTTTTCAGCACAACAGTGACCACAGGAAGTTGAAACTGAAGGAAAATCTCATGAAAATCAAGATGGAGAAGGGAGACACAATACCAAATTAATTGAACAAGCTCACCCAATGTCAAGATGAGTTTGGAAGTGTTGGTGTTACAGTTTTCGGAGATTATCTGGTGAGCATAACACTTCTAGGCCTTCCCAAGAGATGGCACAAGTACTAGGATTCGATAAATGGGAGGGAGAAGCTACAAGATTGGGAGAATTTGTGGTCTGAATTGGTACAAGAAGATATTTGGTGGAACACCAAAGATGGATCCTCATCAAAGAATGATGATGAGGAGAATTGTGCCTTGGCTAGAAAGGAAAATAAAGGGAAAGGGAATTCATCCAATTCCAAATCATATTCTGGTAAGGGAGGCAAGAATAAGGACTTGTCGAATATTAAATGTTTTCACTATCACGAGATGAGACACTATGCCATGAAGTGTATGCACAAGAAGGCTGCCAAGAAGCCCTTAGTAGGAGAGGTAGGTGAAGCACTTGGTTCACAATTCGAGTTGGATTTCACCCTCATAGCATGCATCGTGTCATCGGTGATGGGTAGTGTGTGGTACCTGGATAGTGGAGCCTCATTCCATATGGCTGAAAACAAAGAGTTCTTCAATGACTTGGAAGAGAAGGACCTCCAAATGCACATCGAGATGGGAGATGTTGGAAGGAATAGCGCGACCAACATCAGTACTATTACTTTTCAGAGGGAGATTGGTTCTCCTCTCACATTGAAAGATGTCATGTATGTTCTGGGTTTGAAGAAGAATTTAGTTTCAGTTTCTATGTTGGAATAACGTGGCTACCATGTGATTTTTAGCAAAGGAAAGATGTTCCTTCGTCACATAGCCACAAGATATATAAAGAATATCAGGGTTTGGGTAAAGAACCTCTACAAATTGGATGTATAAAACTATGCTTCTTTGAGCATGAAAGTAGAGAAGGTGCAGAGCCGAGACATCGATGAGTTATGGCATAGAATATTGGGCCATCTACACCACGAAGATTTGAAGATCATGCAATAAATTTGTACAAGACTTCCCAAGGGTGCAATTGAGCAATGTGATACATGCAAAGGGTGCACATTGGGGAAGTACACCAAATCCACCTTTCATGATAACGACAATTGAGTGCAAGTGATCCTTGAAAGAGTTCACTCAGATGTGCGTGGACCGTTCTCGACAGCCTTCACGGCGAAGCATAGGGATTATGTTATTTTTGTAGATGATTTCAAATGTGAGTGTTGGATATTTTTTAAGCAGAAGAAAGACCGAATGTTCTCAAAATTTTTTGAGTTCAAAGAACTTGTTGAGAAATACATAGGTAGGCAAGTGAAGGCTCTCAGGAGTGACAACGGTGGAGAATATGTGTCAAATGAATTCAAGAACCTCTGTGCATTAGAAGGCATTCAACAGAAGTCGATAGCACCCCATAACCCACAACAGAATGGGGTTGTAGAAAGGAAGAACAGAAGAATTATGGGAGCTGCACGAGCGATGTTGCATGACCAGGGCCCATCGTTGCACTTATGGGCAGAAGCATGCTACAAAACGATATATGTGCAGAATATAAGTCCTCATCGGATTCTCAGGATGAGTACACCAGAGGAATATTTTTCAAGTAAGAAACCAGATGTAGCGCACTTTGGAATCTTTGGTTCATCAGTTGCTATCATGTTTCCAAGGATGCATGGAAAAATATAGAACCAACAGCTGATTTGGGCATATTTTTTTGGTACACTAATACACCTAACAACTATCATGTATATCTGTCATCTTACAGGATGACATTTCTTCGTAGAGATGTGAAATTCGACGAAGAGAAGGCCATGCGAATTTCCCTTGAGAGGGAGCTTCAGTTGCATGCATATGAGGATATTTTAGCTCCAAAAGAATAACCTCAAGATGTGGATCAGACACAAGAAGAGGAAAAGAGAGTGGAAGCACTCACCCATGCAGATAAATCCAGAGATGGAATGTAGTGCACGAAAAAGGCTGACAGGTTGATGCATGATGCTAGAGAGAATGTGGGAGCACCCACATCATAGCGAAGGCAGAGGTGGTCACCAAGTCGGCACACTGGATACATGGCTCTTATGAGCGAGAGTGTAGAGACTAAGCTATCCTCATTCAAGGAATCAGTGCAACAACCAATATGGTTTGATGCCATGGTAGAGGAGTATGACTCCATTATCATAAATAGTGCATGAGAAGCTGTCCCAAGACCAGAGGAAAAGTCAGTTGTAGGATCCAGGTTGATATACAAGGTGAAGCAAGCAGTAGATGGGAGTGTCAAGAAACACAAGGACATATTTGTGACCAAGAGATTCTCTCAAGTGGAGGGAATTGATTGAACAGATACCTTTTTCTTCAGTAGTAAGGTACTCTTTAATCATACCTATTCTAGCACTTTCAATGCAAATGGGATGGAAGATATGTCATATGGATGTGAAGACAACTTTCCTCAATGGAGTGATGGAGGAAGAAGTGTACATAGAGTAGCCAGAAGGATCTGAGACCTTCGATAAAGAGTCGCATGTGTGCAAACTCAAGCAAGTGATGTATGGATTGAAACAAGCACCCCATACTTGGTACACCAGGATCAACAACTATTTCACCAGGTTAGGCTTCACCAAAAGTGAAGTAGTTGAAACCTTTACCATACTGTGGTTGAAAGTAAATTATTGATTATAGTATTATATGTCGATGATTTAATTCTAACATGTGATGAGAAGTTGACAAAATCTTGCAAAGAAGATTTGGCAAGAGAATTCAAGATGAAATACATGGGGATCTTGCATTATTTCCTTGGTTTGGAAATTTGGAAAAGAGATGGCTAACTGTTTGTCTCTCAGGGAAAGTATGCCAACGAGATATTGAAGAATTTTCACATGGATAGAAGCAAACCCATGGAGACTCCTCTAGCAAGGAATTGGAGGAAGGAAGATGTTATTTTAGGCAAAGTGGTAGAAGCTACCATTTACAGTAAGCTTCTAGATTCACTTATGTACTTGGCGAACACATGATCAGACATGTGTTATGTGGTTAACCAGCTTAGTAAAGCAATGGATAAGACAACCAAGCTATATTAGAAGGAATCAAAACATGTGTTGAGAAACCTCAGAGGCACCACTCAGTTTGGTGTTTGGTACAGAAGGATAGAGGGAGTGAAACTTCAAGGCTTCATTGATGTATGGATCTTCATCCATTTCTGACTCTGCCTTGGGTCCCAATGTAGTCTCTGCCCCTGTTGGGGTACAAATTTTTTTTCACCCTATTGGGTAGGGAGGCTATCCGACAGGAACAACACATCAGGAAAAATATTCAGTATTGGTTCAGCAACATTTTCCGAGTACATCAGGAAGCAGAGATCAGTTGCACCTACTTCAGCAGAAGTAGAGTACATGGTTTCTAGTCAAGCATCTTGTGAGGCTATCTAGATGAAGAAGATCCTTGTTGGGTTGGTTGGTCAACATATGGATCCTACAATGATTTTCTGTGACAACAAAAGTTGCATCAAACTCTCGGTTAATCTAAGTTTTCATCATAGATCCAAGCATATCTACATCTGGTACACCACCATCTTAGAGATTGTGTGCAAAGGAGGATCATGATAATCCCTTTCTTGCTGAGAGGGTGTGTTGAAAATGGCACCAAGAAAGATTCTAATTTAATTTTCCCTTGAATTAAATTAGAAGAAAATTGTAATTCCACCTCTCATAACAACTTATACGAGTTAACTAAGTTATTTTGACTTAGTTGGTTCAGTTAATTCGAGTTTAGGGTCTAACTTGAGTCATATAGAGTGGCTCCTACAAAATAGGAGCCGTGGTTGAGTTTATTTTGAGTTGTAATTAATTAACTTAGTTTATTTGAGTTAAAGTCAATTTAACGCGTTCCAAATGTTGGAGGAACTAGTGAGAGGTCAAAGTGTGGAACTTGAACTTGAACCACATGCATTGATCAATCATTTTACTTATAAATCAACCATAAAATAACTCATGCATGTCAGATATGAGAGTTACCTTGTTGAGACTGTAATTCAAGGGAAGTGTACTATCATTTGTATAATCATCCAAATTGTACAAGTGGTACATGAAGTCATAGGAAGGCCTTAGATGAATTTTGTATTTGTGGGTGGGGATTTCCATAATTAATATGGTCTAATTACCCAAGGAAACAATGCAAGGAAATAGGGACTTGGGCAAGAAGAAAATTGGTTAAGTATTGGCCTAGGCTTGTCTAGGAAGCTGTGAGACAAGAATATGAGAGGAATGGCCATAGAAGGGTACCAAAAGCAAAGGATATGGTTTTTGATTTTCAACTTTACAGTAGTTACAGGTTCTATTGACACCCATTAATCCAAGATTCCCTTTGATGCTAATCTGATTGACAGGATACATGGACTACAAAATGAACAGAAACCACTTTTAGGAAGAGTTGAATTGGATATTTAGAGAAGTGACTGATACTATTTCTTCGAATGTCTTATCTCATGGTGATGACCTCTGCATTTTAGTAGCCATTAAGGAAATGTTTATTCTTCTTATAATATGTACATGAAATCTACTGAGAAAGTGTTTTTGTTCCAGAACAAGACCTCCTAATTGCAAGTATCTTCTGAAATTTCTTGCTTTGGAAACACATCATGCTCATTGCTCACTGTAAATGTTTCTCCCCTTTATTGTCCACCCTACTCATCAACATACCATGTGGTAATATGTTTTGGAAATATTAATTTTGTCATTATTTTTCATGTCTAAATGGTTTTTTGATTAAGGTTATTATTATATTTTTTGGGATATGGCAGCTGAAATTTGTCTTTCTTAGCTTCCAACTGTGCTCACTAAATTCAAATGTGGAGTTTTAGGTAAGTTTCTGGCATGCTGAATTGTATATTCAAATTAAATTTTCACTTATACCAAACTTGCACAACTAATAAACTATCAAACCAACCTCATCTGCCAATCATGTGTCTGGTCGTGTTGAAGTCAATGTATGGAGCATCCTTCACCGTTACTGCAACATAAGTGATGTTATCAATGGACCTTTCTCAGTATGGAGAAATTTTCACTTATACCTCATCTGCCAATCATGTATCTAGTCGTGTTGAAGTCAATGTTATCAATGGACCTTTCTCAGTGTGATTTTTTTACTTCTTCTCATCACAATGGCCAAGATATTCCTATTTTGTTTGCATTTGTGGTCATAGATATTTTGTGAAAATGTCCTTGGGAATTTATTCTTTCAAGATTCTATGGACTCTGTGAATTTCATCTTTTGAAATTCATTATTCAAACTTCCTTCCTCAGCCTTTCTTCTTGGTTGTGATCCTCGCAGTAAGAAAATTTGTTTTGAAGGCACTGCTCTTTTTGAAGAAGCATATCACCAAGCTCTTCAAGTGAAACCGTGCAACCCTGCCTTAATGATATCAACCGGTCGCTTGTCAAACCAACAAAACCCTTTGAGTCTGTATCTAAATTTATTGTCAAAGCACCCCATTCCTCCAGGTCCACGATATCATCAAAAACAAGAAGTTGATTACAAGGTCTTCCATGTGGGTTATATAATTAACAAGAGTCTCATTCTTAATAGGTTTCAAAGCCTACTTGTTTGCAGAGGTAAACAAAATGAGATAATTTTGATAACCTACAAACGTGCAATAAAGGACCATAATGTTGTTCAACGGGATTCAAAATGTATAATTATTTGAGGCATGTTCCATAAACATCTCCTAACACTACTCGCCTAGAGGACACTCGATTTATTTGAGGCATGTTTCCTGAATGAGGAATGATATGATGATTTACAATAGAGTTGAAGTTTTCCAGTTCTTGAATGAGGAATAATGATAACTCACAATGAATTTGAATTTATAGTGTGCATCTTCATCACATGCCTAAAAGATCACCAAATCAACAATGTTAGTGGGAGAAAACCTCTTTTCTGTTTATGATCTTCTTCAACAACCTTTGCTTCACTAAAACATTATTTATACAAAATTTCCACAGGTTTCGGTCGATAATGATATCCACCCAACATGAAATTCACAAATCTACACAACATCATAAAATAGAACTACCACTACTCTGACATCTAATATCAATGAGAATTTTCAAGAATCCATCATGGCTATGATAATTTAATACTCTACAATCAGAACTAACATGTCTCTGAATCAAAGTATTTCTGGGATCAAGATAACTCGTGTTATGGCTATGATAATTTAGTACTCTACAATTAGAACTAACATGTCTCTGAATCAAAGTATTTTTGGGATCAAGACAATTGGTGTTGGGATGGATTGTTGGAAAAGGGAGAAAGTATAATTTGTTCAGATCAGTTTGTTGTTGCATAAATCCACACTTTTCACGGCAAAAAATACTTATCACATGTTACATATTCTAATAATATCACCCAATATTTTACTCTATTACTAGTGTATGTTATAAGATACACAACCTCTTCAATGAGGCATGCATGTACCTATGATTTTGCTAATTATAATAATTCTACTCTGATAACATGATCAGACTAGCTCTGAAACTTTATCTCTCGACATGTTTTTTCAACCAAAAGACCTAACTAAGGTCTTCAAAAAGGTACCCAAGCCATTTACTTTTCTAATTAAAATCTTGGTATTGGGAAAAGAAACATTGATAGTTTAGAAAGATTTCATCTTTGATCATTTATCAATATTATTCACTCCCAAATACTAATTAACATATATTCATCTTAACCTAAGATCTATTCAACATTGAGAGGGATTAAAAAACTGATACTACAATCATCACGTTCACCAATATGACTCAATTGAAAATATTGAAAATCTATTTGAAAAATAACCTTATCAACTTTTAAATGCTAGAAACCATGTTTCTCACCTGTATAACAATCATAGTTAAGATTAGAAACTCAAAAAATTCTTTTATGTTTTATGATTTCCTTCTCTATTTTAGATTAGATTATATAAAGTATGTCACATGCTAGAATGATATATCATCCTTTACTAGACTCTTTAGAATATTCCTACAAAATAATTTTCAATGATAGTTTCTAATAGTTTACCTTAAAAATGAATTCTATAGATTAGAACATTGTCATGCACACAAAGATAATTATTGCATTCAATATTCACATTATAAGATGCACAATATTTAGTATGTCAAACTATGATATGACTTTGATGCATAAGCAAAGGTTGTGACATAAGATGTATTCTCTCATTGACATGTAGAAAAGAAAACACACATGTAGAAAAGAAACAGTATTTTGTATCATGGATAGGTAATCCACGTTGGTTGAGTCTATGCATTAAAAAACACTCTCTATGATAGAAAGTGTAATAGTAATAAAAAAGTGAAATATAAAACATATATTCTGTTAGGAAATGAAATTGGTATGAAATCTACTGATTTATTGAAAGAGAGAAAAGCTATATGTTTTCCCTTATCTATTATGACAATAATGTTCTAAAGATTGGGTATAATAGATTTGTAAACTATGGTGACCTAAAGCTAAAGCTCTTCTTAATTGTCAAAGAAGTGTGTAAAGGATTTTCTTTAAATTAAAGGGTAGCATCAATTTTATGTTGATTATGATACTCTTTAAAATTAAAAAACATATTTTCCCGCCCCTACTTGTAAAGGTGTTGTTTATATTAAAAAAATAAACACCAATAGTTATATTCATCCACTAGAATTATATTCATTGTGATATTTCTCTTCATTGTAATATAATTTTCTTCAATAAATTCTTGAACTAAAAAAAATTCTTTGTTTTTAATTATTTGAAAGAGATTCAAAACTCTCTATGTATTTAATGCAACAAGAATGTGATACATTCAATTATATATGTATAAAGGACATTATAGCACAAAAACTCTTAAATATTAGGATAAAAAAAAAAAAGATAATCATAAAAACATTTCCAAAACACTAGTCATTGGTGGATCTAACATTGTATATTTGCTTGCAATTAACAACAAAGATTTATGTACAAGGAAGGAAAAGGAAATAAGACTTAAATTGCTTCATGGTTTATTACACAACCACCACTTTGTTAAAATAAACTAAGATGTTGAAGATATTTGGCCTTAACAAATGTTGTTGAGAGTAGTACTTGTATTACCCAACAACTGTGTTATATTTAATTGGAATTTGGGAATGGAAGTAGCACTCATAAAACTGTCTTTGATGTTTTGCAGTATGCCCAAAATGACCATCATAGTAGGTCTTCCTTGAGGAGATTCATTTGTGCAAAGCAATCCCACATTTATTAATGAACTAAGACAATGGAGATTCTTATCTTCTTCAATGCAGCTACTAGTCATCCTTAATAGACACATGTCCACCACTTCTATTATTCGAATTGGAAAACTACTAGCCACCCATTTTTGCAGGTTCATTCCCTCGAAAAACATGTCATGGGTGGGCTTCTTTCCAATGATATTTCCAATAGCATTATTCCACAGCTATAAACATCATTGTTTGTTGTAACTTGTCCATCGACTCCATATTCTGCATTCATAGATCCTCATCTTAAGGTTTTCAATTCACAATGTCAAATAAACATAAGAAAACCATAACATTTCTTAATATGGTTTGTAGTTTAAATAGTACCCCGTAGATCCTTTGAGTGCATTTGTGAAAGTAAAATGTGCATCTTCATTATTTGCAAAACATATAGTAGAAATGCCAAAGTCTGTTAAATATGCAGTCATATCTTCACCCAACAAGACATTGTTGGGTTTCAAATCACAATGAATCACTTGTACAAAACAATGGTGATGGAGATATGTTATGCCTTGGGCGATGTCTACTGTTATATTCAACCTTTGAATCAAACTCAAACCACTTTTTTCTCCATCATCAGAATATAACCACTTTTCTAGGCTTCCATTTGGCATTAATGGAAATATCAAAGCTTTGATTTGGATATTTGAATAACATGTTATGACCCTGATCAGATTTTTGTGTCTAACTATACCCAAAACTTTGCACTCTCTATCAAAACGTTTTTGAGCCCCTTCATTTTCTAGATTGAGAAGCTTGATAGCGACCATCGTGCCATCATTCAAAATCCCTCTGTACACTTTTCCAAAACTACCAACTCCTAACAAGTTGGCATCACTAAATTCATCTTTTGCAATGACAAGTTTTGCATAGGCAATTATTCGATGCTCCACATTTAAGGATGGCCCTGTCTCTCTAGGAATATGTCTCTTGCAATTTCGTCTTAATAATATTCCCAAAAATGAACACAATACAACAATTGTTCCAATAACAACAACAAGAATGATAGCTATTTTTATATTCCAAAGACTTCTATGTTTGTGAGAATAGCATGGTGATAGACCTACCCAAGGTCCTCATAGACCAATATTTCCCATAAATGATTTTGCGCCAATCTTTTTGAAAACTCCACCTTTAGGGACTTCTCCTGATAGTTTTTTGAAAGAAAATTCAAGTGGTGAAGCATTGTGAGATTTTCTAGTGATACGGGTATTCCACATGACAAATTATTGGAAGAGAGATCTAGGTCTTGAAGACTTTGAAGTTCACTAAGTGACACTAGAATTGGAGCTTCAAGTGCATTGCTAGAAAGATTCAAATATTCTACTTCTTTTCAACTTTCGAGTGCACTTGGAATGTAGCCAGTTAATTGATTTGCAGAAATATCTATGGCTTGAAGCTTATTGAATTTTCCTAGTTGTAAAGGCATGTGGCCATGTAATAAATTGTTTGACAAGTTGAAATAGAAGGCTAAATTTGGAAGGCCTGAAACCTCTGGAGGTATGTGCCCACTAAGCTTGTTGTACGATAGATCTAGCTCTAGTAAGTTCACACATTTCCATAAATTTTTTGGTATATTACCTGATAATTGGTTATGATTAATATCTAAATATCTTAGTTTCTCAAGGTTGGCCACAAAATCAGGGATTCTTCCAGAAATATTATTTACTGCAAGATTTAGAAGCCCTAAGCTTTTGAGCTTCCCAATTTCAATACGAATTTTTCCTTGTAAATGGTTGGAATCCAGATATAACCTCTCCAACTTCTGAAGCGCATTAATTGAAGAAGTAATTGACCCTATAGAATAATTACTTTCTAAACTAAGATAGGTTAAGCTACTTAGATTTCCAATATGTGGAGGTATTCCTCCAACGAATTCATTGACACCCAAGTCTAAGTGGTATAGTTTTGTAGAGAGATGACCAATAGAAAAGGGAAATTTTCCCATGAGACCATTATTGAATAAGTCTACATGCTGTAGATTGGAACAATTAATAAGATTCGTAAGAATGGGGCATCTCGTGGTGCTACTGCTAATCAGGAGATTGCCTGAAAAGTAATGCTTACGGAGATCCGTCAACTTACCCAGCTCCGTGGGCACTATTCCACTAAGTTGGTTCGTTGTTAATAAAATCAATTGAAACCTCGTACTGTTGAACAGAGAAGAAGGAATTTTTCCACTCAGATAGAGTTCCTTTAAGTGGGTTGTCTTCTTGCTACACAACTCTGACGGAATGTGGCCTACTAATTAGTTAAAACCTATATCCAATGTTTCAATATTTATGCAGTTCGACAACGAAGACGAAATATGTCCCGTGAGATGGTTACCCCCAAGAGAAAGAAGGATGAGCCTGTTTAGCATACCAAATTCAGAAGGAACACTACCGTGAAGGTTGTTGTAACTAAAATATATGTAGTGCAAAGTGGATATGTTTCCCAAGCACTTCGGGATTTTTCCCATTAAATTGTTATTTCCCAAGGACATGAATCCTAGCTTGGGGAGAACACATAGTTGTGGGGGAATGTATCCTGTGAGATTGTTAAAGGAGAGAGTCAAGTTCCAAAAATTGCGGTAGCTACTAAGAGTGGGTGAAATGGAACCCTTGAGTTGATTGAGAGACAGGCGAAGCATCTTTAAGCGAAAGAGGCTTCCCAATTGATGGGGAATGTAACCGTGGAAACTATTATTACGAAGGTTGAGTATTGTAATAAAGGAAAGATTGGCGAGAAGGGGAGATATTGTACCTTGTAATACCATGCTGGAAACAGTTGGAATTAACTCCCAACCACCACCATGAATAAGTAGTGGCAGTAGCCCACACTTCATCAATTTTTGTTGCAAGAAGGACAAGCAAAGATCCAAGAGCCGGAGGCATTTTCACGCAATTTCCGTAAATATTAGAATAGAGTATTCGAGCCCTTACCTCTGCGTTTATTTCCTTACCTGCCGAAGTACTTACCTTTTTCCCGCAGGTGCAACCCACAACTTTTTTTTTTTAACTCTTTAAGCCCTTCTCCATATCTTATGTTTCTGCCGATGCGATATTTAGTGGGACCCACTTACCTCTACCACACTTTGCAAGCACTTGAATTCCTTTAAAATCTACCATTTCCTTTGTTTTATAGATTTCACGCTTACCATGCTTTTTGCTTCGCCACCCACACTTCGCAATTTTTAGCATTTGGCCTTAATGCTTCACCAAATACCCACCTTATCTTTACCGCATGAACCAAACCTTGTTTTCTGCCTATTTCCTTTGTATTTCACTTACCGCACTTACCATTGTCTACTGCCTGCAACAGCACACATCGCAACTTTTACACCTTACCTTTCTACCACTTCGCAAGCTATGTTATTTGTGTTGCGATGGATAGTGCTACCGCACATCACAAATCACAACATTTTAAGTTTACCTTCCACCGCCTGCAAGTTATTTGTTTTGTGTTGCAATGTGATCGTGCCATCACACATCGCAATCGCATATGTTTTAAGTTTTTTGTAAAGTGCTACGAGTTAAAATTTAATATCGTCGAAATGTGATAAGGGCGTGGATGCGACGTGATTTCAAATCTGGAACCGATAAAAATTCAAGTTTGGGCTTTTATGTTTTGAATGCCTTTGTACGTTGTTTCGTGTATAAATCAAAATACGGTCTGCATGCCATTTCAATGAAGAAATCGTTCTTTTGTCAACAGGAGGATGACTGGTGGTTAAACGTCCATCCAGCATTGAATTTCTTTGAATAGATTTAGGTTTTTAAGGCTTCGGCCATTTTTGTATCACTAATGTAATTTCCATAAGTTTAGTGAGTTGAATAGAAAAACGAATTTCGTTCCGCTCCTGTGTTTTTACGGTGTCTGTCTGTGAATGTTTATTTCCACATTATTGTGCATTCTCAGTGTTGAGGGGGAAGCATCCCTTTGTATTTTTTTTCTTTCAATATTTCCAACAGAAACATTCAGGGAAACAACCCTCTGTCTGCGCCTACTACATATGATACGCGTCCACTAGCAGAATGAAACATTTGTCCAAACCAAAAGAAAACATACAAAATTGAAATTAACTAATATACAGGGACTGAAATGGAATTATTTTTTATTATTTTTATTATAAAATAATAATAATAATAATAATAATAATACTAAATAAATTAAAATAAATTCATCTAGGAATATAGGGCAGGGAATCAACACCTTTTGATGCTCCAACCATCATCTCTATTCAGATTAACCGGCCTTTTTTCAATTTCCAAGGCCTCCCTAAACTTACGGTCATGAAAATGGTCAATCTTAGCAATAACCCTAGCCTCTTCATTGCAAACGTGATGATTTATCTTTTCCACCTGCTCTTCTAAAGTGGAGGAGCAATAATTTTCATGTTTGATGTCAGGTGCATGCAATAGATCCTGCGATTTATTGATGGGCTTAATCTGCTTGATGTATGAAGTCCCACATGAGTAAGGAATGATGTAAACACCTTTACCATATCTATGGTTCACAAGGTCCCTTACGGATCTTAGAGAGCTCTGAATAGTGTTATGTTGTGTAACTAGCTCAAAAAATAGAAGAATAGAGATATCAATGCCTTAGAAATAAGCCACTTCGAGGGGGAAACCTCCAATACATTACATAAATGAAAAAGAATTGGATGATACAAATTACAAAACCTCCTTTCTATATATAGGAGTCCATGGGGCCACAATGTAATCCTAGTGGGCCACAATGTAATCCTAGCCGACCTAACAATAATAATTTAAGGGCACAATAATAACAATATGGGGGTTACAGGGGTACAACAATAACAATAATTGGGGCTACACTAACATAATAAGGGACTACACTATTAATATAGGGACTTAACATGCCCCTCTCCTTCAAACAAGTGTTGTCCTCAACACTTGATTATTTCTTGATGCTTCTGTATAAAATTCTCATCCTCCCATGTGGAATCTTCTACAGGAAAGTTCTTCCACTTGCTGAGATACTCTAAAATTGAGCGTACTTGTCGAGTTCTTCCTTTTGTGACTGCTTCAGAACTTCTTTCGATGTGATGTTGATGTTCCTGTTGTTTCATTAGATTCTGCACCAAAGTTAGGTTATCCTTTGAGAGTTGGAGAACTTGTTGTTGATGCTCGATGTCATCTTCCACTAATTTATCATCCATATTAGCTATTATTTTATCCTTCAAACCATCCAAATTAGCCTCCATTTCTTCTTTTAAACCATCTATGTCATCTTTCATTGCTCTTCGTAACATCGAAATTTGTTGCACTTGGTACCGTAATTTGGATATCTCATACTGCAATTCTTCCACTTCATGCATCATAGTATATATTTCTGAGGGCTTAAAGGGTGTTGAATTATTTTTAGGAGGCATTTCAGAACGCAATACTGAAATATATGCTCAATAGGCCCTTGGAATCACTTCAAACTAATTTTTCAAACAATATTTATACAATTCGGGAAAAATAATACACACCTTTTACTTGCTTTTGAAGAGCTTGATATTGAAATTGGATTATCTCTGTGATTGCAGCACTTCAATATCTGAATTTTGGTACTGATGTAGCCCTCTGAATTATCTTTCGAATGCCATAGGTCTGATCTGATTTGGATTCTCCAAGGCAAAGTTGTGTCCAATCTCCCACAATGACCTAATTATGGACTAGTTCAGTAGAGCAAACTTTTACGACTTTCCCCGTGTCACTGTTTCGTTCTTTGTCTCTGAAATTGATAGCCAAGAAACTAAAGTCCGTTTAATTGCGACCACTTTTTATAGCACTCCAATCCATTGCCCAGAGAGAGAGTTATTGAAATTTTTCCATGATCACCTTTTTGAGATGAATTTCAGGAGCCTGAAAAAGCACTACCTTCCACAGATCATATCTCCAAAAATATTGCGAACCAAGCTCTGAAATTTTTTGATGGATTTCCTTAGGATTTCAGCTTCGTACCATATGAATTTCAGATTCTGAACCTTCGCAGAAAAAACATTATAGCGCAAATTCCATGATGACCTGTTTTGGAGCCTGAAAAAAGACCTAACTTCCACAGATCATATCTCCGAAAAAATTGCGAACCAAGCTCTGAAATTTTTAGAAAATATTCCTCAGGATTTTGGCTTCACACCCTAAAACTTTCAGCTTCTAAAAATTTGTAGAAAAAACGTTATAGCGAAAATTCCACGATGACCTGTTTGGAGCAGCGAAACCCTAGAATCCAAACCTCTGATACCAAATGTTGTGTAATCAGCTCCAAAAATAGAAGAATAGAGATATCAACGCCTTAGAAATAAGCCACTTCGAGGGGGCAACCTCCAATACATTACATAAATGAACAATTCTTGGATGATACAAATGAACAAAACCTCCTTCTATATATAGGAGTCCATGGGGCCACAATATAATCCTAGCGGGGCCACAATGTAATCCTAGTCGACCTAACAATAATAATGTAAGGGAACAATAATAACAATATGGGGGTTACAGGGGTACAACAATAACAATAAGTGGAGCTACACTAACATAATAAGGGACTACACTATTAATATAGGGACTTAACATGTTAGGGGCCCTAAATGTCGAAGGAACCTAATGTTTTTTTAGGATCCTTGCAACCTTATCTGCGGTCCCTTCAATAAATGAAATATGAACTCCAAAAAACTGATCTTTAATATTTTTCTTATTCCTAGGACCTTTTTTAGCCTTAAGGAAAGCTCTCAAACATTTGGGTCTGCTATAACCATTCTTATTAAAAACATTAAGGAGGTGGGTTTTTTCTTCATCGAGGAGTTTTTCATCAGAAACTCTAAATGCATGGGTAGCTAAGGTGTTGAAAACACCCAGTTTTTGACTGTGGAAATGATGCGAATTGGCATGAAGATATTTCTCTGTGTGAGTTTTCTTCCGCAACAACCTGATGGGAGAAAGAACCATCATCCCTTCTTGAAATGAGAACGTCGAGTAAAGGAAGGCTACCATCAACCTCACATTCTATGGTGAAATTTATGGAATTGGATTGATTGTTAACATGTTGGAAAAATAGCTCCAAATTTTCCTTACCATGATACCAGACAACACAAGTGTCATCCACAAACCTTTTCCAAAGCATGGGTTGGAAAAGAGCTTAGGACAAGGCCTTGAATTTAAATTCCTCCATGAAAATATTAGCCACCACAGTGGAAAGGGGGGAACCCATGGTGACGCCACAGGTTTTTTCATAAAATGCCCCTTCGAAACTGATGAAAGTAGAGGTGAGACAAATTTCAACTAAAAGGGTAGTATCTGGATCCGTAACACGATTGATGAATTCAATGGCCTCATTAATGGGGATATTGAAATCACTAAGAAGCTATTGAGTTGATTTCTAAAGACAATTATGTTAATTTTCATAAAATATGAAATGATATTATGTGGAACATTGAGATTTTAGAGATAGAATATCACAATAAAAGAGGGGTATACTCCCAAAGATTTCCCACTATGTCATAAAATTATGCTTGATTATTGTAAAGAAAATTGAGATTTTTTAAGGGGTAAAATGATTTTTGTATCTCCCTCTCACTACAATTGAGTTAAATATGTTTGAGATGAAATAAAAAGAGTTAGGTGCTCATACATAGAGCTCCCTTTGTGAGTACTTATGGATTGTTGTGTGACGGGTGAGATCCTTCATATGAACTCCCTCAAATAGTAAAAGTTAATCAAATGTGTTTTTCTATGTGAGATATTATCAATATGTTGAGTCATTATTATGTTGAGATAGACACGTCAGAGGATGATGAGGCTGATCCCACCTTGTATAGACAACTCATTAGAACATTGATGTACCTAGTCAACACTCGACCAAACATATGTTTGTTGAACACTTAGTTAAACGAAGAAGGGGGGGGTGAATCAGTTTAATACATTCATGGCCTTTTAAACTTTCCTTTAAAATTATTTACACCTTCATTTCATGATCAACTTAATATATAATGAAACAACGAAATTAATATGTGAGTAGAAAGTATTAAGCAGATTAAATACAGAACGTCAACACATAATCATCATGCACATGGAAAACAAATATAAGTGGAAACCCATAAGGGAGAAAACCACATCTTATTATTGTTGTGATGCAAAGGCAAGCTCCAACTCCATCTCACCACTAATTTTCTATAGGCTCCAACCTATAGGAGGCTACTACCTAAAATTATGCAAGCTAAAACTTGCAAGGAAGCTCCAACTCCCATCTGTTTTCTGCAGGCTACAACCCATAGGAGGCTCCTACCTCAACCAGCTACAACTTGAAACGGAAGCACCAACTCCTATGTATTTATGTAGGCTACAACCCACAAGAGGCTCCTACCTTAACCAGCTACAACTGGACAACTATCAAGCTACAACTTGATATGGAAGCACCAACTTCCTCACTCTACAATAAAATCATATGCTGATTTACCTGGATATCAGCTCTGTTTTTCTCCTTCTTAATTACTGTCCTTCCAGCCTTCAAATTTTCTTTATATCATCTCTGGATCTTCACAGCTTCTCTATCTGCTCTATCTTCTTATTCCACTCTCTCACCTCTTAATGCATATGACAGTAACATCATTTATAGAGATCACCCTCTCGATGTTTGCATTCCACATGAGAATATGAAATGAACATGCACGACTCTTTGCCTTCCACCTTCTCATTTTCTTTCTCATCATTTCAGGAGGTTACAACACTGTCTACTCATTTCAGAATTAAATTGGAGTTTTCCTTTGACTACGGAGACTTGCCTTTGCATCACAAACAATATAATAATAAATAATACATTTTCAGTTACAATCAATTATTTACTCAACCCATCAGTTTCTTCACTTTGCTGTGTGTTTTTCCTCTTCTTCTTGTTGTCCCTTTGTCTTTTATGTTTCTACAGTTACATTTCCAACTATGATGTTGCATTACTGTCTTAGCCCAATTTTACCCATGCCCTTATGCTTTACATCGCCTCTGCCTATTGCATATCTTACCTGAAGCATTCTATGCTCTTCTCTGTTCCTTTTCTCTATGTCGGGTTACTTACCCGAGTCTCCTTCTGCCCACGTTCAATCTTTGTTATCAAACTGTCACAACCGCATAACACCTCTGCACGAGTGTCGGGTCATTTGCCCAGATTTTTCTCTCTTGCATTCAACCTTTCCTTTTTTACTCACACTCACATCTACATGACACTTTTCTGCATGGGGTCGGGTCCTTTTACTTACCCGAGCCTTTTCTTGCTGTCTGAATCAACCTTTCCTTTGTTACCCAAGGCATCCTCTGCTTCCAACGTTTTATTCATAAAATCACATAGCCCCAGACTTGAAATACATCAAATCTTAACTTTGAACTTTATCACGTCCGGTCTCATATCGCATTTCGATGTATCAAAGGTTTTACGTTATAATTCCCTTTTCCACCTCCGATGTAATTTAACACTAGAAAGACTCGGCATACACGCTTAACTTTGGTTGAAGGGTCCCACAATTGGGTGACCAATCACAGAGCATCGCATTTCTCTTGCCCGCAAGTTTTAACGTTTTGCAATAGACGTATCTCCTATTTTCTGCGATATGTGATCACATTGCATCGCATCCAACTTACTGTGTGAACTCTTAAGTACAAACCATAAACTCTACAATGTGCGCTAATGCGTAGTGTCAACAGGTGGCTCCTCCCTTTCACCGCATCGCAACTTTCAAACCTTACCGCATCGCAAACAATTAACATTTCCTAGGGATATTTTCTAACATTTGCGATGTGTAGGCTCGAGATTCGCTGTCCATCGTTGATCTGCCCCCAGATATAACTGTCCTCATCTGATAGCACTTCACACTTTATAAGATTTAATTTGTGGTTATACTCTATTTCTTGCAATCTGCGATGTTCCGTCGTGCCAACACGTGTCCTCTCCATTTCTAATCACAAATACTTTAACTTACCATGTGATGCCTTAATGCTAAACTCTTAAATGTTACGAATTGTGAAATCACTCCTGATGTGATTCGATATCTGTCGTCCATCTCTCGCCTTTACTTTTGTGCTCTAATCCTGGCCATCCGTTCCTCTCCTTTGGAAATTTTCAAAGTGATCTCTGCCTTAGTCGCTTTTTTTTTGTTTATCCTATCGTCACTCTGCAACATCGGCTCCTCCATGCTACTCCTCTTGAGCTTGTTCTGTATTCTTCAATGTGATTCTCTCCTGAGATTTATATTGTCGTCGCTCTGCAACACCGGTTCCTCCACGCTGCTCCTCCCTGAGCTTTATTCAGTTTCTAATTGCATTGATCTCTCCTGATCTTGTTCTTCTATTCACTATTCACTCCGACTTGGGATTATTTCGCTTGTTGCACGCCTTTGCTACTTCTCTGATACCTTCGCTTCCTCTGCTGCCTCTGCTTCTTTGCTGCCTATGCTGCCTCTGCTTCTTTGTGGCTTCTACAAATCTCTCCTGAGCTTATTCTTTTGGTTATTCATTCCGACTTGAGATTATTACGCTTGCTACACACCTTAAACACGATGATCTCTCCTGAGCTTGTTTTCTGCCTTTTCTCCTTTTCTGCCTTAACTGCTTCTCTGCTGCCTCTGATTCTTTATGCTTCTTTTGTTGCCTCTACTGCCTTTGTTCCTTTTCTACCTTAATTGCCTTTATTTCCTTTTCTCCTTTGATTCTAAAGTTGCTCCTCTTAGCTCCTTTGCCTTTGCTGACGGCCTAATGCTGCTCCTTGCCTCTCTACTGCTCCTCTGCCTCTCTTTTATGCTTTCTTACTGCATTATTGCTCCTCTACTTCTTTTCCTTATTTCTGCTACTTCTCTGCTCCTTTTCCATCAATGAAAATATTTCCAACAATCTCCCCCCTTGGCATTGATGGAAACACATCCACCAATACTCCAATGCTTCCTCCAAGACTTCCTCCCCCTTTCGTTCTGAGAAGTGTCTTTCTTCCTCTTCTTACTTTTTAGAAGAGCTTTTCTTCTTCTGCTTACTTTTCCTCCCCCTTTGACATCAATGGCAAAGGGTTGCACATTTCCTAGTGTAGTTTCTATCTTTGCATTGCCTCTCTCTGAGTTGTGTTTAGGCCTTCTTCTTCTGACTTTATACCTTGCTGCTCCAGATTGGTGTACAATAGTTGTTGGGAGAACACTTTGAGAATCATTGAACTTGTATGTATATAAACAGTAAGTTGATACCATCCCAAAGCTCGGAATCCTTGCACTTGTATAAAGCTAAAAGTGACGATAAGGACACTTCATAGAACACATTGTACCAGACTTATATAATCAGAGATGCATCATTGGAATAATACTAAAGTACTGAGAATGCTCCATACGTCATATAAAGTCCGCTCCAAATATACTTCAATACATATTATGATCTTCATCTGAGATACATATCTGTAGTACACATATATTCAAATATGACGATGTCAATATATCTTTTATAGTTGTGGTTCACCTTTACTGCTTGTTGGTGGTGATATGATCTAGGTCGTTGATAGGGATATTACACTTAACAACTGAAAGGTCATTGTTACTGATGTGAACAATGAATCAAACCAGAGCTTACAACTTATTGTGAGATTAGACAATATCTTTCAATCAAAGATACCAAATGAATTTACTGCTTGTATAGTGTACTTTCAAAACAAACCCTTGAGGCTAGATACATTCAATGTATTGGTCAGTCTCACTTATCAACTATGCAATTTTATTTATGACATAAGGGAATATGTATGTCAATGATCAACCTCTCTTTAATGGTGAAATACCAGCAAATCCTTTCTGATGAAGTATGCTTTAGATGAATCAATATCAGACTCTTGAGCTTCAAATGTAAGATTAACACGTCGCAGTCCTTCATACTTCAGATACTTTAACTATTCTATCATGATGATCTTCAACAAAACATCTTCAAGTTATTTAATTAAAATCTTAGCAAACAGACTTCACACAGTTTTATGAATGATCTTAAGAAAGAGGCCTTCAAGATATATCTGTATTGACTTGAGGAAGGCATGCAATTATATCTAGAAATATATATTGCTTCAATGCTCAATATACTACTTCAAGTGTAAACAAGATAATGATCCTTTTGCACTTTCATTGACCTTTTTATGCTTTAATAATGCAGATAACACTGGGTATACTACCTTGATGTACTTATGCCATAACACTTTGATCCCGAGGACTTGTACCATACCACTGCTTCACTGATAACACTTGGTATTCTGCTGATAGGCAAACTTCTTGATCCAAATACCAATTGATAGTAATTTGATAAAATATGCAGAAATTTCACTTCAGCTCGCACATGCACCCATAATTAAGACAACCTTCATGGTTTCTACTATTGAGCTCTCCACTGTTCTTAACAGCATTCATCAATATACTGAATCTGATCTTGGCATCATTAACCTTTTTCTTATTCTTTCATTCTAGTTTAAAATAATTTCACTACATATTCCTTTCTAGGACTGCTCCAGAATCATTGCTACTCTATATACAATTCAATTGTTCTAACATAATGATCTTCGAGAAGGCATCTTCAATTTCTTTACTTGGAATCTACAAGGGTATACCACTCATAGTTTTATCACTCATTTAACAACTTTCCTCCATGGGGACCTTCTATAGATGAAAGATGGAATGATATAATGATGATAAACATTTCTCTTACTCATCCTTCTTAAATGTGTTTCATTGCTAACTCTTGTAGTGTGATGCATAATGTGATCATCCTCTATGTATCTTTCCAGTTCTATAGCTCAAAGCATAATTTTTTTGATTTTAATCATTCATCACTTAGTGTGTTGTTGTCTTCTTAGCTTTCATGTTCATGGCTGATGTTCCCTCTACCACCATGGCTACTTGCTGCCTTCTCTCCTTCCATCAACCAGCTGGCTATTCAATGCTTCAGGTATTCTTCTTCCTTTATTGTTCTCTATTAGGGGAATTTTCATTTCCCTTCCTGAACTTTTATTTGTTCTTATTCCAAGGAGCTCTTCTTAAACTACTTTTATGGGGACTATTTATGAACTGCTCTCCCCTTGGGATGTTGCTTCTTATCTATTACTAGCTTGATATTTGTGTCACTTCCTAGAGCAGCTCCCCCTGAGACTATGACGGATTCATTATGTTATTGAGGTAACAGGCTCCCTCTTTCTATTTTCTTTCCATACTTTATTGGGGTTCTTCATAATGTTTTCACTTCTTTTTTATTCATAGTTTTGTCTGATTTGATTGGATTCCATCATCTGTCTAGAGTTCTTTAATGTATATGGAAGGTTACAGCCTTTTTCTTTGTGATCAAGCTCGTGGCATGAATAACATCTTATTTTACCTAAGTAAGGTTGAGCTGATGTATGGAATTTTGTTCCCCTTTTTTAACACAATTTACATTCAACATATTTAAGTCCAAATTCATTACATGAAAAATAGTAGCCATGGAATCGATTAGTGTACCTAGTGAAAGGTTGTCCTCTCCATTTGTTTGCTTGAGGTAGTCTTTTTATTTTCTGCATCCTTTGCTGGTTGGACTGGATTTGCTTTGTATTACAGTATGCTGCAATATGTCCCGGTTTGTGGTAGGCAAGACAAGTGATACTTCTCATGGGAGGAAAGAACCTCCTTTGACAACTTCTGAATTTATTCAATTCGTATTCAGGAGTGTATGAGCCTTTTGCAGCTAACTGTTTCTTCCTCTCATTCTCTGTCCTTTCATGTTGCTGCTTGTTTCTATTAGTTTCTTTACAAATCATGTTCTTGTTGGCTTCTACTTTTGTAGGCATCTTTTGAGCTGCTTCATTATCCTTTACAAATTTTACAAAAATTATATTCTTTTTATCTTCTACCTTGGACTTACTGGTTTCTCCTTCATAGCCTATCCCAGCCTTTATAAGAGGAGACCTTTGAGCATTTACAATCTAGTCCAACTATCCAGAACTTTTCATCTGTGGAATATTAATTAGTTCAGTTTGGGTCTTCTCTGATTTCCTCCTTAGGCTTGCCGCCTCTTCTTCCAATCTTCCACATTCCAGAATTTTCTCTCTTATTTGCTGCAAAAGAATGTCTTCTACTTTCCTTGCTTCTTCAAGTTGTGTCTTCAGGCCAAAAATTTCTTCCTTATATTCATAATCTCTCTCATCACATATTTGCACCAATGTCTTAAGGTTTTTGTTTTCATTCTTCAATATTTCTATTTCAGTCAACGCTGTGTCAAATTTGGCTTTTTCCTCAACTGTAATTTCTTCATGGTACTCACATCCATTCACCCTAGAAGGTATCTCATTTGATTGACCTTTTTTCCTTTTGAAAGGAAATTTTATTCTTCTTCTGGTTTATCTTCTCCTTGTTGATAATGCATCCACTAGTGTCTCCTTCATGCATGAGATGCAATCTATTCCAGATTCCTTTTGTAGAGGTTAAATCCATTATTAAATCAATATCCTTGTTATGAAGATTGTTATATATCACACATTTTTCCGTGGCATTCCACTGTTGTTCTTGCAAAGAGGGAGATTCTGTGAAGTAACCATCACATACAAGCCTCCATACCTCAAGCTCATAAGCCATTAAATTTGTTTTAACCTTATCTCTCCATTCATGAAATTTTGTTGTATTTAAAATGGGTACATTTCGATAGTCCATTACTCAACTAGATCTCCTTCAAGCTATTAGGCTTACACCAAAGGAACCGACTCTGATACCAATTTTTGAACCCTTAGTTAAATTGAGAGGAGGGGTGAATCATTTTAATACATTCATGGACTTTTAAAATTTCCTTTAAACTTGTTTACACATTAATTTCATGATCAAATTAATATATAATGAAAAAACAATATTAATATGTGAGCAACAAGTATTTAGCAGATTAAATACATAACATCAACACATTCATGCACATGGACAACAGATATAAGTGGAAACCCATAAGGGAGAAAACCACATCTTATTATTGTTGTGGTGCAAAGGCAAGCTCCAACTCCCTCTCACCACTGATTTTCTGTAGGCTCCAACCTAAAGGAGGCTACTACCTCAAATTTTGCAAGCTACAATTTGCAAGGAAGCTCCAACTCCCATTCGTTTTCTGCAGGCTACAACCCAGAAGAGGCTCCTACCTCAACCAGATATAGCTGAACATCTATCAAGCTACAACTTGAAACAAAAGCACCAACTCCCATGTATTTTATGTAGGCTACAACCCATAGGAGGCTCCTACCTCAACTAGCTACAACTAGACATCTATCAAGCTACAACTTGATATGGAAGCACCAACTTCCTCACTCTACAATAAAATCATATGTTGATTTACCTGGATATCAGCCTTTTTTTTCTCCTTCTTCACTGCTCTCCTTCCAGCCTTCAAATTTGCTTTAAATCATCTCTGGATCTTCACAGTTTCTCTATCTTCCCTATCTTCTTCTTCCACTCTCTCACCTCTTAATGCATATGACAGTAACATCATTTATAGAGATCACCCTCTCATTGTTTGCATTCTACATGGGAATATGAAATGAACAAGCACGACCCTTTGCCTTCCACCTTCTCATTTTCTCGCTCATCATTTCAAGAGGTTACAACACTGTCTACTCATTTCATAATTAAATTGGAGTTTTGCTTTGCCTACAGAGACTTGCCTTTGCATCAAAAACAATATAAAAATAAATAATACATTTTCAGTTACAATCAATTATTTACTCAGCCCATCAGTTTCTTCATATTGATGTGTGTTTTTCCTCTTCTGCTTGTTGTCCCTTTGCCTTTTATGTTTCTGCAGTTACATTTCCAACTGTGTTGTTGCATTACTGTCTTAGCCTGACTTGACCCATGCCTTTATGTTTTACATCGCCTCTGCCTATTGCATATCTTACCTGCAACATTCTATGCTCTTCTCTATTCCTTTGCTATGTGTCAGGTTACTTACCTGAGTCTCCTTCTGCCCACGTTTAGTCTTTGTTATCAAATTGCTGCAACCGCATAACACCTCAGCACAAGTGTCGGGTCATTTTCCCAGAGTTTTCTCTCTTGTGTTCAAACTTTCCTTTTTGACTCACATCCACATCTACATGACACTATTCTGCACGGGGTTGGGTCTTTTTACTTACCCGAGCCATTTCTTGCTATGTTCAACCTTTCCTTTGTTACCCGAGTCGTCCTCTGCTTCCAATGTTTTCTTCATAAAATCACATAGCCCTGGACTTGAAATACATCAGATCTTAACTTCAAACTTTATCACGTTTGGTCTCATATTTCATTTCGGCGTACCAAAGGTTTTCTGTTATAATTCCCTTTTCCACCTATGATGTGATTTAACACTAGAAAGGCTCGGCATACACGCTTAACTTTGGTTGAAGGGTCCCACAACACGGTGACCAATCACAGCGCATCGCATTTCGCTTGCATGCAAGTTTTAACGTTTTGCAATAGATGTATCTCATATTTTCTGTGATATGCGATCGCATCGCATCGCATCCATCTTACCATGTGAACTCTTAAGTACAAACCATAAACTCTACAATGTGCACTAAGGCGCAGTGTCAACACATGGCTTCTCCCTTTCACTGCATCGCAATGTTTTAACCTTACCGCATTGCAAACAAATAACATTTCCTAGCACTATTTTCTAACATTTGTGATGTATGGGCTCGTAATTCACCGTCCACCGTTGATCAACCCCTAGATCTAATAGTCCTCATCTGATCGCATTTCACACTTTATAAGATTTACTTTGTGGTTATACTCTATTTCTTGCGATCTGCGATGTTGCGTCATGCCAACACGTGTCCTCTCCATTTTGCATCGCAAATTCTTTAAATTACCATGTGACGCCTTAATGCTAAACTCTTAAATGTTGCGATTGGCTAAATTGCTCCTGATGTGATTCGATCTCCGTCGTCTATCTCTCACATTTACTTTCGCGATCTAATCTTGGTCGTCCGTTCCTCTCCTTTGGAAATTTTCTAAGTGATCTCTGCCTTAGTCGATTTTTGTTTGTTTATCCTATCGTTGCTTTGCAACATTGGTTCCTCCACGCTACTCCTCTTAAGCTTGTTCTGTATTCTTCAACGTGATTCTCTCCTGAGATTTATATTATTGCTGCTCTGCAACACCAATTACTCCACGCTACTCCACCCTGAGCATTATTCAGTTTCTAAGTGCGTTGTTCTCTCCTGAGCTTCTTCTTCTATTCGCTATTCACTCCAAATTGGGATTCTTTCGCTTGTTGCACGCCTTTGTTGCTTTTTTGTTGCCTTCGCTGCCTATGTTGCCTCTGCTTATTTGTTGCTTATGTTGCCTCTGCTTCTTTGCTGCTTCTGCGAATCTCTCCTAAGATTTTTATTTTGGTTATTCATTCCGACTTGAGATTATTATGCTTGTTGCACACCTTAAACACGTCAATCTCTCCTAAGCTTGTTTTGTTGCCTTTGCTCCTTTTCTACCTTAACTGGTTCTCTACTTCCTCTACTTCTTTCTGCTGCCTTTGCTACCTCTGCTGCCTTTGTTCCTTTTCTGCCTTAACTGCCTTTGCTACCTTTTCTCCTTTGATTCTAAAGTTGCTCCTCTCTGCTCCTTTGCCTTTGTTGATGGTCTAATGCTGCTCCTTGCCTCTCTGCTGCTCCTCTGCCTCTCTTTTATGCTTTCTTACAGCATTATTGCTCCTCTGCTTCTTTGCCTTATTACTGTTGCTTCTCTTCTCCTTTTCCTTGATGATAGTTTTGTTGGTGCTCATTTTCCATCAATGACAATATTTCCAACACTGTTATGTAGTGAATACCCTTAGTCAGTTCATGGTGGAACCAAGGAGGGCTCACTGGGTAGTGACCAAACATGTTCTTAGATATTTGAAGGGAAGAGTCGAGTATGGGGTGAAGTACACCAAGGACAATGAAGTCCAGTTGAGTAGGTTTACGGATGCAAATTGGGCTAGAAGTACAATAGATTGGAAAAGTACCAGTGGGTATTATTTCAGTCTCGTATCAGGAATGAATTCTTGATGTAGTAGGAAACAAAATTTTCCGCACTGAGCTCAGCCAAGGCAGAGTATATGGCAACAAGCACAACTTCATGCGAGGCCATATGGCTTCATAAACTGCTCTTGAACTTACTCAAGAAGAGGATGGAACCGACCAGAATTATGTGTGATGATCAGAGTTGCATCAAGCTCTCTGAGAATCATGTGTTTCATGACCGGTCGAAGCACATTGACATTCAGTGCCACTTCATCAGAGACTATGTCCAACTGGGAGATGTCCAGTTGAGGTACACTCCTATAGGAGAACAAATGGCAGATATCCTCACTAAGGCTCTGAGTAAGATTAAGTTTACATATTTTAGAGAAAATATAGGGATGGTCGAGAACCCTTTCCAGTAAAGGAATGGGTGGTCTACAGAGACAAAGGGAGATGCAGTACGGATGAGGCAGTGACAGAGACAATGTGACATGAAGAAGCGTAGATTTGAGAGGCAGCAACCAGGACATCAGCAATGCAGCATATGCTTTAGAATCAGAGCAATACAGTTGGTAACTTGCTTGAACACTTTCCTCACTAAGAGGGAGTGTTGATTTTTATAGCATCGAAAAGTGTTCTAGGTCTCAAATTTTGAGGAGAGGCTTGGACAGCAGTATTCCAGAGAACACATAAATCGTTTGTGGAAATTCCACTCGGTTTTTTCTTTATTAAAATAATTAATTATTTTAATGTGATTCGTAAGTCTAAACTTACAGAAATTAGATAATTAAAGGGTATTAATAAATCAAAGTGTGAATCTTCTAGAAAATGAAGATCAAGTCATATTTTAATATGAGCCATTGATTAAGGATATAATCTAGGTCATTGATTCATCTGTGGGAAGACTATAAGAGAAGGCTTGACGGTCATTTGGAAATCAAGATGGGCATATTCTTAGTACCCGAAGGAAATTGATTTTGAAGTAAGAGAAATTGATTTCAGTGGGTGAGTCTGTAGAGTCGGGGTTGCATAGATAGAAGGAGGAGGGAGAATTCAGCATAACGAAGAAGAAGAAAGGTAGAAGGACGCAGGGAAGGCAGCGTTGAGCAGCAGCTCTAGCCCTCCACACAGGCTTACGTAGTCTAGGAAGGGACCGCATAGAGGGGATACACATATTGAAGTAGAGGGTGCATGAGGACATCCCACATGTCGGGAATTCTTCTGGATTGTCTGGAAAATTCACATCAAGTGTATGCCATTTTATTTTTCTCATTAGGACTTTTGTAAATGATATTTTCACTACTGAAGATAAATACAAACCCTCATATACTGCACTGGTTTTCCCACATTGGGTTTTTCTGGGGACAATTGTCCAAAAATAACTGTGTTCATGTGGTTGTTTCTAATGTGCTATATGTGTTATTTTTGTTCTTATTATTTTGATTAGGTGAAGTACTACAGCTGTATTTATTTCAAAATTTATTGAAGCATCTGTAAATAACTTATCAAATAATTAGGCGAAATAAATCAATTATTGCAGCAATAATTTTCATAGTGAAAATTTCACAGGTATCTCACTTCATTCTAGTGAAGCCTGCTTATTCATCTAGTGAGGTAGAATAGGTCTTCATCAATAAGATAATGAAATTTCATGGTTTTCCGAAGAATATTATATCAATTAGAGATGCCAAGTTCACTTCCAGGTTTTGGAAGGAGTTATTTGCAAGTTTGGGTATAGATTTGGCCTTCACTACAACTTATCATCCACATACATATGGATAGATAGAGAGGGTCAACTATATACTAGAGTATATGCTAATGATGTATGTTATGTAGCAGCAGAGGAGGTGGGAGGAGTATATTTTTTTGGTTGAGTTTTCTTACAAAAATGGATATCAGGAGTCACTGAGGATGAGTCTATTTGAGGCACTTTATGGATGGAGTTGTAATACTCCCATCAGCTGGAGTGATCCAACGAATAGGGTATTGATTGGAGCATATATGTTGGAAAAAATGGAACAGGAGATGCAGGTTATCAAGAAGAATTCAAAGGCAACACAATATAGAGAGAAGAGTTATGCAGATCAAAAAATCGCATTTAAGGAGTTTCAAATTGGGGAGCATGTGCACTTATGCATCAAGCCCAAGAAGATCTCCTTAAGGAATAGATCATGTTCCAAGTTGGCACCTCGATATTGCAGACCTTTTCAGATCCTTGAGAGGGTTGGACCAGTGGCCTACAGACTTGCACTACCTCCAACGGTGAAAGTTCATGATGTTTTCCATGTTTCATTGCTTAAAGGATATGTGAAAGATGTTGATCATGTGATTGAATGGTCTGTATTGCAGGTGAAATCAGAAGGATAATTCCAGTTGGAACCTCAGTGCATATTGTAGTGGAAACAACTCATGCTCCGGAACCGAGTAATCGACTAAGTTAAGGTGCAGTGGAAGCACTTTGTTCCCAATGAAGCTACATGGGAGATGGTTGATCAAATATTGGTTGTGTCCTTCCTTATTTGTCTGTGGAGGCAAATGAGTTTTTGGTATATGTACATATTTATGTATGCTTGCTACTTTAAGTACCACAATGTATTATGCTATAAAGCTCCAATAAGCGGTATGGTTGTTATGTTGTCATGTTTGTCATGATGGTTTTTCTTTTGAGTAGGTTTTCCATTGTAAATATTGCAATGAGTTGGGTTATAAAGCTCCATACGCAGTATGTTTTAGTTTTCAGTGGTCTTGCTGGTTATAAGTGTCATAGAACATTGAGTATGGTGTTTTCCTAAGGGGGAGGGGTCTATAACATCCCCATGTTAAAATTTCATGTAATAAAGTTAATAAAGGAAAAATAATACCAAGGTCACGGGAGACGTATTCCAAGTTGAATTTTGGGCAAAACACTCTAGTGGGAATCACTTGTTGTTTATTATGGCTAAAGGGAAATTGGAAAAGGCTTTGGAAAGGAAAACATGCACTATTGGCATTTTATTTATGAAAATAAAGGAAAATAGGAGAAAATGGTGATGAAAGGTAGCATGTTGCATGTGAGGAGGAAATTGAAGGAAAAATAGAAGAAATTGAAGAAATTATAGGCCTCAATGATAAAAAGGTTTATCATGATCAATTCATAGTTCTTGTTGGCCTTTTTTCGGTTTGGATTTGGAGTTGGTGTGATAGAGGAAAAGAGTAACAAGAGGATAAAGTAAGCAAGCAAGAAAATGAAGGATAAGGAAAGCAAAGGAAGGATAAGGATAATCAATGAAGAGTTGGATCAGGTGGCTTCAACAGGAATACTTATAGGTAACAAGTTGCATGTGTGATTTCCTAGATGGTTTTGGCATGCATAGTACATACATGTGTGTATTTGGTTCTCTTGTTGTAATTGTCATGGGTTTTTCTAGGTATGACAGTGGTTGTAGTATTGCCTTGCCAATTCGTGGCCAATTCCTGGATAGCCATGGTGTGATGGAATTCATTCTTGGTTGAGATTTGGATTTACAGAAGGTTTTATATTCGGTGAGGTATTCTCAAGAAAATCCCAAGGGTTGGGGGTGGATATGGTTTTCTCTGGGAAGCCCTCAACAGGTAGGTGGAGACAAGAAAATTCCTCAAGGGATGATGAAGGAATTTTGAGGCATCCAAGCTTGGTTTGGTTTTGTCTCGGGACCGGTTTAGGTGAGATCATGGTAGTGTGAGGGTGGAGGTGATTTAACCTCCGGATTCCCTTTGTTGTTCATATATTGGTTTATCCCATGAGATCCCAAATTCATGCTTGGAATATGGCATGAGGGTAATTGACTAAAAGAAATATTTGGTTGAGCCTAATCTATGGTTGGGTGGTATGTGGAAGTCCCTGACTTGGTTGGCTTGTGCATATGTTAATAAGAGATAATTTCCTCTTTTATTTGTGAGTAACTATACTTGTTATGATGTGGCTTTTATGGTTTATTTACCATTATTATTATTATGGTTATATGTTGGTTATAAGCATGGTTTTATGGTATATTCTAGTTATGTCTCTTAGCATGTTTTGATTGGTAAATGAATGGCTATTGAATGCATGACCTAATAGATGTTATTACAACTATTGCGAGAGGGCATTAGACCTTCTTGTTGATTCTCATATAAGTTTCAGATATCTATGTTCATATATGCATTCATGACCTGTAGATTTCATGTTCGCCATGTGTTTGATAGAATGACTGTCATGGTTAGGCCTAGTTAGGTCAATTCCTTGTTTAATTTTTTTGTTAAAGCCTTTGTTATTATGTCATTTATTGTTCTGGAAATCTTCATTAATTTCTCGGAAGCGTTTGGGAGTCAGACCCTAAGAAAGTGACTAAGATTTTCGGGTCGCATCCATAGAACTGGGAATTCTGGGCTGTAGTCATTGGGAATTAGTTCATGAGAGAAACTCGAGGTTCTTAGCTACTAGATTTCCTTGTTGTGCAAGTGACTGAGAGTTTAGGTCACTAAAAAAGAAATTTTTCTCAGGGCTTGGGCACCTAGAGTGGTTGTTTAGCTCCTGGCGGTCCTATAGCTCTTGATGAAGGTCAATAAAGTTTTGTTTTGTAGATTCAACTTCCTTAATTATACTTGGGAGGTTGATTCATGTCATAGTAACTCTCATATTGTTGAAAATGGAACCAAGAGAGATTTTAATTTAATTTTCCCTTTAATTAAATTAGAAGAAAATTTTAATTCCACATATCATGACAACTTGTACGAGTTAACTATGTTAGTTTGACTTAGTTGGTTCGATTAATTCGAGTTGAGGGTATAACTTGAGACATGTAGAGTGGCTCCTACAAAATAGGAACCCTATTTGAGTTCTTTTTTTTTGTAATTAATTAATTCAGATTATCCGAGTTAAAGTCAGTTTAACTAGTTCCAATTGTTGGAGGAACTAGTGAGAGGTCAAAGTGAGGAACTTGAAATTGAACCACAAGTAGTGATCAATCAGTTAACTGATAAATCAGTCATAAATAACTCATGCATGTCATATCTGATAGTTATCTACTTGAGATTGGAGTTAAAGGGCAGTGTACTATCAATTGTATAATCATCCAAATTATACAAGTGGTGCATGCAGTCAAAGGAAGGCCTTAGTTGAATTACATATTTGAGGATGGGGTTTTCCCTAATTAATAGGGGCTAATGACACAAGGAAATGGGGACTTGGTCAAGAATACAATTGGTTAAGTATTAGCCTAGGCTTGTTTAGGAAGCAGTGAGATAGATAGAGATAGTGCAGAGGTTTCTCAAGCTTGAGAAAAGCATTGTAATCTTCTCATATTTTATGACTAATGTAATATATAGATAGCAGGGTTTTTAGCTATGGCTTTCCCCAGGAAATCATTGTGTAATTGTAATTGAAATTATTTCTCTTGTATGTTTTGTGATTTCGTGATTTTAATTTGTTTCCGCAAATGGTAGAGTAGATCCAATTCTATTGTTTTAGCATATTAGAATTAGCAGTTTGAATATACGTGGATTTTCTAGATGGTATCAGAGCAGGAATCACTATAGAAGAGAAGAATATGATTTTTTTTTGTGTAGGTGAATCGAATTTGAATGTCTATTCTTCAGGACTAGCATAAGGATCAGGATGTCATTATATGGATTGAGAGTCGAATATGCCCTTGAGGGTAGTTCGAATTACATATCTTGGAAGGACAGGATGGAAGCAGTGTTGGAAGACAATGGGTTGAAGAATTTCATCGAAAGTGATATTCCTAAACCTACACCAATTGATGTTGAAGATCTGGCGACCTGGAAGAAGAATGTGGCAAAGGCAATAAGGATCCTACTGGAAGGAATTCGAGATCATATTGTCTCGAAGCTCCATGAAAGAAAAATCCATATGCAATGTGGAAGGCCTTAACAGATTTGTTTCAGAATAATAGTGACCACATGAAGTTGGAACTGAAGGAAAAGCTCATGAAAATCAATATGGAGAAGGGAGACACAACACCCAAGAACTTGACAAAGTTCACCCAATGTCAAGATGAGTTTGTAAGTTTTGGTGTTACAATTGTCGAAGATGATCTGGTGAGCCTAGCACTTCTAGGCCTTCCCAAAAGCTGGCATAGCTATTAGGATTCGGTAAATAGGAGGGAGAAGATACCAAAGTGGGAGAATTTGTGGTCCGACTTGGTACAAGAAGAGATTTGGTGGAACAATAGAGATGGATCCTCGTCAAAGCATGATGATGAGGAGAATTGTGCCTTGGCTACAAAGGAAAATAAAGGGAAATGGAATTCATCTCATTCCAAATCAAATTCTGGTCTAGGAGGCAAGAATAAGGACCTGTCGAAGATTAAATGTTTTCACTATCACGAGCTGGGACATTATGCCACGAAGTGTATGCACAAGAAGGCCGCCAAGAAGCCCTTAGTAGGAGCGGCAGGTGAAGCACTTGATTCACAAATCGAGTTAGATTTCACCCTTATAGCATGCATGGTGTCATCAGTGATGGGTAGTGTGTGGTACCTGGATAGTGGAGCTTCATTCCATATGACCGAAAATAAAGAGTTATTCAATGACTTTGAAGAGAAGGACCTCCAAATGCACATCGATATGGGAGACGTTGGAAGGTATAACATGACCGACATTGGTACTCTTACTTTTTAGAGGGAGATTGGTTCTCCTCTCACATTAAAATATTTCATGTATGTTCCGAGTTTGAAGAAGAATTTAGTTTCAGTTGCTATGTTGGAATATCGTTGCTACGATGCGATTTTTAGCAAAGGAAAGGTGTTCCTTCTTCACATAGAGACCACATAGATGAAGAATATCAGGGTTTGGGTAAAGAACCTCTATAAATTGGATGTATAATACTATGCTTATTTGAGAACAAAAGTAGAGAAGGTGCAGAGCCGAGATATTAATGAGTTATGGCATAGAATATTGGGCCATCTACACCACAGAGATTTGAAGGTCATGCACCAGATCTATACAGAACTTCCCAAGGGTGCAATTGAGCAGTGTTATACTTGAAAAGGTTGTACATTGGGGAAGTACACCAAATCCACCTTTCATGATAAGGGCGGTCGAGTGCAAGCAATCCTTGAAAGATTTCACTCAGATGTGTGTGGACCGTTCTTGACAGCCTCCAGGGCCAAGCATAAGTATTATGATATTTTTGTAGATGATTTCTCATGTAAGTGTTGGATATTATTCATGTAGAAGAAAGACCAAACGTTCTCAAATTTTTGTGAGTTCAAAGCACTTTTTGAGAAAGACACGGGTAGAAAAGTGAAGGTTGTTAGGAGCGACAACGGTGGATAATATGTGTTGAATGAATTCAAGAACCTTTGTGCATTAGAAGGCATTCAACGGGAGTTGATAGCACCCCATAACCCACAACATAATGGGGTTTTAGAAAGGAAGAACGAAATCATTATGGGAGTTGCACGAGCGATGTTGCATGATAAGGGCCCACTGTTGCACTTATGGGTGGAAGCATCCAACACAACGGTATATGTGCAGAACAAAAGTCCACATCAGATTCTCAAGATGAGTACACCAGAGGAAGATTTTTCAGGTAAGAAACCAAAATGTGGAGCACTTTGGAATCTTTGGTTCATCAGTTACTGCCATGTTTCCAAGGATGCATGGAAAAATCTAGAACCAACAGCTGAGTTGGGCATATTTTTTTGTTACACTGATACACTAACAACTATTGAGTATACCTCTCATCTCACAGGATGAAATTTTTTCGTAGAGATGTGAAATTCGATGAAGAGAAGGCCATGCGAATCTCCCTTGAGAGGGAGCTTCAGTTGCATGCATATGAGGATATTTTAGCTCCAAAAGAGTAACCTCAAGATGTGTATCAACCACAAGCAGAGGAGTAGAGAGTGGAAGCACTCCCTCATGCAGATACATCCAGAGATGGAATGAAGTGCACCAGAGAGGCTGACAGGTTGATGCGTGATGCTAGAGAGAATGTGGGAGCACCCACATCACAATGAAGGCAGAGGTGGTCACCAAATAGGTACACTGGCTACATGGCTCTTATGAGCGAGAGTGTAGAGACTGAGCCATCCTCATTCGAGGAAGCAGTGCAACAAACAATATGGGTTGTTGCCATGGTAGAGGAGTATGACTCCATTATCATAAATAGTGCATCAGAAGTTGTCCCAAGACCAGAGGACAAGTCAGTTGTAGGATCCAGGTTGATGTACAAGGTGAAGCAAGCAGTAGATGGGAGTGTCGAGAAACACAAGGACATATTTGTGGCCAAGGGGTTCTCTCAAGTGGAGGGAATTTATTACGAGGAGACATTTGCTCCAGTAGTAAGGTACTCTTCAATTAGATCTATTCTAGCACTTTCAGCACAGATGGGATGGAAGATACATCAGATGGATGTGAAGACAACTTTCCTCAACAGAGTGATGGAGGAAGAAGTGTACATAGAGCAACCAGAAGTATTTGAGACCTTCGACAAAGAGTCACATGTGTGTAGACTCAATCGAGAATTGTATGGATTGAAACAAAATCCTCGTACTTGGTGCGCCAGGATCGACAACTATATCACCAGGTTAAGCTTCACTAAAAGTGAAGCAGTTTCAAGCCTTTACCATATTGTGGTTGAAGGTAAATGATTGATTATAGTATTATATGTCGATGATTTAATTGTATGTGATGAGAAGTTGATAAATATTGCAAAGAATATTTGGCAAGAGAATTTGAGATGAAAGACATGGAGCTCTTGCATTATTTCCTTAGTTTGGAAATTTGGAAAAGAGATGGGGAACTATTTGTCTCTCAGGGAAAGTATGCCAACGAGATATTGAAGAAGTTTAACATGGATAGTAGCAAACCCATGGAGACTCTTCTAGCAGGGAATTGGAGGAAGGAAGATGCTACTTCAGGCGAAGTGGTAGAAGCTACCATTTACAGGAAGTTTGTGGATTCACTTATGTACTTAGTGAACACACAATCGAACATGTGTTATGCGGTTAACAAACTTAGTCAAGCAATGGTTGAGCCAACTAAGATATATAAGAAGGAATCCAAACACATGTTGAGATACCTCATAGGCACCACTCAGTTTGGTCTTTGTTATAGACAGATAGAGGGAGTGAAGCTTCAAGGCTTCACTGATGCAGATTGGGAGGGGAGGTCATCCGACAAGGACACATCAATCAAATATTCAGTATTGGGTCAGCAACAGTTTCCCGATACCATAGGAAGCAGAGATCAGTTGCACTTAGTTCAACATAGGAAGAGTACATGGCTGCTTGTCAAGCAACTTGTTAGGCTATTTGGATGAGGAAGATCCTTGTTGGGTTGGTTGGTCAACAAATGGATCCTACAATGATTTCTTGTGACAACCAAATTTGCATAAAAATCTAGGTTAATCTAGTTTTTCATGATAGATCCAAGCATATTGACATCCGATACCACCATATTAGAGATCATGTGCAGAGGTGGATCATGATAATCCCTTTCTTGCTGAGAGGGTGTGTTGAAAATGGCACCAAGAAAGATTTTAATTTAATTTTCCCTTGAATTAAATTAGAATAAAATTGTAATTCCACATCTCATGACAACTTATACGATTTAACTAAGTTATTTTGACTTAGTTGGTTCAGTTAATTCAATTTTAGGGTGTAACTTGAGTCATGTAGAGTGGCTCCTACAAAATAGTTGCCCTGGTTGAGTTTAATTTGAGTTGTAATTAATTAACTTAGTTTATCTGAGTTAAAGTCAGTTTAACTAGTTCCAACTGTTGGAGGAACTAGTGAGAGGTCAAAGTGTGGAACTTGAACTTGAACCACATGCATTGATCAATCAATTAACATATAAATCAACCATAAATAACTCATGCATGTCAAATTTGAGAGTTACCCTGTTGAAATTTGAGTTAAAGGGTAGTATACTATCAGTTGTATAATCATCCAAATTGTACAGGTGGTCCATGCAGTCAGAAGAAGGCCTTAGATGAATTGTGTGTTTTTGGTAGGGATTTCCGTAATTAATAGGGGCTAATTACCCAAGGAAACAACACAAGTAAATAGGGAATTGGGAAAGCAGAAAATTGGTTAATTATTGGCCCAAGCTTGTCCAGGAAGCAGTGAGACAACTAGAGATAGTGCAAATATTTCTCAGGAATGACAAAAGAATTGTAATATTTTCATATTTTCCGACTAATGCAATATACAGGTAACAGGGTTTTTAGCCGTGGCTTTCCCGAGGAAATCATTATGTAATGTGTGATTGAAATGATTTCTCTTATATTCTTTGTCATTTCACAATCGTAATTGGTTTTCACAATTGGTAGAGTAGATTTAAGTCTATTGTTTTAGCATATTACAATTAGTAGTTTGAATCTACGTGGATTTTCTACACAGATCATGTCTACCCTAGCAGGCCGGTGAAAGTGGGTAAATGCGGGAGGGGTGGATACACTCCACCCTTTACCTATTAAAAAAGTAATAAAATCCAGTGAATTCAGAGGCTCCGCCACCATCTTGAAACATATAACACAATGGTTTCACCCACTAAAGGGAATCTAGAAGCCACTACGAAACCAGACAAACAAGCAAAGAAGACTCCAGAACTTCCTACCCAGGAATCCAAGAGATTAATATCTACCCTAGGTTGTCAAGGGACTCTAAAGAATACCATCTCCACCCTCCATCCCCCAAGGGCATCCCGAGATTTACCCTCACATGGAGAAATTTCCTCCCATCTCCCGTTGCTCAACCGAAATATGAGTAACTTCTATGAGAGTTGTTGAATGGTTATGACCTCTCCACACTACTCTCAATGTCTTCCAATACCGCCAGTCCAAATATATGCCTATTTATTTTCCTTTGTTGCTCCAAAGCAATGTGTTATTCCCTACTAGGCTTACTCACAACGATGTTGTTCTCCGTGATCAAGTCTACTCCTCTGTTCTTGCTCTTTTGAGTGTGGTTGTTCTCTCTCTATCCAACTACTTCCCCTCTGTCATTCAAATTTCTTCCCTTCTCATACTCAATTGTTCTTAACCTACTGTCTGACAAGTGGTCAAGGTCTTCTTGGCCTATGGGGGTTGTGTTATGTCTCCCTTACTCACTTGTTTTTTGACTAACGTCCATTAGTCCACTCATGTTTACGTTCCCTGGGTGTATTCTCCTTAACAACACTGTCACCCTATTTATTTTATGTCCTACCTCCCTTGAATTTTCCTCCAAGGAAACATGGCCCTTGTCCTCTTTGTGCAACCTTCTCTTTAATGGCATGCTCCAATGCAGTTATAATGCACACCTACCAACCTACTTGGTTATCATAGCAATTAAATCCCCAACAATTACGCTTTTCAGTCTCTGGAATTTGTGCCCCATAACTTAGTCCATAATTCTTTTATGAAAATATTTACATTGAAAAATGAGAATAAAAAATTGGGGCTATTACACCAAAGCCCTCAATCAACTATTACAACCAACGACTCTTCCTCTTCAAGGGTTCTGCTCCCAAAATAATGAATGAATTTTTTCCCCCTTTTCATCCATTTAAGAAGAACACTTTATTCATAAAATGGGAAGAGAATTTCTATGCACACAATCTCTATGTCATCATACCAACTTAAGTTTTCCTTAAAGTTTTTCTTAATTTGATTCTTGATTGTTTTATTCATTTTTTATTGTTTGTTAACTTTACCTATTCTTACAATTTTTATAGTTTAATTTTATTTATTTATTCATAACTTCAATTTATTATTCATCAGTATTATGATTATTATTATTATTATTATTTGTAAGTCGCCACCCACGCCGGATTGGAACCAGTGACCTATCACTTGGAGTTGGAGTGCCTTAACAGTGCGCCCTTCATCGTCGAACTAAAGCCCCATGGACCTTTATTTTATTTATTTACTATTATTATCTTTCCTTTATTATTTAGAATTTTAGTTATTTACTATTATTATATTTTCGTTATTATTTATTATTCTATTCATTTATGTATTAATATTCTCACCTTTTATTATTATTTATTATTATTATTATTATACACAAAATTTAACTCAATAATGTTTACTTATGATCGACTTTGCTCTAGTGTTTCCATTTTATTATAATTGCAACTCAAAGCATAAGCTAGATTACCATTTCTACTTCTATATAAGAACAACATAACCCTATGATATATATCAACATCAAATCAAATTTGTAGTATTAGCATCATAGAAATCATTAAGAATGAAAACCCAACCCAAAATTAATTGAGACACTACTACCCTTGACAAAAATTCATTATGGGGGCTTGAATAAGAGTTATTTACTCAATACAAAATACCAAACAACAAATAATTGAAATCATTAGAAAGCCTCAATACCTATATTCTACTTACTGCTATTATATCTCCTATTTTTGGCTTCTAGGATTATTTGTGCTTCTTTTTTCTCATATTTACGGTGATAGGCGTGTCTGTTTTGGAATAGGGCTTCCAAAGTTTTAATTTAACTAGCAATAGTTATTAGTTGGATGGTATGACCTCCATGAAATATCTTAGAATATTCTTAGTAGCTACAGAGATTACAGGTTGAGATTTAACTTAAAACTAAAGTAGCTATGCTCTTTCTACCCTTTTAATTAAATTGATTAATTAAATAAAGTCATATGAATGTGAGTGATGAATTTTGGGCATGTGGTATTAGTAAGCATGGTATTAGCCTCAAACTGTCATTTTCTCAATGTTATAATTCCAATTGAGTTGATGATGACTGTCAATTCCTAAATAATTGTATGAAAAAACCTTCTCCAAGTAGTTATTATCGTAAATGAAACTATCATAGTTGATCTTTTTGGATTTAATTATCATGACTTTAGTTTGTTGATATTAACAATCATACCCATCTTCATCCTGGAGTAGTAATCTTTGTTGATTCTAAGTTTCTTGTTGAGATCGTAATGACTCAGCTAAAAGAATGATATAGTCGACATAAAGGAGAAGAAGAACGATCTTACTTGTAAGTTGGGCGTCATCACATCCTGCAGCTTCCAAACACTCTTCTAGCTTATCAATGTAAACGAAAAATAGAGTAGGGGATAAGGGACATCCTTGCTTAACTCCAATATTGCATGTAACTTCTTCTAGCCAACCCTCAATGGTCCTAAGATTGACAATAATGTTTTCATATAGTGTAGTCACAACAACCCTTGGCTCGGGAGGAACCATTATCTTTTCTAGCCTCTTCCATAGCTTATCCGAAGGAATGGTGTCAAACGTTTTTCTACAGTCAGAAGCTTTTATACTTTAATAAATTTTTAAGAATTTATTATTATTATCATTTTTGTTTTTTTTTTAAGTTTGGCAATGTGAAATGTATCATGAGATAAGTGTTTTGATGTGACATTTCTCAACTCTTAATTTATATTTACTTTACTATTGGCATTTTCTTGATCTATCCTATTAGTCAAGGAAGCTTCTCTGATTGTATGCCTCTAGAAATCTTTGTTATTTTCAATTTCATGATCCTATTCTAGGCTGAGCACAATATCCTTATGCATCCATTGCACATGTTGGGTGTAACTGGCATATTCAATGACTCTCAATTCACTGCTATGCATGGTTCTTTGGTAACTTCCAATTTGATGAGGGAAGCCACTGAGAATCAACCTGCTAATGCAAGTTACAAAAGTTTGGTCAAGAGGAAGAAAACCTACAATATTGTGGTTTACAAATTTGGACAAAAAAATAAACCTACAATATTGTGGTTTCTCACACAATCCACTAATGCATGTTACAAATTTAGACAAAAAGAAGAAACCTACAATATCTTGTGGTTGCTCACAATTATTTCAATCAACAATTCTAATTCTTTACATTTTTTTTCTTAGTTGGTTGGCCCATAGAAAATACCTAATTTATGACTCCATTAATTTATATTTAATTTCTGTAGTTACACTAATTATTTTATCTTAGTTTATTTATTTTTATTTTATGCCATTTTATCTCCTATCTTTGTATTTAATTAATTTTTTATCTTTATATCTAATTTATATATAGTTGTACTAATCTCACTCCATTTTATCTTAATTTACTCACTGCTATTTTATCTTCTATCTTTGGCATTAAGAACATTTTTACTTATTTTTTCTTCAATCTCTAAAGCAAAGCAACTAGCTTCATTAAGATTGTTTATGATGAAGTTATCACAAATATGCTATATATTGCTTCAATGAAATTTGACCTTTTTTTAAGAAATCCTTGAAACTTGACTGGTAAGAAATATTGTCAGCAAGAATCTTGCTGTGGAACTAGACATTTCATTTAAAAGAATCTTGTCGTGGAAGTGGACAATGCATTTAAAGTTGGGGAATTGTAGCTACAGCTGCCATTGTAGAAGCGTTTGTCAGTCACAAAGATACAAAGATGCTCCTCCTGCGCCATCGTGGAAAACTCTTGTTGTTTACAACATCGCAACTTTTAACTACAGAATCCTGACTTCTACCCTCGCTCTTTATATGCTCTTGCTAGATTTATCATCATTCAATTTAGCAGGATTCTTCTCAGATTCACCCCAGCTGCCCCTTCTCCAGTGGAAACTCACTAACTTGTGTGTTAAACATCATAGGCATGCCTGAAACGCACTGAAAATTCCAAGGGCTCATGGAGACCACGAGTCTCTCTCAAAGAAATCGCCCAGGTTGAACCCACAGCAAAACAGAGGAGGCCATAGAAGGGTACCAAAAGCAGAGGATATGGTTTTGGATTTTCAACTTTCCAGCAGTTGCAGGTTCTATCGACGCCCATTACTTCGAGATTCCCTTTGATGCTAATCTGCTTGACAGGATACCTGGACTACAAAATGAACAGAAACCACTTTTAGGGAGAGTTGAATAGGATATTTAGAGCAGTGACTGATACTATTGCTCGGAATGTCTTATCTCATGGTAATGACCTCTGCATTTTAGTAACCATTAAGGAAATGCTTATTCTTCTTATAATATGTACATGAAATCTACTGACAAAGTGTTTTTTTTTCCAGAACAAGACCTCCTAATTGCAAGTATCTTCCGAAATTTCTTGCTTGGGAAACACATCATGCTCATTGCTCACTGTAAAGTTTAAACTGTTCTCCCCTTTTTTTGTCCACCCTATTCATCAAAATACCATGTGGTAATATGTTTTGGAAATCTTACTTCCATCATTATTTTTCATGTCTAAATGGTTTGTTGATTGAGGTTATTATTGTATTTTCCTTTACAGGGATGCACGGGATATGGCAGCTGAAATTTGTCTTTCTCAGCTTCCAACTGTGCTCACTAAATTCAAATGTGGATTTTCAGGTAAGCTTCTGGCGTGCTGAATTGTATATGCAAATTAAATTTTCACTTATACCAAACTTGCACAACTAATAAACTGTCAGACCAACCTCATCTCCAAGTCATGTGTCTGGTCGTGTTGAAGTCAATGTATGGAGCATCCTTCACCGTTTCTGGCACATAAGTGATGTTATCAATGGACCTTCAGCATACCGTGGGAGTCCGAAAACATCTCCTAACACTACTCGCCTAGAGGACACTCGATTTATTTGAGGCATGTTAGCTTTTCCAGTTGTTGAATGAGGAATAGATTCACAATAGAGTTGAAGTTTTCCAGTTCCTGAATGAGGAATGATGATAACTCACAATAGCTTCTTCATCACATGCCTCAAAGATCACCAAATCAGCAATGTTAGTAGGAGCAAACCTCCTTTTTCTTTATGATCTTCTTCAACAACCTTTGCTTTACTAAAACATTATTTATACAAAATTTCCACGGGAGTGCTTGGTTTCGGTGGATATTGATATTCACCCAACATGAAATTCACAAATCTACACAGCATCATAAAATAATATGAAATTCACAAATCTACACAGCATCATAAAATAGAACTACCACTGCTCTGACATCCAATATCAGTGACAATTTTCAAGAATCCATCAGGGCTATGATAATTTAGTACTCTACAATCAGAACTATCTCTCTGAATCAAAGTATTTCTGTCTCTGAATCAACGTATTTCTGGATCAAGACCACTAGTGTTAGGATGGATTGTTGGAAAAGGGAGAAAAGTATAATTTGTGCAGATCAGTTTGTTGTTGCATAACTCCACGCCTTTCAGGGCAAAAAAATGCTTATCAAATGTTGCATATTTTAATAATATTATCCAATCTTTTACTCTATTATTAGTGTATGTTATAAGATACAGAACCTCCCAATCTTTTACTCTATTACTAGTGTGTTATAAGATACAAAACCTCTTCAATACTTCAATGGGGTATGCATGTACCTATGATTTTGCTAATTATAATAATTCTAGTCTGATAACATGATCAGACTGCTCTGAAACTTTATCTGTCGACATGTTTTTTCAATCAAAAGACCTAACTAAAGTCTTCAAAAAAGGTACCCAAGCCATTTACTTTTTTAATCAAAATCTTGGTATTGGGAAAAGAAACATGGATAGTTTAATAAGATTTCATCTTTGATCATTTACATTCAAATTCATTTATCAATATTATTCACTCCCAAATATTAATTAACATACATGCATCTTAACCTAAGATCTATTCAAGGGATAAAAAAACTGGATACTACAATCATCGCATTCACCTATATGACTCAATCTAAAATACTGAAAATCTATTTGAAAAATAACCTTATCAACTTTTAAATGTTAGAAACCCTGTTTATCACTTGTATAACAAACATAGTTAAGATTAGAAACTCAAAAAATTCTTTTATGTTTTCTGATTTCCTTCTTTATTTTAGATTAGATTATATAAAGTATGTCACATGTTAGAATGATACATCATCTTTTACTAGACTCTTCAGAATATTCCTACAAAATAATTTTCAATGATAGTTTCTAATAGTTTATCTTAAAAATGAATTCTATAGTCTAGCACATTGTCATGCACACAAAAATAATTATTGCATTCAATATTCACATTAGCACATTGTCATGCACACAAAGCTAATTATTGCATTCAATATTCACATTATAAGATGCACAATATTCAGTATGCCAAAGTATGATATGGCTTTGATGCATATGCAAAGGTTGTGACATAAGATGTATTCTCTCATTGACATGTAGAAAAGAAAACACTAGTTTGTATCATGGATAGGTAATTCACGTTGGTTGAGTCCATGCATTAAAAACACTCTCTAGGATAGAAAGTGTAATAGAAATAAAAGAGTGAAATATAAGCATATATTTTATTAGGAAATGAAATTAGTATGAAATCAACTAATTCATTGAAAGATAGAAAAGCTATATGTTTTCCTTTATCTATTATGACAATAATGTTCTAAAGATTGGGTATGATAGATTTGTAAACTATGGTGACCTAAAGCTAAAGCTCTTATTAATTGTCATAGAAATGTGTAAAGACTTTTCTTTAAATTAAAGGGTAGCATCAATTTTATATTGATTATGATACAAAATATTTCTTTGTTTTTAATTATTTGAAAGAGATACAAAACTCTCTATGTATTTAATGCAACAAGAATGTGATACATTCAATTATAGATGTACAAAGGACATTATAACACAAAAATTTTAAAGATTAGGATAAAAAGAATTTATAATCATAAAAACATTTCCAAAACAATAGTCATTGGTGGATCTAACATGGTATATTTGCTTGCAATTAACAACAAAGATTATGTGCAAGGAAGGAAAGGGAAATAAGACTTAAATTGCTTCATGCTTTAGTTACACAACCACCACTTTGTTACAATAAACTAAGATGTTGAAGAACTTTGGCCTTCACAAATGTTGTTCAGAGTAGTACTTGTACTACCCAACAAATGTGTTATATTTGATTGGAATTTGGGAATAGAAGTAGCACCCAAAAAACCGTCTTTGATGTTTTGTAGTATGCCCAAAATGACCATCATAGTAGGCCGTCCTTGAGGAGATTCATTTGTGCAAAGCAATCCCACATTTATTAATGAACTAAGACAACTGAGATTCTTATCTTCTTCAGTGCAGCTACTAGTCCTCCTTAATAGGCCCATGTCCACCACTTCTTGTACTTGGTTTGGAAAATGACTACCAACCCATTTTTGCAAGTTCATTCCTTCCACAAACATGTCGTGAGTGGGCTTCTTTCTTGTGATCATTTCCAATAGTACTATTCCATAGCTATAAACGTCGCCTTTAATTGTAACTTGTCCTCCCACTCCATATTCTGCATTCATAGATCCTCATATTAAGTTTTTTAATTTAATTTAAAATGTTAAATAAACATAATAAAATCATAACATTGCTTAAGATGGTATATAGTTTAAATAGTACCTGGAGGGATGTACCCGATAGATCCTTTGAGTGCATTTGTGGAAGTGAGAGCTCCATCTTCATTACTTGCAAAACATATAGTAGCAATGCCAAAGTCTATTAAATATGCAATCATATCTTCACCCAACAACACATTGTTGGGTTTCAAATCACAATGAATCACTTGCACAAAACAATGGTGATGGAGATATGTCATGCCTTGGGCGATGTCTATTGCTATATTCAATCTTTGAATCAAATTCAAACGACTTTGTTCTCCATCATTGGGATACAACCACTTTTCTAGGCTTCCATTTGGCATTAATGGAAATATTAAAGCTTTGATTTGGAGATCTGAATAACAAGTTATGACCCGAATTAAATTTCGGTGTCTAACTTTACCCAAAACTTTGCACTCTCTATCAAAACTCTTTTGAGCCCCTTCATTTTGTAGATTGAGAATCTTGACAGCGACCATTGTGCCATCATTCAAAACCCCTTTGTACACTTTTCCAAAACTACCAACTCCCAACAAGTTGGCATCACTAAATTCATCTGTTGCAATGACAAGTTCTGCATAGGAAATTCTTCGATGCTCCACATTTAAGGATGGCCCTGTCTCTCTAGGAATATGTCTCTTGCAATTTCGTCTCCATAATATTCCCAAAAACAAACACAATAAAACAAGTGTTGCAATAGCAACAACAAGAATGATAACCCTTTTTATATTCCAAAGACTTCTATGTTTGTGAGAATAGCATGGTGATAGACCTACCCAAGGTCCACATAGACCAAGATTTCCCATAAATGATGTTGCACTAATATTTTTGAAAACTCCACCTTTAGGGACTTCTCCTGATAGCTTGTTGAAAGAAAAATTCAAGTGGTGAAGCATTGTGAGATTTGCTAGTGATACGGGTATTCCACCTGACAAATTGTTGGAAGAGAGATCTAGGTCTTGAAGACTTTGAAGTTCACTAAGTGACACTGGAATTGGACCTTCAAGTGCATTGCTAGAAAGATTCAAATATTCTACTTCTTTGCAACTTTCGAGTGCACTTGGAATGTAGCCAGTTAATTGATTTGCAGAAATATCTATAGCTTGAAGCTTATTGAATTTTCCTAGTTCTAAAGGCACGTGGCCTTGTAATAAATTGTTTGACAAGTTGAAATAGAAGGCTAAATTTGCAAGACCTGCAACCTCTGGAGGTATGTGTCCACTAAGCTTGTTGTATGATAGATCTAGCGATAGTAAGTTCACACATTTCCCTAAATTTGTTGGTATATTACCTGATAATTGGTTATGATTAAGATCTAAATATCTTAGTTGCTTGACGTTGACCACAAAATCAGGGATTCTTCCAGAAAGATTATTTGCTGCAAGATTTAGAAGCCCTAAGCTTTTGAGCTTCCCAATTTCTATAGGAATGTTTCCTTGTAAATGGTTGGAAGCGCATTAATTGAAGAAGGGATTGACCCTATAAAAGAATTAAAATCTAAACCAATAACAGTTAAGCTACTTAGATTTCCAACATGTGGAGGTATTCCTCCAGCGAATTCATTGCCACCCAAGTATAAGCTGGAGAGTTTTGTAGAGAGATGACCAATAGAAAAGGGCAACTGTCCCGTGAAATTATTATTGGATAAGTCTACATGCTGTAGATTGGAACAGTTAATAAGAGCCGTAAGAATGGGGCATCTCGTGGTGCTACCGCTAATCAGGTGATTACCCCAAAGGCGAAGCACCCGGAGATCCGTCAACTGACCCAGCTCCATGGGCACTATTCCGCTGAGCTGGTTCATTGTTAATTCAAACAATTGAAGGCTCGTACAGTTGCACAGAGAAGAAGGAATGCTGCCACTCAGCTGATTAGAACTCAGATAGAGTAACTCTAAGTGGGTGGTCTTCTTGCTACACAACTCCGACGGAATGTGGCCTACTAATTGGTTAAAACTTATATCCAATGCTTCAATATTTGTGCAGTTAGACAACGAAGACGGAATATGTCCCGTGAGATGGTTAAACCCCAGATAAAGATGTCTGAGCTGGCTTAGCATACCAAATTCGGAAGGAACACTGCCGTGAAGGTTGTTGAAACCCAATTCTAAGTACTGCAAAGAGGATATGTTTCCAAAGCAGTTGGGGATTGTTCCCATCAAATTGTTATTTCCCAAGGACATGAATCCTAGCTTGGGGAGAACGCATAGTTGTGGGGAAATGTATCCTGTGAGATTGTTAAAGGGGAGAGTCAAGTTCCGCAAATTGATAGGGAGGAATGGAACCCTGGAGTTGATTCTGAGAAAGGCGAAGGATCTTTAAGCGAGAGAGGGACCCCAATTGATAAGGGATGTTTCCATGGAAACTATTATTGCGAAGGCTGAGTACTGTAAGAAAGGAGAGATTGGCAAGAAAGGGAGAGATTGTACCTTGTAATCCCATGTGCGAAACATTGAGAGAAACCACCCTCTGTCTGCGCCGACTGCATATGATACCCGTCCACTGGCAGAATGAAACATTTGGCATCCAGGTAGTGGCTAATGATTGATACGGATCATATGTGATCGCAGACTTGAATGCAAGCAGAGCCTGTTGATCGGAAGCATTGGTGAGGCGAGGATGGTGAGGATTAGAGAGATGGGCTGTCGAAAACATAAAAGGATTGGCAAAGAGAATGAAATAAAAGAGGAGTAGCTGGCAGCACCAGAAAAGAGAATGGACGTAACAGGTCTCCATCTTTTCGAATGATCTCTGAAACACAACAATCACAATGCTTCAGAAAACCATTGTGATTGCTTATATAGACGCATAGATTCATTTTTAACTTCGAATTTAGAATGCATAGAAATTCGAACTTGGAAAAAAGTAATCGTCCAGCCTGTCGATTTTTGTTCCAGAAATACCGCTTTCCTTTGACTGTTAAAAAGTATATACCGCGCACATCAATAGGAGTTAGTGTAATCGTTCTCCATTATCAATCCCCCGCGCCAACTACACGGCAAAAGCGCCTCGCGTGGCCAAAATTTTTTGGACGGCTGCCAATACAGTTAATAAAATAAATAATGAAAAGATATCAACATTACATCATCATAATAATATTAATTTTCGTTAATATTAATTTTTTATATTTTAATTTTTTTAAACTTTTCTTTATCAATAATGAAAAGAGGCAATATATAGTATGGTAGTGGTGGGATATAACTGTCTATGAAAATCTAGCTGAGGTGCTTCAAATGCCAAATACATCTATTATATTACTTTATAAAATAGTATTTATATAAATAATATATTCAAATAAATTTTAAAATATTAATGAAAATGGTGTATAAAATTATAAATATAAAGCAATTAAATGGATATGTTTTAAGTCTTAATGTTATATATAAGCAATTAAATGAATATGTTTTAAGTCTCAAATATATAAGCAATTAAATGAATATGTTTTAAGTCTCAATGTTATGAGGCTCTTTCTCAATTGAATATTTAAAGGAAGTATAAAAAGAATTTGTAGGAGAATTTAGATATTATAAGACAAAAAGGTGAATGTCCAATTGTTGTGTTTGCAAATGATGATCTAGGAGAGGGTACAATCGGGGAGAGGGTACGGAGAGGGTACATGTTGTTTCCTTGCTTGATATAGATATAAAAAATTCTTCAATGTTTAACAATATTTTAACATATAGGTTATATATTTAAAAATTTGATATGCAAGCTAAGAAGAATAATGATATACAAGCTAGGAAGAAAGAAGAAAAAGATAGAAAGAATATCTCTTGCGTAAGTCAACTTTTCACATATATGGTTGGTTGTTTTCAAAGTTGTCATAGTTCAAAATTTTGTTTAATAAACTACATTTTCTTATTGGATCTTTGATATTCAATTTTTGCACATACTTTTCTTAGAGCATTTGGTGGCATATCCTAGCATGATTGTTGTGCCTTGTGGGAAAAGTATTTCTTGAAAGATTAGTTGAATTAAGAGAAGAAAAGAATCAAGTTGTAGTGGTGGAAAGAAATTGTTGAGAGGAAATTGAGTTATTCTTTGAAAGACAATTATGTTGATTTTCATAAAGGATCAAATGGATTTTTTTTTGAATGCCCAAATTTTGAAGTTTGAATATTACAATTTAAGAGGGGTAAGATACCCCCAAACAATTGCCTCCATATAATACAATTGTATTTCATCATTGTGAAAAGGGTTTGAGATTTATTGAGGGGTATGATCAGGGAAAATTTTAAGGATGGAAGTTTATATTAAAGTTTAGAAACCTTGGCGAATCTTACTAGTCCCCAATATGTAAATTGTAAAAAATTGTATGATATTTTTGTAAAAATATTTAGGTTTATAATTATTTTATTTTAGTATATATATAATTTTGGCGATTTTTACGGTAACACAATTTTATACTATAAGCTTTGGGCGAATCAATTTAATAAAAAAAATGGAAATTGGTGAATCGTTTTTTGGAACAAGCATGGAAAATTAGCCCAACTGCGAATATTAGCCCCTAAAATTTTCCCTGGGTATGATTTTTTATAGCTCCTTCCAAGGATAACTGAGTTGGATATGTTTGAAAGGAAAGATGATGGGTGACGTTTTCATACATAGAGCTCCTTCTATGATACTTACGACTTGTGTGAGAGATGAGATTTTTAGTATGAGCTCCCTCAAAATTTTATGTAAGGTAGTTTCAATAAACATTAGTGAAATGTGTTTTTATGTTTTTGCTATTATCAACACAATTGAGCCAATGTTAAGAGGGCTAAGAAGCTTGTGTTTCATCCAAGGAAAGTTGAAATGCAAATGGTTGAAAGAATTATTTTCTTTGGCAAGGGATTTTGGTGTGGGTGCTTAGTTTCTGGGTTTCGTTGGGATCATTTTCCGTGCAGATAAAATATCAAATGCTAGAATGAAAAAGCGCTATATTGTGGCATCTTTGTTGTACCTTTTGATCTGCGTGATTGTTGAAGACATTGCAAAAAGTGTAACTCGCACTAATTGAAAGTGATTTTGAGATTCATGATGCCAAATTCTCACTGGATTTGAGCCTAATTACATCTATCTGTGTTATACTCATTCACAAAAATCTAAACATCATAGAATATCACCACAAGGATAGAGAAATGTGACTAATTCAATATAGCTGTTATATCTGTTGGAAATACTGAGAGGGGGGTGAATCAATATTTCTGAGCAATAAACACTTTTTAATCATTTTCAGAGCATTAGTTGTTATTAATTGTCCTCTTCAACAATTATAAGCAATAATCAACAATAAACAACACCATACAACAATGCAAAAAGATAAAACAAAGGACACAAATATTTTTAGGTGGAAAACCCCCTTCGGGTCAAAAACCACCGAATGCTTCTTTAGTAGTTAGCTTCTCTCTGTTAAAATAAAATTGATTACATCAAAATTTCAGCTAATTTTCAAAAAGAAAAACTGCAATCAGACTAATTAAATATTTTCGTATCTTTGAAGTTTGAAGAAAAAGCCGCATCTTAAAGAAAGATGCTAAATACCTACTTTTCTATAAAATAAGGAAAATAATAAAATGTTTTTCATGAAATTAATGACAAAAGTATTTGCTCCACCGAGTTGTCTTTAGTGCGACTTTTTGTGTAGAAATTATACAACAAGCATGTATATCATGGATTCAATCGGATCTAACAATGTACTAAAGTTAAATACCGAATCGCTTCTACAAATCAATTGTGGAATTAAAAACACAATCGCCAATCACATGAAGCAAAGAAGAATCAATCAAACCACAACACAAATAATTTCCCGAGGAAAGCTTGTTGATCAAAACTCCACTATCTTTTATTTTACATTCAACATGGATACATGAAACAATTACATACAAATCTTCTCACAAGAGCCCTCTTGTACTCAGCGAATTGTCTCAGACGGTCTCAGATGAAACTGACCAATACTTAGCCAATTTACTGCCTCCAGACATCCTGCCTTTCTTGCGCAATTTGTGTGGAATGCAATCCCTATTCCATAAGATTTTTGGCCTTTCTAAACTGCGCAAGGATCATGGGCAATCCAATGGGTGTTTGGTTGCATGGGTGCAACCCAATAATCCCACCACTGATAGTCAACTTCCCTTTCACCTAGATCTCAACTGGGTCTCCACTAGAACTAACATGCTTGCAGCTAATAATAGTAAATCCTCAGTTGCATGTGAGATCATTGACTGTGAATTAAATAATATTTAATTCACTTAATCTCTCACTAATGTATCAAAAAGTTACAACTAGCACAATTGAGTTTAACTCACTTAACTGAGTTAAAATGATTACAATCTGCATTAACTAATGCACCACTGCACTTCAAACTCTGTTACAACTAGAATTACTCGACATGCCTCACCAACTACCCTCAACTCGAAATTCATGAGCTAACTGAGTTTATCACACTTAGTTAACTATTACAAGTATTTTGAGATTAGATTACATTTTATTGTCCATCTTAATTAAGGGATAACTAAAATAGACATGCACCAAATTTAGCCCACACTAGTGTAGGTGCTGCTAAGACCTATGGTCCTACACTAGTGTAGGTGCTGCTTTGACCTCCTGGTCCCACACTAGTGTGAGTGTTGAAATTTCTTGTTGAACGTCAACATTTTGGAGACTTTTTCGGTGGATTTTTTCTGATCAAATTTCTTTAAAATCCAATAAGAACTCATTGAAATCATAAGTTTGATGGGTAATCCTGCACAATAGAAGTACCTCAGGGGTTTTTTAGGGTGTTGTTCATCTATATATACAGTAAAAACCAATTTAAATAACACAAATCAATATTTCACCTCACTTTTTTCCACTAGATTCTAGCATCGAAAACTCCAAAAAGTCGCATTAAAAACAACTCCTTTATTTCACTACCCAATGGAAAAAAATTAATTGAACAAAACAACCACACTCTCATAAAATAAGTTTTCATAAAGCATTTATAAAATTTTAAAAAATTAACACAAAAATAAAAAATTTAATAAAAGATTTTCTCCTTGCATCTTAGTGTGCAAACTAGCCTAAAGGTCAAAAAAAATTAATAAAAAAAATTCTCATTGCATCTTACTAAACGAGGGTCTCTTCCTTTTAAACGTTAAATGTAAAATATTATACTAAAAATAATTAACATTAGATAAATTAAAAAATAGTAATAATTAATAATGATTTTTGTTAATATTTATTTCTCATATTTTATAAATTTTTAAATCTTCCCTTATCAATAATAGTGAAAACAGGGAACATATAATAAAGTAGTGGCGGGATATAATTGTTTATGAAACTCCAACTTATATGCTTCAAAATCTATTTTAAAATGGTATTTTGTGTAAATGTTATATTCAAATAAGTTTTAAAATATTAATGAAAATGGTGTTTAAAATCTTATATTTAAAACAATTAAATGAAAGCATTTTAAGTCTCAATGTTATGAAGTTCCTACTCAATTGAATATTCAAAAGAAGTTTAAGAAGAACGTGTAGGATAATTTAGATATTATGACACAAAATGGTGAATGTCCAATTGTTGTGTTTGCAAATGATGATTTAATGATGATTTAAGAAAGGGTATATGTTGTTTTCTTGCTTGATATGAATACCAGCCCAGATCCATCTTAACTCCGGATCTATCAAGCGCCGAGAGGGATCAAATCTCTTGAGGTGCAAGCCTCTTTTTTGAGTGAAAAACTTGAGGAAAGGTTTGCACCTCAAGAGATTTGATCCCTCTCAGCGCTTGATAGATATGGAGTTAAGATGGATCTAGGCTGGTTTTAGTCGTGTGCGGCCAAGGAAAATCTATTGATAATATAAGGAACATATGATTAATTTTATCAATAATATGTAAATACATCTAATATTAATATAAGCATCTTAAATATGCTAAATATGTTTGAGATTTATCGATTCATTTTAATTTTAAATTTTCTTAGTTACCTGAGATTGTTGAGATGATAAATATTGTAAACTAACTTTAATGATGAAAAATGATGAAATAAATTTTTTGAATGCAAAGTGACAATGTAATTATATTGAATGATACAAAATTTGAATAATAAGAATGTAGTAAATTACAAATAGCTTTCATTGTGATCAATATCAAACTATTTTCTTCTACTATTCTTATTGTCACCCTTGTTAGTTTTGTCATATTTTCATATCGATTATATGAAAAACACAGTTGAAATCATAAACCATTTAAATATTTAGCTCGAGCTGTTGTAGTAAACATCATACCTTGTCTCTCTTGATCTCCAATATTATTAGGTTTAATTACTATAACACAAAAATAAATCTACATTGTCAATAATTATTTGTGCTTACACTAAAATCAATGCAAATTATTAATCCAATGACTTTAAAATTAATGTACCATCATACATCCAATTACATCAGATCAGAAATCAACATATACACTAAAATCAATGCATTTAATGCAAAAATCAAATAAGATTATAAAACAACATCTCCACTAAAATCAATGCATCTAATGCAAGTAATCAAATAGGATTAGAAATAAACATCTACACTCAAATCAATGAATCTAGTGCACGTAAGCAAATAATATTAGAAACCAACATACACACTAAAGTCAATGAATCTAGTGCAACCAATCAGATAGGATTATAAACCACTATCTACACTGAAATCAATGCATTTAGTGAAAGTAATAAAATAGGATTAGAAATCATATATATTGAAATCAATGCATCTAGTGTAAGCAATCGAATATATTTAGGAATCAACATCTACATTGAAATTAATGCATCCAGTGCAAGCAATCAAATAAGATTAGAAATAACCATCTACATTGAAATCAATGCATTTAGTGCAAGAAATCAAATAGGAATAGAAATCATCTACATTGAAATCAATACATCTAGTGCAAGTAATCAAATATCATTAGAAATAAAATTCTACACTAAAATCAATGCATCTAGTTCAAGAAATCAAATAGGATTAGAAATCACCATCTACACCAAAATCAATGCATCTATCGCAATAAATATTCTTCCCTCTCTCCCCCCTCCATATATATCTATATGTTCCTCCATATTTCCTTCTTTGTCTCTTTATCTCACCCCCACAAACACACACTCTCTCTCACTCCATATTTATCAAACTCTTTGTCCCTCCCTCCCTATCTCCATCTATATCTTCTTTCTCTTCACCTTCCATCTATATCTCTATCTCCCCCACCTCTCTCAACCCTAGCTTCTTCACTCTCATTCTCCAATCTATCTATCTCTCACTCTCCTCCTCTCCCCACACCTCTCTCTCTCTTCCCCTTCCCTCCCTCTCCCCCGCTTATATCTCTCTTCCCTCCTACTATCCTCTCTCCCTCTCTCTCCATATTCCTTCTCTCTCTCTCTCTCTCTCTCCAGCTTTCACACTCTCTAAATTTATTCTTACCTCCCTCTCTCTCCCCCTCCATCTCCATCATTATTTCCCTACCTCTCTCCACTCTCTCTCTTCCTTTCTCTCCCACCTCTCTCTCTCTCTCTCTCTCTCTCTCTCTCTTCACCTTCCAAATTTGTTAATATATGCCTTTCTCTCTCTCTCTCTCCTTCTCTCCTCCTTTCTCTCCATCTCTCCTTCTTTATCTCTTTATCTCACCCCAAACATACACACTCTCTCTCCATCTCTCCCTTGTCACTCACTCTCTCTCTCCACTTGTCACTCTCTATGCATATCATCTTCCCTTCCTCTCTCATCCAATCTGCCTCCCTCTCTCCTCCTCTCTCTCAAGTCCCCTCTCCTTTCCTTCCCCTCTCTCCCTTTCTCTCCTACCTCCCTCTCTCTTCCCACATCACTCACTCTCTCTCTCTCTCATTCCCATACAATCCTCTCACTCCACCCTCACTATATTTCTCTCTCTCGTCGTTGATCTCTCTCTCTCTCTCTCTCTCTCTCTCTCTCTCATCCTCTCTCTTCCTCCATCACTCTATCTCTCTCTCCAACTATGTTACTATATCCCTCCCTTTCTTCTTCTCTCTCCTTTTGTCCCCCCTTGTCTCAATCACTCCTCCTATGTTTCTTTATCTCACCCTAAACATACAGACTCTCTCTCCATCTCTCCATTGTCACTCCCTCTCTCTCCACTTCTCACTCTATATGTCTTCCTTCTTCTCTCCCTCTCTCCTCCTCTCATCCTTCCTCTCTCTCTCTCCACTTCTCACTCTCTATGCCTTTCTTCTTCTCTCCCTCTCTCTCTCTCTTCATTCCTCCTCTCCCCTCTCCTTCATTTATCTCCATATCTCCTTTGTCACTCCGGCTATTTCTCCATCTCTATCATATGTCTTTGTTCTTCCCTCAGATATATATATATATATATAACAAATTTAATATTGTATTAATATAAAGTTATTAAATTTAATAATATTAATATGAATATTAGATTTAATAGCATTAATAATATTAATATTAATATTTTAATATTAATGTTAGGGTTGATAATTTTTTTTTTCGTGCTATTATTATTAATTTGGTCCATAGGCTTCATATATAATTAAATGTTGATTTCTACTCCTATTTGATATATTTTTATTTATATACCTGAACTTTTTATACCTCTTTTATAAATATAGTATTGGGCCCGTGGTATTTGGCCCATGGTATTAATAATAATTTGTCCCATGGTATTTGGCCCATAAGATTCACCTAAATAAAACCTCTTTTTTGAGTTTTTGTAAATACAAAGAGGTTTATGGAGTAAATATAAATTTTTTTTTATCTATTTACCATACCTCCCAAGTAAGTAGAAAAAGAGGTTTTATTTATTTACCATATCTCTAGTTTATTTGTATTTTTATTTATTTACTATATCTCTTTTTTTAGTGTTCCTAAAACTCTTCATATTTTAAATTTATATTGTTTAAATTTATTTTTAATTTATTTTTAACTGTCTATTTATATGGTTGTGTAAGTTATTTTTAAGCCGTCATTATTTAGATTGTATTTTATTTTTATTTTAGTTTTTTTAATTGGCTTCCGACATACTTACACATTGGGTCATAATGGGTTGTACAGTTAACTAGCCTAGATCCATCTTAACTCTAGATCTATCAAGCGCGAGAGGGATCAAATCTCTTAAGGTGCAAACCTCTTTTTTGAGTGAAAAACTTGAGGAAAGGTTTGCACGAGATTTGATTCCTCTTGGCGCTTGAAAGATTCGGAGTTAAGATGGATCTAGGCTAGTTTCAGTGGTGTGCGGCCAAGGAAAATATATTGATAATATAAGGAACATATGATTAATTTTATCAATAATATGTAAATACATCTAATATTAATATAAGCATTTTAAATATGCTAAATATGTTTTAGATTTATCGATTCATTTTAATTTTAAATTTTCTTAGTTACTTGAGTTTGTTGAGATGATAAATATTGTAAACTAACTTTAATGATGAAAAATGATGAAATAAATTTTTTGAATGCAAAGTAACAATGTAATAATATTGGATGATACAAAATGTGAATAATAAGAATGTAGTAAATTACAAAAAAAATTCATTGTGATCAATATCAAGCTATTTTCTTCTACTATTCTTATTGTCACCCTTATATGTTTTTTCATATTTTCATATCGATTATATGAAAAAAACAGTTGAAATCATAAACCATTTAAATATTTAGCTCGAACTGTTGTAGAAAAAATCATACCTTGTCTCTCTTGATCTCCAATATTATTAGGTTTAATTACTATAACACAAAAATAAATCTACATTGTCAATAATTATTTGTGCTTACACTAAAATCAATGCAAATTATTAATCGAGAAATAATTAATAAGAATATGAATTGAAGATTCGGATGTGATCTGGGAGGAGCGCGGGAGGGACTGAAGCGGAGTCAGATCTGAAGCTAGGGTTTGGAAAGGGTTTCTCTCTCCAGCCAGAATACTGGCGAAAAGTCCAGATCTTCTCTGGGATCTGCGACAAAGGGGCATCGCGTTGGTTCAGCAGATGGGAAGACCGAGGGCCCCCGACGCCCCCACTTTCAAACAAGTCACTGTAGACAAGGGCAAGCGGTAGATGGAGGGTCTGAAAATCACCGGCTCCTCAACCGCCGGAAGTCGCACAAAGGGAGGTAACTCGATCCCAGGCGATCGTACAAACAATACAACAGATGACACCACCAGAAAGCTAGATACGACCCTTGAACAACCCTCGCAGGCAGCTGATCAACAAGAAGGTGAAGCAGATCTGGACAATCAGGCGAACAGCAGGCCTGATCAGAATAGATCAACTGTGAGGGGGCCTGAAGATGCCGGCAACCACCCAAAACACCAAGGCAGATGTAAGCCGAAGGCTAACGAAAGCCTCAGGGTCATCATTAACGACCCAGATCTGCAGAACTACAGGGACCATATGTCCGAACACGCAGTGATCTGCAAGTTCATGGGTTTTTGGCCTAGTGAAAAAGCCCTCTCTCAATGGATCAAGCAAGTCTGGAAACCGAAGGGAGATGTGCAGCTTCACTTGGGTGCCAAGGGTTTCTTCACAGTAGTTTTCGCGAATCTGGAGGATAAGGATCAGATCTTCGAGGGAGGTCCGTACTTTTACGCCTCTGCAAGCCTCTATATGAAACCCTGGAAACCCAACTTCGCGCCTGAACAGGAAACGTTCACCCAAGTACCGGTATGGATCCGACTGTTCTCTCTGCCTATAGATTATTGGAGACCAGCAACGCTGGAACAGATTGGAAATACCTTGGGTACTTTTGTCCGTGCTTCTGAAGCCATTCTTCAAAAAAGGTACACTTCCTATGCCCGCATTTGTGTTGAAATGGATGTATCAGGGGCTCTGCATGAGGGTCTCTGGTTGGAGTACAGAGATGAAGCCTATTTTCAGACCATCGATTACGAGCTGATACCCTTCAGATGTAGGAAATGTCACGAACATGGGCATTTAATCCGCGAAAGCCCGCTAAATATACCAGCCGTGAATTCCAAAGAAAAATCTACCCCCGCTTCGGATGGATTTGTACAACCCACTGGTAAACACCGTGCAAGTCGCATAAATGCACCCAAATCGAATGAGACGCTCACCAGGACAACAAATACCTTTGAAATACTGGGAGAAGACTCTCCGCCCGAAAAGATGGAGTGAACCTTAGCAGCAGAGCAACAGGCCATCAGAACAGGAGAATAGAGCAACCAATCAAGGAAACCCTCCCAACCTTCAGATCCGCGCTCAACCTCTCCAGAAGACAAAGTCGAGGAAGAAGATGAGGACATGGTCCTCAGTGAACTAGGCACGGAAGACCTGGAATTAGGGGAGATTCTGGACAAAGAAGGCTTGGATCTAAACTCTATAGTAGAGCAATGGAAACAGAAAGGGATAGACAAAATACCAGAGGAAGATATCAATAGGGTAAACTACCTTTTCCTAACCAGACAGGATGTGGCATTGAAAGGAATGAAACGAGGCAGAGAAGCAACCAAAGGCTTAGGCGTAAAATCACAAACTCTCCACCAAACTCAAGCTAGTCCCAAGCACAGGAGGAAACGAGGAAGAAGATCCAACAATGATGCTCTTCATGAACTGGGTCAGATGTTGATTAATTCGGTAAAGATGAAAGCCCTTGAGGCTTTCTCCTTCTCATCTTAAGAACTTGTTAGCAATGGAAGTTCTCTCATGGAATGTAAGAGGATTGGGCAGCCTTAGGAAACAAAGGCTCCTGAAAAAGAAAATCACGCAAGAAAAACCGGATCTGGTTTTTCTCCAGGAAACCAAATGTACTAATCAGAAATTGGATGAGCTGGGTAAACATCTAGGCAATCGTCTCGAATACCTCGCAGTAGAAGGAAATGACATGAGCGGGGGACTTGCTACTTTCTGGACCCCGAACTCTCTTCATCTCCTTAATGCTGAAGCTACCAAAACCTTTCTAGCCCTGGAAATTCAGGTCATAGGGGAGAAAGGAACTTTTCTGTTCACTAATGTTTACAGCCCTCAGCGACAAGAGGACAAACTGATGCTACTAAGTAATCTAACCAAGTTGCATCAGAGACACTTCACTTCCAGTGCCATTTATGGAGGAGACTTCAACATTATAACCTCTCTCAATGAAAAGAAAGGAGGCATACGAGCGCTAGGCAATGATGCCATAGCCTTCAGCTCCTTCATTCGCGATGTCGACTTGGTGGATCTACAACCCCACACTGGCACTTTCACCTGGACCAACAGAAGAGGTGGAGACAAGCTCATCGCCTCCAAGTTGGACCGCTTTTTGATTTCTGAAAACATTCTCCTGGAAGGCAACATCATACATTCTGATATTCTCCCCTCTGGAGGTTCGGACCACTGGCCTATAACGCTGCAGGCCTCGATTTTGGGCACTCCTAAAAACAGGCCTTTCCGTTTTGAGAGATTTTGGCTGTCTCATAAGGACTTCTCCAGCAATATTAAAACATGGTGGAAAGAACCCCTGCCAGTACAGGGAACAAAAATGTTCAAGTTACAAGCAAGGCTTAAATTCATCAAGACCAAATTGAAGGCTTGGAATCGAGAAGTCTTTGGCAACATCTTTGCAGACAAACAACACCTTGAGCAACAGCTGGAAGCAATCCATCACACCTGGATTCAAGGAAGCATATCGCCAGAATCTATCAACACAGAAAGGGAACTTATGCAAAAGTGGAATGAAAGATGCAAGCAGGAAGAAATTCTATGGCGGCAAAAGTCTCGTATTCAGTGGCTTAGGGAGGGAGAGAGGAATAAAAAATTCTTCCATCGATCTGCTATAGAATACAGATGCAATAACAGGATCACCAGGATCCAAGATGAGTAAGGGAATATCTTCCTATCGCACCAAGACATCACTTGCCAACTCAGAAATCACTTCAAACTCATTGCCATTGAACCCAACGTGGAACGACAGGAAGCCATTAAAGAAGTAGTTTCATCTATTCCTAACCTCATTACGGAGGAGCAGAACAAAGCCCTGGAGAGACCGATCTCCCTCCAGGAAGTGGAGGAGGCAGTCAAAGTGATGGCCAATGGGAAAGCTCCAGGGCCGGATGGGTTTACAGTGGACTTTTTTAAAGCATGCTGGGATGTGGTTAAGAAAGAAATCTGGGAGGTAGTGGAGGATTCTAGAACCTCATATTCCATTCTGAAGTCCCTAAACTCCACTTTCATAGCTCTAATTCCCAAGGAAGAAGATGCCTGCGCCCCTGCCAAATTCAGGCCTATAGCGTTATGCAACGTACTGTACAAGATCATATCAAAATTCATGGCAAATCGCCTGAAGCCTATTCTCCCTCAGATTATCTCCGAGGAGCAGTTAGGTTATGTGGAAGGAAGACAAATTATGGATAATGTGTTGCTGGCTCATGAAATGATCCACACGCTGCAAACACACAGAAAAGCTGGCATGATAATTCAACTGGATCTCTCCAAGGCGTACGATAAGGTCAGCTGGGAATATTTGGAAGCTGTCCTCAAAGCTTTTGGATTTGGGCATAAATGGATTGCCTAGACTTTAGCGATGATAAAATCTCCCAGTCAATCCATTTTGATCAATGGAGCCCCCTCTCAGCCTTTTTACCCTTCAAGAGGTATCAGGTAGGGGGACCCCATTTTTCCCTTCCTCTTTGTCATTTTGATGGAGGGCCTCAGCCGCATCATCAAGTCTGCTAGGGATAGGAATATGATTAAAGGCCTCCAACCTTTACTCAATTTCCCGGCCACTACCCATCAACAGTTCGTGGATGACACTATGCTTCATGGAGTCCCAACTGTAAAGGAAGCTAGAGGTTTCAAGCATCTTCTAAACTTGTTCAGTCACGCCTCCGGTATGGACTTTAACTTCGATAAGTCCTCTGTTTTCTTTTTCAATACTCATTTAGCCATTCAAAGGCATTTAACTGGCATCCTGGGTTTGAAGAGAAGCAATCTCCTGTCCAAGTACTTGGGCATTCCCCTTACAGACAAACCATGGCAGAAGTGTCACTGGGAGAAGCTTCTCTCAAAGCTGGCAGATCGGTGTAGTCATTGGACCAACCGGGTCCTCAACCTGGCGGGTCGTCTGGTCATGACGAAGGCTATTCTCCAGGCTATACTTCACTATATGCTCTCGATCCTTCCAGCTCCTCAAGGAGTGCTACAGAAAATCCGAAATATCCAAAGAAATTTTCTTTGGTCTGGTAATTCTGGGAAGCCAAAGTGGGCACTGGCTGCCTGGGACAAACTCTGCAAGCCTAAAAGCTATGGTGGGCTAGGATTACAAGATCCAAGCTCTACCAACAAGGTATGTGGTGCTAAAATATGGTGGAGGTGGCTCTCAGAACCTCAAACCCCGTGGGCACGCCTCTGGAAAGCCAAATATGCAGAGCAATGGCAGCCTGAGGAGCTAGTCAGATTAACTGACACCCCTGCAGGCTCTCCCATTTAGAACCTGGCCTAAGCCAACCGGAACATTATACAAGACCACTATTTTTGGGAACTAAGGAATGGTCACCATGCTCTGTTTTGGGAGGATGCCTGGCACCAACTCCCGAAAATCGAAAATCCTGACCTACATCCTCTACAGCAATGGTTTCAGAACAATGGGAAACTGAAAGTGCAGCATTACTGGGCCAGTAGTGAAGACCAGAAACACTGGAAAACTTGGAATCTTTCTCCCTCTCCTCCTGATGAGCACCTGAAGAATCTCCTCAATACCCTCAATACTATCCTTGGGAAAAGACTAATTAGGGCAGTGAAAGGGCCAGACATCCTTCGCTGGGGCCAGCACACTGGGGGCTCCTTTAACCTCAAAGAAGCCCGCTCCTACTTGGAAAATAGGAATGCTGATGATAAGGTGGCCTGGTATGATAATGTATGGGAATGCAGCCTCTAGCCCAAAATCAAGACCTTTCTATGGCTTCTCCAGAATGGGAAAATCTTGACTTGGGAAAATCTATTAAAGAAAGGGTTCGTAGGACCCTCTCGGTGCCCTTTGTGTGAACAGTAGGAGGAGACAATGAATCATTTACTCAACGACTGCGCATGGACGAGCCACCTTTGGGATTGGTTACATAGCATATTCCAACAATCAGACAGAAACATAAATTCCATTCACGAAACTATCACCCACTGGCGCTCAAAATACTCCAATAGCAATATGGTAAATACTCTCTGGAGGCTTAGTCCGGGTTTCCTAATTTGGACAGTATGGAAGGAGAGAAACAATCGCATTTTTAACAAACGCAACTTCAGACAGATCGACGAAATCAAATCTATAATTATGCAAGGCCTATCAGAAACCACTCTCACCTGGTGCAAAGAAGAAAAAGTCAAGTCGCTGTCTCCTAACGACCTCAGAATTCTGGCGCTGTTCGGTCTCTCAGCGTTGGCAGAGCGGTATATACAGGAGCACGCCCGGCAACCTGCACCCTCTCCAGCAATATGGCAATGTCCTCCCCCAGGATACTGCAAATTTAATTTCGACGGTGCCTCCAAGGGCAATCCAGGCCCTACAGGAATGGGAGGTGTCCTGCGTAATGAAAAGGGAGATATTATACATATCCTCTGCATAAATCTAGGTGAAACTACGAACAACGATGCAGAATTTGTAGCTATGGAACAAGGGCTAAGGCTTTTAATCCGGCTTGGCAGAGGACTAACCATTGTCGAAGGCAACTCCCAGCTCACCATAACAACCATCAAGAAGATTCAGCATGGTACTAAGCCTGGTAAGGTGATAAAACACTGGCGTCTAGCCGCAGTCACAGAGCTTATAGCGCAGCACCTTGCCTCCCTCGATGGCATCGTTTTTCAAGCAGTGCGAAGAAAAACAAATTCTCTCGCCGACCACCTTGCAAATTATGCGGTAGATAATCCAACTAACGCCCTGGACACTTGTTGGCTGGATTTTCCGCATGCCGAACTTAGGGATCAGTGCTGTAGCATCTCAAGGTACGACTTAACTGCCGGTACCACCATGGGGACGGACGGCAACCTTTCTACAATCAACTGATCATGCATGTCCGACTAATGATTAATTATCTCAGATGGCACAACGTGGTAAATGTACCGAGCTATTCTTGGGTTCGGCAGTCCATTATGCGAAAGGACAAATGTAAAGGATCCGTTCCTCACAACGGATTAAGAGGAGATCTTAAGCATGTGAGAGATCTGTCTCGGGGAAGGAAAGCTCCGTTTAGGACCCCAGCTTTAGTGGGAGATTTAATCGGAGATCTGCCTCGCATCATTACTTCGATTGGCTATCCTGCAGTGGTCATTGCCCCCCCTCCTGACATTCTATTTAGGCGGTTCTCCGTTTGCTCATTCTCATTTCTTCATATCGAAGTTCTCTCAGTGGTGTGCTATCCGAGCTCTCGTCCTAGGCTTTTCTCTAGTCCTCTCAGTTCTCTCTCAGCTATCTTTTACCTGAATTCCATGGCGGATATCAACCTCTGTAGCATCAAAGCCTCGCAAGCCCTCAAACGGGCCAAGGATAGCTATGAAGCCTCAATTTCAAAGCGGGGTAAGCAAACGATTGAATTGCTTGAAGAAGAGGTGGAACTCTCCCAGGCTCGGACTGACGACACTGCTATCAGCGAAGAGGTCGATTGGCTAGTCGACCCCGGAACTCCGTTAACTCACCATACGCAGTTCTTGCAGACCCAAGTGGTGGCATGGCAAATGAAAACTATGTTGGCGAAGGCCATTGCTATGCAGGGGGCCGCGGTCAAAGAAACCTTTGCAACTACCTCCATGGCCTCGGCTAGGAACACAGCGCGGCTGGATAAAATGGAAATTGCCTTTAACTCGCTCACAGAGGAGCTCCACAGACACGACAAAGCTCTGGACAGTTTCGTTCGGCGCCTTGACATCTATCTTCGTCATATCCTCAACGTGGCCATCGAAGTTCCTATAGATGACTCGCAAACCACTATCATTCGGCGTTTCAAGCCCAAGGCACAATCGAAAGGCTACGAGGCAGCAGATCCAAGCAAGGCTGGTCATTCTAGAGCTTCGACTCCCACTCTTTAATGCATATGCTCTCTCTTAGATTTCGTCTTCGGACTGTTTTTCTCTATAGGTGTCTTTCTAGGTCTGTATTTGCTACTAGTAACATCAGGTATGTAACTAGGTTCCTCTGGCTGTTAGAATTGGAGTCCTTTTTGTTGAATTCCTCTGGTCTCACAGGTAGCCCTGCGTGGCGGACTGATACTGTTGGTTTTGATATTGTTGCTCTTACGCTGCCTGGCTATTCAGAGTCAGTATTCTCTCAATCAAGGAGTTGGCATGTAATGAAGCAGGCCTATGGTGCTATATGGATGACTGCTATCAGGCCTCTGTAATCTTTTGTATTTTCTGGTTCATATTATAATATACTGATACTGACTTACACAAAAAAAAAATGCAAATTATTAATCCAAAGTCTTTAAAATTAATGTACCATCATACATTAAATTACATTAAATCAGAAATCAACATATACACTAAAATCAATGCATCTAATGCAAAAAATCAAATAAGATTATAAAACAACATCTCCACTAAAATCAATGCATTTAATGCAAGTAATCAAATAGGATTAGAAATAAACATCTACACTCAAATCAATGAATCTAGTGCACGTAAGCAAATAATATTAGAAACCAACATATACACTAAGGTCAATGCATCTAGTGCAAGCAATCAAATAGGATTATAAACCACCATCTACACTAAAATCAATGCATTTAGTGAAAGCAATAAAATAGGATTAGAAATCATATATATTGAAATCAATGCATCTAGTGTAAGCAATCAAATATATTTAGGAATCAACATCTACATTGAAATTAATGCATCTAGTGCAAGCAATCAAATAAGATTAGAAATAACCATCTATAGTGAACTCAATGCATTTAGTGCAAGAAATCAAATAGGAATAGAAATCATCTACATTGAAATCAATACATCTAGTGCAAGTAATCAAATATCATTAGAAATAATATTCTACTCTAAACTCAATGCATCTATTTCAAGAAATCAAATAGGATTATAAATCACCATCTACACCAAAATCAATGCATCTATCGCAATAAATATTCTTCCCTCTCTCCCCCCTCCATATATATCTATATGTCCCTCCATATCCCCTTCTTTGTCTCTTTATCTCACCCCCACAAACACACACTCTCTCTCACTCCATATTTATCAATCTCTTTGTCCCTCCCTCCCTATCTCCATCTATCTCTTCTTTCTCTTCAACTTCCATCTATATCTCTATCTCCATTTGTCTCTCTATATCAACCCCAAAACATACACTCTCATTCTCCAATCTATCTGTCTATCACTCCCTCCTCCTCTCCCTGCCTCTCTCTCTCTTCCCCTTCCCTCCCTCTCCCCCGCTTATATCTCTCTTCCCTCCTACTATCCTCTCTCCCTCTCTCTCCATCTCTCTCTCCAACTTTCACACTCTCTAAATTTATTATTACCTCCCTCTCTCTCCCCTTCCATCTCCATCATTATTTCCCTACCTCTCTCCACTCTCTCTCTTCCTTTCTCTCCCACCTCTCTCTCTCTCTCTATCTTCACCTTCCAAATTTGTTAATATATGCCTCTCTCTCTCCTTCTCTCCATCTCTCCTTCTTTATCAGTTTATCTCACCCCAAACATACACACTCTCTCTCCATCTCTCCCTTGTCACTCTCTATGCATTTCATCTTCCCTCCCTCTCTCATCCAATCTCCCTCCCTCTCTCCTCCTCTCTCTCAAGTCCCCTCTCCTTTCCTTCCCCTCTCTCCCTTTCTCTCCTACCTCCCTCTCTCTTCCCACATCACTCACTCTCTCTCTCTCTCTCTCTCTCTCTCTCTCTCTCTCTCGTTCCCATACAATCCTCTCACTCCCCCTTCACTATCTTTCTCTCTCTCAAGTCCTCTCTCTCATCGTTGATATCTCTCTCTCTCTCTCTCGAATCCTCTCTCTTCCTCCACCACTGTATCTCTCTCTCCAACTATGTTACTATATCCCTCCCTTTCTTCTTCTCTCTCCTTATCTCCCCCCTTGTCTCAATCATTCCTCCTATGTCTCTTTATCTCACCCTAAACATACATACTCTCTCCATCTCTCCATTGCCACTCCCTCTCTCCCCAATTCTCACTGTCTATGTCTTCCTTCTTCTCTCCCTCTCTCCTCCTCTCATCCTTCCTCTCTATCTCTCCACTTCTCACTCTCTATGCCTTTCTTCTTCTCTCCCTCTCTCGCCCTCTCATCCTTCCTCTCTCTCTCTCTCTTTCCACCCTCCAATCCTCTCTCCTTATTTCTCTCTCCCACCTCCATCTTTATGTCTCCCTCTCCCTCTCTTACCCTTCTCTACCTCTCTCACTCCTTTCCCTCTCTCTCTCTTCATTCCTCCTCTCCCCTCTCCTTCATTTATTTCCATATCTCCTTTGTCACTCCGGCTATTTCTCCACCTCTATCATATGTCTTTGTTCTTCCCTCCCATATATATATATATATATGATAATATAACAAATTTAATATTGTATTAATATATAGTTATTAAATTTAATAATATTAATATGAATATTAGATTTAATAATACTAATAATATTAATATTAATATTTTAATATTAATGTTAGGGTTAATAATGTTTTTTTTGCGTGCTATTATTATTAATTTGGTCCATAGGCTTCATATATAATTAAATGCTGATTTCTACTCCTATTTGATATATTTTTATTTATTTACCAATATAGTATTGTGCCGTGGTATTTGGCCCATGGTATTAATAATAATTTGTCCCATGGTATTTGGCCCATAAGATTCACCTAAATGAAACCTCTTTTTTGAGTTTTTGTAAATACAAAGAGGTTTATGGAGTAAATATAAAAATAAGTTTTATTTATTTACCAAACCTCCCAAGTAAATAGAAAAAGAGGTTTTATTTATTTACCATACCTCTAGTTTATTTGTATTTTTATTTGTTTACTATATCTCTTTTTTTAGTGTTCTTAAAACTCTTCATATTTTAAATTTATATTGTTTAAATTTATTTTTAATTGTTTATTTATATGGTTGTGTAAGTTATTTTTAAGCGGACATTATTTAGATTGTATTTTTATTTTATTTTTGTTTTTTAAATTTACCTTACTTCTTTATACCTCTTTTATATTTATTTATTTCCATACGTCTTTTACAAATATGGTATTTGGCCCATGGTATTTGTCCCATGGTATTTTGCCAATAGGCCTTTAGTTTATTTACCATGCTTCTAATTTATTTATCATATTTTTTTAAGTGTTCGTAAACCTCTTCATATTTTAATAAATTTATTTTTTAATGAATTTTTAATTTTTTATTTATGTGGTTTTCTAAATTATTGTTTATGCCGACATTATTGAGATTTCATTTTCAAAATTTTCGTTAGTTTTTGTTATTTTTGCTTCTGACATACTTACACATTGGGGTCATACTGGGCTGTAGAATGCGCCTCTCAGCGCAATAATGTTTTTTTTGTATGCTATTAATAATAGTTTAGTCCATGGTATTTGGGCCATAGACTTCATATATAATTAGATGTTGATTTCTAATCCTATTTGATATATTTTTATTTATTTACCTTACTTTTTTATACCTCTTTTACATTTATTTACCCTACCTCTTTTATAAATATGGGATTTGGCCCATAAGCCTTTAGTTTATTTACCATACCTCTAATTTATTTATATTTTTATTTATTTATCATATCTTTTTTTAGTGTTCGTAAACCTCTTCATATTTTGATAAATTTATTTTTTAATGAATTTTTAATTGTTTATTTATATGGTTTTCTAAATTATTGTTTATGTGGACATTATTGAGATTTTATTTTTAATTTTTTTTTTAGTTTTTGTTATTTTGGCTTTCGACATACTTACACATCGAGGTCATACTAGGCTATAGAATGCACCTCTGGGTGCAATAATGTTTTTTTTGCATGCTATTAATAATAAGTTAGTCCATTGTATTTGGGCCATATTAGATGTTGATTTCTAATCCTATTTGATATATTTTTATTTATTTACCTTACTTATATATACCTCTTTTATATTTATTTATTTACCACACCTCTTTTATAAATATGGTATTTTGTCCATAGGCCTTTATTTTATTTACCATACCTCTAATTCATTTATATTTTTATTTATTTATCATATCTTTTTTTAGTGTTTGTAAACCTCTTCATATTTTGATAAATTTATTTTTTAATGAATTTTTAATTGTTTATTTCTATGGTTTTCTAAATTATTGTTTATTGAGATTTTATTTTTAAAATTTTCTTTAGTTTTATTTATTTATTTTGGCTTTCGACATACTTACACATCGGGGTCATACTGGGCTATAGAATGCGCCTCTCCGCTCAATAATGTTTTTTTTGCATGCTATTAATAATAATTTAGTCCATGGTATTTGGGCCATAGACTTCATATATAATTAGATGTTGATTTCTAATCCTATTTATATATTTTTATTTATTTACCTTACTTCTTTATACCTCTTTTATATTTATTTATTTACCATACCTCTTTTATAAATATGGTATTTGGCCCATGGTATTTGGCCCATAGGCCTTTAGTTTATTTACCATACCTCTAATTTATTTATATTTTTATTTATTTATCATATCTTTTTTTAGTGTTCGTAAACCTCTTCATATTTTGATAAATTTATTTTTTAATGAATTTTTAATTGTTTATTTATATGGTTTTCTAAATTATTGTTTATCCGACATTATTGAGATTTTATTTTTAAGATTTTCTTTAGTTTTTGTTATTTTGGCTTCTGACATACTTACACATTGGGGTCATACTGCATGTAGAATGGGCCTCTCGGTGCAATAATGTTTTTTTTGCATGCTATTAATAATAATTTAGTCCATGGTATTTGGGCCATAGACTTCATATATAATTAGATGTTGATTTCTAATCCTATTTATATATTTTTATTTATTTACCTTACTTCTTTATACCTCTTTTATATTTATTTATTTACCATACCTCTTTTATAAATATGGTATTTGGCCCATGGTATTTGGCCCATAGGCCTTTAGTTTATTTACCATACCTCTAATTTATTTATATTTATATTTATTTATCATATTTCTTTTAGTGTTTGTAAACCTCTTCATATTTTGATAAATTTATTTTTTAATGAATTTATAATTGTTTATTTATATGGTTTTCTAAATTATTGTTTATGCCGACATTATTGAGATTTTATTTTTAAAATTTATTTAGTTTTTGTTATTTTGGCTTCCGACATACTTACACATCGGGGTCACCCCAATAATGTTTTTATTGCATGCTATTAATAATAATTTAGTCCATGGTATTTGGGCCATAGACTTCGTATATAATTAGATGTTGATTTCTAATCCTATTTGATATATTTTTATTTATTTACCTTACTTTTCATACCTCTTTTATATTTATTTATTTACCATACCTCTTCTATAAATATGGTATTTGGCCATGGTATTTGTCCCATAGGCCTTTAATTTATTTACCATACCTCTAATTTATTTATATTTTTATTTATTTATCATATCTTTTTTTAGTGTTCGTACACCTCTTCATATTTTATAAATTTATTTTTTAATGAATGTGCAATAATGTTTTTTTGCATGCTATTAATAATAATTTAGTCCATGGTATTTGGGCCATAGACTTCATATATAATTAGATGTTGATTTCTAATCATATTTGATATATTTTTATTTATTTATCTTATTTCTTTATACCTCTTTTATATTTATTTATTTACCATACCTTTTTTTATAAATATGGTATTTGGCTCATGGTATTTGTCCCATGTTATTTGGCCCATAGGCCTTTAGTTTATTTACCATACCTCTAATTTATTTATATTTTTATTTATTTATCATATCTTTTTTTAGTGTTCGTAAACCTCTTCATATTTTGATAAAAAAAAAATTAATGAATTTTTAATTGTTTATTTATATGGTTTTCTAAATTATTGTTTATGCTGACATTATTGAGATTTTATTTTTAAAATTTTCTTTAGTTTTTGTTATTTTGGCTTCCGACATGCTTACACATCGGGGTCATACTCAGCTGTAGAATGCCCGCAATAATGTTTTTTTTGCATGCTATTAATAATAATTTAGTCCATGGTATTTGGGTCATAGACTTCATATATAATTAGATGTTGATTTGTAATCCTATTTGATATATTTTTATTTATTTACCTTACTTCTTTAAATGTTTATAACCATTATTCTTTTAAAATTTTACTCAATAAAATGTATCTAAATTTTCATACATCCAAATATACATAATTTTTCTTGTTTTGTATTATTTTTATTACAACTATTTTATTATTCCCAAAATACATGGTTTTTTTGTTATATATTTATTAATGTTACAACTGTTTTATAATTCATGAGTATTATTTCTTAATATATAAAAATTTAAATTAATAATGAAATTTTTTAAAATATTTGATCCTTTTTAAATTTCAAATTATTTCAGAGGACATGATTTATCTTGAGCAATAATGATGAATGTTCATAATTCTCATTTCTTAAATAACACTAAATTTACCTTTAAAGGGTCCGTAACAATTGTTTGTATCAAAGTCAAGGATACAGAATAAAGGAGACATGGCTTCCAACCTTACAACAAGCCCTAAAAAGGCATAATGTTGAATGCATGGAATCCATTTTCCCTAATACACATGAGAAGTGCAATGAAAAATCTTGGAATTTGGAAAATGTCACGAAGCTTATCTCATGTTCCATTCATTTAGATTTGAAGTATATTGAAGAAGAAAAGCAGGACAATGGATACTTATCAAGAATGTATGATTCTTTAGAAGGAAACAACGTTGACAAGTCTAAGGAGGACTAAATAGCAGAATTAAAAACATAAGAGGACTCTTCAAAAAATGGGTTACTCAAGGATTTGGAATCCAGATGAGCCACATTATCTCACTGATTTAAGCAAGCGCTCAAAAAGAGGCAGACAATAGTGATTTGTATCAAAGTCAAGGAGACAAAAGAAAGGAGACATGGTGGAGAGAAGCTTCCAACCTTACAATAAGCCCTAAAAAGGCATAACGTTGAATGTATGGAATCCATTTTCCATGATACACATGAGAAGTGCAATGAAAAATCTTGGAATTTGGAAAATGTCACGAAGCTTATCTCATGTTCCATTCATTTATATATGAAGTATATGGAAGAAGAAAAGTAGGAAAATGGATACTTATCAAGAATGTATGATTCTTTAGAAGGAAACGACATTGAATTATTAAGAATGTATGATTCTTTAGAAGGAAACGACATTGACCAGGCTATGGAGGACCAAATAGTAGAATTAAAAACAAAAGAGGACTCTTCAGAAAATGGGTTACTCAAAGATTTTGGAATCCATATGAGCTACATTATCTTATTGATTCAAGCAAGTGCTCAAAAAGAGGTAGACAATAGTGATATAAAGACAATTTATTCATAAACAAGAGAAAGCTAGAATTATAACCCGAGATAGAGTTATGGTAAGAGAAACATTCCAATTGTAAGGAGGACTCAGAAAATACTAGGCAAAATACACTTACCTATTGTAATCAGTTGAAAAAAAAGGTATCTCTAAAAGGTCACTTGGGGAGGAATCTATTATTTAAAAGATCGGGAAAATAATTTCATTTCAAAACAAAAATGTACTATCACTAGGGAAGGGAGTTATTACATTTAAAATTTGTTCCCATTCTCGTCATCACAAAATTTGATTGTTGTTTTTTATTTGATGGGAAAATAAATGATCTTTAAAATGCACTAAAGTCTTGAATTATGATCCTTAAAGAAGTGGCTATGTTCCCTGATTATGAGATGATTTTTTCTTCTTATTTTTGGGTCTTCATGATGTTTGTTATTCTCATTGAGGTAAAAAGTTTCAAAAAAGTGGAAGATTAGTTGTGCAAAAAGGAATTATGGAAATATGATTGTAGATAATTTATTAATATAAATTATCTGAACTCAGATTAATTAATCATCGCAAGGGTTAGAAAGGGCCCAAATGTCTCTTATCCATAAAATCGACTATTAAGATAACTCTATGCTCTATGTTCAAATGACATGTGAAGGTGGATTTACCATACTTAAGCTTCTTAGTAGTCTCTTATGAAGTACAACATGTTATAGTGATAAGTTTTTATTCCATTAAATAATTCTAGTTGTAGAGGAGAGTCACACTTCTAGGAGTATTATCAGAGGAATTCAACATTGTGAATGTGATAGAAGCAAATAATTTCATGGAAGGGTGAAGTATGCCCAACTTCGTCATAAAAACCAAGTGCATCCTTCATGAAAAAATGCATATTTTGTCATATAGAGGTCTTCAGTACTTTGGCCAAAATGTCTCATCCATTATGAAAAAACACATCTTACATGCAATTAATAACAAAGAAGTTGTTCCACATCAATTACCCAATATGGATATTTTGATTTGAGGTCCAGTAAACATAATTCTCCACCCCTTATTCTGGAGGATCAGTTGGAACCGAGAAAGTTCCTACTACCTCTTCTTTCTTATATGCTATTCTTTCCTACACCACAACCTTACTGCGTTTCCTTTGCAACATGTGGTGTAATTGCTAATTTATTTTTATTTCAATGTAATTTTGATCAAGTCATCTAGAGGGTCTTGTGATCAAGTACTTTATTAAGACATTTCTTGATGTGAAATCATTAGTTCAATTCCCAACCCTAATGAGAATGATATATTAGACATGATAAAGATGTATTCCCACCAAACTTACCAATATATATACTTATCTTTATTTTTATAATACTGAAATACTTATATAAAATATTAAAATATTTATTTAAAAAAAAAAAAAAACCAATAACTACACAACCTGGCGTTCATTTTTCAAAATTGCATGGCATTTTTAATTTATGTTAACTACATTACACAATGGTGTTCATTATGCAAATATTGATGTAACCCAATCAATTTATGAGAACTAATTCGTGTTCATTATGCAAATATTGATGTAACCCAATCGATTTATGAGAACTAATTCTACTAATTTAAGGTAGTTTCATTATATGGGGAAACCTCCTCACGTAATTTTTGGTTCTCGATTTAGCTGATTAAAAATCTGATTAGCAGATATAAACAAACCCATAAATAATAAATATATATTTTCTTCTAAATGTATCTAATCGAAAGTGTTCTTATACATCATGATAGATTGTTGTACCAAATTATATACAAATATTAAAACACTTATATAAAATTGCTTTACACGATTGGAATTCCTATCTTAAAAAGCTTTATGAATCTCCAAATGCCAGGGATTTTGAAACCCTGCTCACAACAAAATAAGTTTTCTCATTATAAAACATTGATTTTGGGGTTAAATGCCTGGAAAATGGGAAAGCTAAAGACATTGAAGGTTACCAGGTGGAAATCTTAAAAATTGGAGGTCCTGTCCTCATCCCCCACATCCAAAAGCTTTTCAACCAAGCGGTCAAGCAAGGGTTCCTTAAACCTTGGACTCAGAGCCTCATTATCCCTATTTTTAAAAGTGGGGATACAAATAACCCCTCTAATTATCAGACAATTATGATCAGCCCTCTCTTAGCCAAGTTATATGGTATTATTTTGGAAAAGAAGTTGAGCATTTGGCTTGAAAGTGAAGGTAAGCGGGCTAAAGGCTAAGCAAGTTTTAGAAAGCAACACTCAACAACGGACCACCTCGTTACGCTTAGGATCATTGTGGAATAATGTCGTAATGATAAATCCAATCTCTTCTGTTTCTTTGTGGAATTTAGAAAGGCTTTCGATACATTTCCTAGAAACAACCTATGGAATAGATTAGAAGAGCTAAATGTTCCTTTCGAACTAAGAGCGGCCACTATAAGGTTATATGAGAATGTAATTTCCAATTTAAAGAGAAATGAGGGGTGGTCGAAAGATATTAAGTGTAATATCGGAGTTCAAAAAGGTTGCCCCCTCTCCCCTACCCTATTTGGAATTTACATCGACAAGCTAGAAGGTTGTTTAGAGGAAGCAGGATGTGCTGGCAGGACCTTAGCTGGGATAGTCATCATCCTTCTTCTCTATGCTGACGTTATTTTTCTTCTCGCAAGGTCCCATCTGATCTTGATAAGAAACTTAGACTTCTTAAGGATTTCTGCTCTACCATGGGTATGTCTGTTAACACTGACAAAATAAAAGTTATGATTATCAAATCCAAGAAGGACACTTACGCTAATTTTATGTATGACAATAGTAACTTGGAGGAATTGTCTTCTTACAAGTACCTAGGAATTGATATTCATCACAAGATCAAATAGAACTATAAAATTCAGAAAAGGATTAATGGGGGGTGGAAAGATTGTTTTGGTCTTGAAAATAATTTTAAAATGGAAAACCTCGTAATGTGGGATAGAAAGAAGTTCCTCTTTGAAACTTTAGTCACTCGTGTTATCTTATATGGATGTGAGGTTTGGGGTTGCAACATCTCTAGAAAATCCTGGAGAAATATTGAGCAAATCCAAAAGCGTTTTATAACTTATAACCTTAAAATTAAAAACAATACACCCTATCCTATTCTCCTTATAGAAGTGGGTCTTGTTAGCCACCTATAATATTTTGTTACACCAAAAGGTGGCTAAGATATTTTTTGAGCCTTCAAGGAACAAATTTTATCACTAAAAATTGTTGGCTCTTGAAGTCTCTTTAAGGCCTCATGCCTCTGTCCAAGATCTTCATTATTTTTTCCTTTTATACTCAGAAAATTCTGTTGATTCCAAGTGAAAGACTGCTGAAAGACCATCATTTTTCCCCTTCTCAAAACCTTTCATTTTCTCCCCTTTTTCTCCATGAAGCCCCCCTTGTTTTCATAAGTCCTCTTCTTCCATTTATGAAAAATTCCCCTTTCCACAGTTAAAAACTCACTTTTTAACTATTTCGGAACCCCCATTTCCATTGAAAAACTATGAAAATTTCATAAAAAATGCAAGTCTTTACTATGGGCTTAAGCCCCTTTGGGCTCAATCCCAAAAACCACTTCCCCACCATACGCTTTGGGGCTGGAACCACTTGCTAATACGTTAAGGCGCTAATCGCATCAGAAAGAATCAAATGTGCAAGTCTTTTCCATACTCCAAAAACTCCGATTGCGATTAGCCTTGCTGCTTAAGACCCCCGATCATATTATTTTTCATATAACCTTGAGCCTGCCCTCGGCGCTTAAACCTTGAGAATATTTCATTCCCAAATCCATTTTTCCTTTGAAAAAACCCAAAACCCGCTTATCTAAAGTTTTAACTTAAAAAATTTAAGTCACATGTTAAATATAAAATGGGTTGATTAAAAAGACCCGATCGCACGAATCGCAATCGGAGAGATCACAATGGGTTGATCGGAGAGACCTGCATCCAAAGTTCCAATGCGATTGGGTCCTATGTATTAAAAACCCCGCCCCTTTTATTTTTTCTTTCCATATAACTTTTCCCCGGGACCAAGTGTTAAGGATCCCGGGTGCTAATCGCATCGCAATTTTTCAAATGAGTTGATCGGAAAGACCAGGCCTTCCGCTCCGATTGCGATCGGCTCCCTTGAAAATATAAAGCCCCGGGCCCATTGTAGTTCATATATCCAACGCCCCCACATTCGGGCGCCAGACCTTTTTATATATATATTTTCTTTCTGCCCCCGATTCATAAAAAACCTTTGTTTTTTTTGTTAAAATTTTGGGTTATATATATTATATGGGTCTTTCCGCCAATTTGTTTTTAAAGAAATCCCCGCCGTTGATCGAAACCCGATCAAATAGCCAGCGCTCAATCGCATCAGAGTTTTTCAATCGCATCCACTTTTTGATCCACTGATTGGCCTCTCCCCGATTTGTTCTCCATCGTCGATCTAATCCATAGATCGACGGTCCGCGCATAATCGCATCGCATAAATTCAATCGCATGCATTTTGTTTGCCCTTCCGATTGTGACTCCCCCGATTGGTTGTCCACCGTTGATCTCGCTCTTAGATCAACGACTATCGCTTAATTGCTCCTACCCTCCCGATCGCGCAATCGCATCAGAGATTTTCAATCGCACCCCTTTTCTCCTTCCATCGATTGCGATTCCCCGATTAAATTTAGGCCGTCCACGTGTCCAGATCTAACAGCTACGATCTTTCCCCGCCTCCTAAGCAATTTAAACCCATTTCACAGGATTTCTTAATTGTTTTTGTGTTTTGCAGGTATTTTAATGGTTTTCCACTAGATAATGAAGGAAAGCCGAAGATTGGGAAAGACGTTTCCTGTGCCTTCGTGCTACTAAAGGAACCATTCACAGGGTTGAAGTCAATGATTTGTCAATGTTTCATGAGCGCTGATAACACGTAAAATAGCCCTGCGCGGCCCTGCACATCGACAAGACACTGTTTTATTCAGAGGAAAGTTAAAGAGTATAAGTCTGAAGGCAAAGCACAACAGATGAATATTCAAGATAAATTTGTGGGATTACGGCTAAAAAAGCTTATCAAAAGCCTAATTCCCAGAGTTAAAACACAAGTAAAAGAGATCATAAGTGTTTTAACGAACAGAAAGGACCTCCACTGCCATACTTGAGGCGCATCGATTCCTCAGCCACCATAAAAGCCACCTGTTGCCTCAAAGCATTCGAAAGAAGCTGAACTTATTGCAGAATCAGATATTTCGCTTCCAGCGCAGCCAGGGAGTTACTTCTGCAAGGAAATCATTGCAGAAATATCTGCAGAGTTACTCCAAAAATACATAGAGCCTCAAAGTCAATTAAAGCTCCCACCGAGCTTTGATATTTATTGTGAAACAGTTAATACAGTGATCCACCTGTAAATTTCTCCCTCAAGCCCCTCAAAAGGCCGAGAAGTCTTGAATCTGTATTGATTGCCTTAAGAGATCTTTTGTTAGATTTCACCTCCTCATTCTTCTATAAATACCTCAGTGGAATATGAGAAAGTTGGTTGTTGTTTGATTACAATTTGTAACACTGAAACTCTCTGAAATGAATATACAAGTCTGTTGAAGTTGAAGAACAAATTGAAGTCTTGGATGTCTTGATGATGTTGTTGCATGCCTGTTCCTGAGAAGGCTCTATCATTGGATCCATGAGCTTGGTTTTTGGTGAAGTATTCTAAATGTTTAATGTTTTCTCCTGTTTTCATTATGTTCCATAATTTCTTACTACAGTAGGTTGAAATTTTTAGGCTAAGAAATGACTCCTGGAAGCACCTTAGACCTGTTCATCCTTCACTATTTTATGTTTTCTTCTGCTGAAGTATTTTAGAGTCTTTAATCTCTCTCTTTAGTCTTCATGCTTGTTTATTTCCTTAATAGCTCAAATAGTTGGTTTCAGCATGATTTATGGTTCTCCCTGCTTGTCTGCTATCACTTGAAAGCTGTTATTGAAGTCTCCCTTTGAAGTACCATTGTTTTAAGTTAATCAAAGAGGTCGGTTTTGATCTTGCCCTTTGCCACTGCTTGAACAGTTGTTTTGAAGGTCTTTATAGTTGTAAGCATAGATGTTATTTAGGTGTTCCCTCTTCTATGAATACAATTATGAGTGAACCTTTTATGTTTCCTAAGTCCTTTGAAATAAAATCTTTGAGGAAATAGGGTGTTCCCCGAATCTTAGATTTCATTTTAAAAGTTGTCTTGAAGTCATTATTTTCTTAAAGAATGTTTGTAGAATTTATGGTTAGCCCTGTCTATCAAATATCTCTTTATTGTTAAGTCATGTTTTCAAGTTCCCTTTGTTGAGAATTAAACTTCTCTTTCCAAATCATTAATGTCCATCTCATTCCAAAAACAAAAGGATCATGTGGCCAAGTTAGATTTTCCCTTTGATATCCCATATCCCTTGAAGAGTTTGTCATGACCTTATTTTGACTCCATTGCCCAATGAACCAGATATTTCTTCTTTCTATCTATCTTTCCTAGACCTTTCATGTTCTGTTGTATCAACTCAATCCAACCAAACAAACATCTGCACTTAATAACTAGTCTAAAATCCATAATCAAAGCACACAAGATAAACCTTTGCAAACAAATATTTGAGAGATCCCTCTCTGAGAACAGGAGGACTAGATCCTGGAACTCTAAAGATTGGTTCTAATGTTGCCTTGTCTTTTGATTTTCCAAACTATCAAAACACGGGACACCAACATAATGGCGATCACGGTGGGACATTCTGAGTCAGTATCAATCTAAGTACCCCTTAAGGACTCCAGAAATCCCTTATTTACAAATACTATCCAATGATTATTAGCCAGCTCATCGCCACCAACATAATGGCGATCACAGTGGGACATTCTGAGCCAGTATCAATCTAAGTACCCCTTAAGGACTCCAGAAATCCCTTATTTACAAATACTATCCAGTGATTATTAGCCACCTCATCGCCACCAACATAATGGCGATCACAGTGGGACGCTGAGTAAAATCTTCAAAATTAAATACTCACTCCCTAGTATAACATAAGTAACCTTCTTCAAGCACTACCAAGCAATGGTAATCATGATAGGACTTAATTAAATCAGTGACAAACTAAGTAACCCTTAGGATTCTCATTAAACCTTATCAAAACTTGAAGGAAGTAGTTACCAAGCCATAAGAGTGAATTCTGTATGTTTTGACACCCTATCTAAGTGTTAAGTCAGATTTAGGACACTCTCATAACCTGTAAGATCATAAAACTCAGAAAAACCAAAAAACATTTCAGTTTGGCTTCATAATAAACATGGTGGTGGAACCATCCAATATTTTACCTTCATAAAAGCTTAAAAGTTTCCACCTGGCGACTCCACTGGCCTCCAGTAGGCCTATTACTTCCCTAGTCCTTGTAAATGCATCAAGCAAACCCAATCATGCTGTTGGTGGACAGAAAAATTCAAACTCTTCCACCTGGCGACTCCACGATCCCAAAAGACCTAATGACTCCACTAATAGAAGACTCTGAACAAACTACAGAAATGCAACTAAGTCCCATAGTAGTTTCGTTGTGGAATATCAAGTATAACAGTAAAACTTAAATGTAAGGACCTTCCAAAGGTTGTTCTTCTTAGCTCACAATTCAATGCTAAACCTGAACTTAAGAAAGTTTTTTTATAATTGGTGGTTGAAAAGTATGAAACTAAAATTGAAATTTTAAACTCACAAGAACAATCATACCAATTCAGAGACCCTAAATCATTTTTGGAAAGTCTCCCTCCCCCAAAACAAAGAGAAATTTCACTGCCTTTTGATGTGCAGGAAAAAGATGAATATAATTTCAAGAGCTACACTGAAGATGCAGTGAAACAAACCGTCAAGGATGCAGATAGCCTACCGGTCATGGAAGGTCTAAAAGAAGAGAGTTTAGATCATGTTTTTTCTTATCCTATGGCAGAATATATGGAGGTCCTAATTGGCTCAAATTCCCAATCACTGACCCTTTGCAAGAGCCAGATACATCAGGAGTGGTCACCACTGGTGGTGGCCTTGGTTTTAAAGACCCACATTCAAAGTACCCTATGGCTATCTCTGACAAGCAGTCAGATTTTCTACCCCTTCTTGTCACTACTTAACTGGCTACATTGGCACTATTGTACTATATAGAGCTGAACTATTTCAAGAGTTAGGTTAGGTTAGGTAGAAATGTCAATAAAGCTCAGCCTTTGAGCACTTAGTTAGTTGTTAACTTTTGTCTTGAAAGAAAAAATAAAAATCCAAAAACAAAGAAAAGGAAGAAAAGAGGGCTGATTGACAAAACAATAAAGGTAAAGCCCCGTACCAAAAAGAGAAACAAATCTGAAAGTGTGCAAGCTTAAATGCCACTCCTGAAGAGTACACTTCTAGTTAGTCAAATAGCCTAATCTTGACTAATTAGCTTTAAATTTACTACTGATAGGATAGTGAGTTCGATTTGCCAAACTGTTTAATCTTGGCTTATCAGTAGATAGATTAGGTTAGAAATTAAAGGTTCAAAGATGTTCAAAATCTGAACCTAAGTTTCGAAAGAGATGACTCAAATCTATTTTGAGTCAAAAAATAGGTAAATCTGGTTCTAATATGCTCAAAACCTGAACCAGATAACAAAGGAAAACAACTCAAACAAGCTTAAAATCAGAGCTGAAAAAGGATGAAGGAAGTACTTTGAACTTTCAAATCTTAAGCCTTCATCATTTTGATTTTATTTTTTCTGCAAATAATAAATCTATGTGCAGCTTGTTTTTATGCCATAGATTACAGCAAGTCAAACAGCCTAATCTTGACTTGCCTGTTTTTAAATTTCTGTTGTAGAATTTAGAGAATGACAGTCTATTGGACAGCTTAATCCCAACAGACAGTAGATTAGGTAGAGAAATATCTGAGCTCAACTGCTTAATCTGAGTTCAGGGAGAAATAAGGAGTAGAAATAGATTAGATTTTTTGCTTTCAAAAGAATAAAATGTTGTAAGAGAGTTTGCCAATCCAAGTGCACTCTGATGAAGAAAAAATGTTAGATCAGTAGGATTGGGTAGGTCGAAAGTTTGTTGATAAAAGTTCCATTGTTTCAATGACTGCTAACTTGTTTCCATAGAAAAAGAAGATCATTCAAATAGAAGAAAACAACCCAATGGATAAGGCAACTGATCAGCCTCCCAGAGAATGCAAGTCTGAAAGTTCTTGATGCCTTCAAGAAGGCACCATCCCCAAGTGGAGCCACTGTTAGCCACCTATAATATTTTGTTACACCAAAAGGTGGCTAAGATCCTTTTTGAGCCTCCAAGGAACAAATTTTATCACTAAAATTTTTTGGCTCTTGAAGTCTCTTTAAGGCCTCATGCCTCTGTCTAATATCTTCATTATTTTTGCCTTTTATACTCAGAAAATTCTGCTGATTCCAAGTGAAAGACTACTGAAATACCATCATTTTTCCCCTTCTCAAAACCTTTCATTTGCTCCCCTTTTTCTCCATGAAACCCCCCTTGTTTTCATAAGTCCTCTTCTTCCATTTATGAAAAATTCCCCTTTCCACAGTTAAAAACTCACTTTTTAACTATTTCGAAACCCCTATTTCCATTGAAAAACTATGAAAATTTCATAAAAAATGCAAGTATTTACTATGGGCTTAAGCCCCTTTGGGCTCAATCCCAAAAACCACTTCCCCACCATACGCTTTGGGGCTGGAACCACTTGCTAATACGTTAAGGCGCTAATCGCATCGGAAAGAATCAAATGCGCAAGTCTTTTCCATACTCCAAAAACTCCGATTGCGATTAGCCTTGCTGCTTAATACCCCCAATCATATTATTTTTCATATAACCTTGAGCCCGCCCTCAGTGCTTAAACCTTGTGAATATTTCATTCCCAAATCCATTTTTCCTTTGAAAAAACCCAAAACCCGCTTATCTAAAGTTTTAACTTAAAAACTTTAAGTCACATGTTAAATATAAAATGGGTTGATTAAAAAGACTCGATCGCGCGAATCGCAATCGGAGAGATCACAATGGGTTGATTGGAGAGACCCACATCCAAAGTTCCGATGCGATTGGGTCCTATGTATTACAAACCCCGCCCCTTTTATTTTTTCTTTCCATATAACTTTTCCCCGGGACCAAGTGTTAAGGATCCCAGGTGCTAATCGCATCGCAATTTTTCAAATGAGTTGATCGGAAAGACCAGGCCCGCCGCTCCGATTGCGATTGGCTCCTTTGAAAATATAAAGCCCCGGGCCCATTGTAGTTCATATATCCAACGCCCCCACATTCGGGCGCCAGACCTTTTTATATATATATTTTCTTTTCGCCCCCGATTCATAAAAAACCTTTGTTTTTTTTGTTAAAAATTTGGGTTATATATATATATTATATGGGTCTTTCCGCCAGTTCGTTTTTAAAGAAATCCCCGAAGTTGATTGAAAGTTGATCAAACGGCCAGCGCTCAATCGCATCGGATTTTTTCAATCACATCCACTTTTTGATCCGCCGATTGGCCTCTCCCCGATTTGTTCTCCACCGTCGATCTAATCCATAGATCGACGGTCCGCGCATAATCGCATCACATAAATTCAATCGCATGCGTTTTGTTTGCCCTTCCGATTGCAACTTCCCTGATTGGTTGTCCACCGTTGATCTCGCTCTTAGATCAATGGCTATCGCTTAATCGCTCCTGCCCTCCCGATCGCGCAATCGCATCGGAGATTTTTAATCGCACCCCTTTTCCCCTTCCGCCGATTGCAATTCCCAAATTAAATCTGGGCCGTCTACGTGTCCAGATATAATGGCTACGCTCTTTCCCCGCCTCCTAAGCAGTTTAAACCCATTTCGCAAGATTTCTTAATTGTTTTTGTGTTTTGCAGGTATTTTAATGGTTTTCCACTAGATAATGAAGGAAAGCCGGAGATTGGGAAAGACGTTTCCTGTGCCTTCGAGCTACTAAAGGAACCATTCACAGGGTTGAAGTTAATGATTTGTCAATGTTTCATGAGCGTTGATAACACGTAAAATAGCCCTGCGTGGCCCTGCACATTGACAAGACACTGTTTTATTCAGAGGACAGTTAAAGAGTATAAGTCTGAAGGCAAAGCACAACAGATGAAGATTCAAGACAAAGTTGTGGGATTACGGCTAAAAACGCTTATCAAAAGCCTAATTCCCAGAGTTAAAACACAATTAAAAGAGATCATAAGTGTTTTAACGGACAGAAAGGACCTCCACCGCCATACTTGAGGCGCATCGATTCCTCAGCCACCATAAAAGCCACCTATTGCCTCAAAGCATTCGAAAGAAGCTGAACTTATTGCAGAATCAGATATTTCGCTTCCAGCGCAGCCAGGGAGTTACTTCTGCAAGGAAATCAATGCAGAAATATCTGCAGAGTTACTCCAAACATACACAGAGCCTCAAAGTCAAATAAAGCTCCCACTGAGCTTTGATATTTATTGTGAAACAGTTAATACAGTGATCCACCTGTAAATTTCTCCCTCGAGCCCCTCAAAAGGCCGAGAAGTCTTGAATCTGTATTGATTGCCTTAAGAGATCTTTTGTTAGATTTCACCTCCTCATTCTTCTATAAATACCTCAGTGGAAGATGAGAAAGTTGGTTGTTGTTTGATTACAAGTTGTAACACTAAAACTCTCTGAAATGAATATACAAGTCTATTGAAGTTGAAGAATAAATTGAAGTCTTGGATGTCTTGATGATGTTGTTGCATTCCTGTTCCTGAGAAGGCTCTATCATTGGATCCATGAGCTTGGTTGTTGGTGAAGTATTCTAAATGTTTAATGTTTTCTCCTGTTTTCATTATGTTCCATAATTTCTTACTACAGTAGGTTGAAAGTTTTAGGCTAAGAAATGACTCCTGGAAGCACCTTAGACCTGTTCATCCTTCACTGTTTTATTTTTTCTTCTGCTGAAGTATTTTAGAGGCTTTAAACTTTCTCTTTAGTCTTCATGCTTGTTTATTTCCTTAATAGCTCAAATATTTGGTTTCAACATGATTTATGGTTTTCCCTGCTTGTCTGCTATCACTTGAAAGCTGTTATTGAAGTCTCCCTTTGAAGTACCATTGTTTTAAGTTAATCAAAGAGGTCGGTTTTGATCTTGCCCTTTGCCACTGCTTGAACAGTTGTTTTGAAGGTATTTATAGTTGTAAGCATAGATGTTATTTAGGTGTTCCCTCTTCTATGAATGCAACTATTAGTGAATCTTTTATGTTTTCTAGAGTCCTTTAAAATAAAAATCTTTGAGGAAATAGGGAGTTCCCCGAATCTTAGATTTTATTTTAAAAGTTGTCTTCAAGCTATTATTTTCTTAAAGAATATTTGTAGAATTTATGGTTAGCCTTGTCTATCAAATATTTATTTATTGTTAAGTTATGTTTTCAAGTTTCCCTTTGTTGAGAATTAAACTTCTCTTTCCAAAATCATTAATTTCCATCTCATTCCAAAGCAAAAGGATCCTGCGCCCAAGTTAGATTTTCCCTTTGATATCCCATATCCCTTGAGGAGTTTGTCATGACCTTATCTTGACTCCACTGCCCAATGAACCAGATATTTCCTCTTTCTGTCTATCTTTCCTGGACCTTTCATGTTCTGTTGTATCAACTCAATCCAACCAAACAAACACCCACGCTTAATAACTAGTCTAAAATCCATAATCAAAGAACACAAGATAAACCTTTGCAAACAAATATTTGAGAGATCCCTCTCTGAGAATAAGAGGACTAGATCCTGGAACTCTAAAGATTGGTTCTGATGTTGCCTTGTATTTTTATTTTCCAAACTATCAAAACACGGGACACCAACAGGTCTTTCCCCTATCGAGAGCCTAGTTATGACTAAGCTTCTATTGTACAAGCACAAGCTTAATAGCATAGGAGACCATAGACTTCCTAAGCTAGCTTTAAATTCCAGCCAAAACCACCTAAGGCTTAAACGAGGTTGGTATAAAGACACCAGGGCCTGGTTAAACCATTGGGAGATCGACGAGAATGTTGCATTGCAAAACATTAATAACATTAAAAAATTTGTTACTTCTAAGTTCAGAGAAAAAATGTGGTGTGAGAAAGATCTAGCAGCTAAAAGAAAATTAAGATATTATAAGGAGGTCATCAACCCCACCCTAGAAGATCAAAAGTATCTATCTGTTTTAACTAGCTCAAAGAAGAAAATTAATATAGCCAAGATTAGAACGAACTCTCATGAGCTCCATAGTGAAATAGGTCGTTGGACAGTTCCTAAAACACCATGGATGGAAAGGATCTGCCATCTTTGTGAGAATATGAACATCGAGGATGAAAATCACTTCCTCTTAGAGTGCCCCTCGTACAACCACATTAGAGCTCAATTTCATAATCTTTGTTGCAATATTGACCTTCCTAGCATTTTAAGATGTCAAAATTATAGTGAGCTCGGGAGGCTTCTCTCCAAGCTTTTTGAGCATAGGAATAAAATCTTAAACCAAACTAAATAACTCTTTTCTTTAGATCCGATAGACCAAATATTGGTCTCAATGGACGTTAACCACCACCACCATCATCATCATCATCATCATCATCATAAAATATAAAAATATTTATTTAAAAAATTAAAAATAAATACCAACCACTACATAACTTGATATTCGTTCTGCAAAATCAATATGAAACACTTATTATACAATTATTACGTACTGTCAAAAGGGAAATGGAGCATAATTGTACCCAAAAGTTATCAAAGAAGGTTCAGAATGCAATGCAAGTTGAGAAAATGTGGAAAACAAAAGAAAAGATATTTCAAACAACAATAATGCTAAATATTATTTAGAGGTTTATGTGGTTTAATTTTAAAGAAACATGAGTCAGAGATATATCCTAGACATTTTAAATAGACCAACCAAGATTCATGATCAACATAATATGCCTTTAACTATTTCTTACCTAGATCTAAGAGTATGCACGTTTTTTAAAACTAGTAAGTAAAATTTACTTGCAAATAGTTACCAAATTATATGGAGAGCTTATATATAAGAATAACATGCCTAAAACTATGGGTGGTTAAAAGGTGGAGCCAATTTTAATTTAATTTAATTTTTAATTTTATGTAATTTGATAAAGTCAAAATATTTATAGAACAAGACAAATTAGAGAGAGCCCAAGAACTATAGTGAATTAATTAATTATAATATTTAAATATAAAAAGTTTACTTTTAAATGTATATATTATAAAAATGTATTTTAAAAATACAAGAATTATAATTTTATAGCAAATATTTAAATATCCAAACAATAAAAATTATAATTTTAAAGTTTATATATATATATATATATATATATGAAAAAGATTGATTATATTTGGAATTAAAATATATACATAAGCTCACATCTAACTGATTATATATATATTAGTAATTGGGTACAATTTTATATTACTTTAATCAGATAATATTGTTATAATTACTAGTTTACCAGATGAGAAACCAAACTAGTTACATAGATATAAATTTTTGGTCAAAATTATTAGTCCACTTATTAAAACTTATTCATGTATAAAATACTAAGTGTATGCCTTTAGGGAAATTATTGACCAACTTAAAGCTTAAGATATTAGCTACGCAAGCTTGCTTCATTAGATGCAAAATGTCAAAACAAATATCATTAGTTAAGTAGTTCACCTGTATGGTTGTAGGGTAACATTTTTCCTTGTCATTGCTAGGGAAGTCCAAGTTTGCAATTTTCTTAGCAAGCGTGGAAACGTTTTTGTCCAATTTTGTGAGTTTCAACCGTAAAACATCCATGTTGAGTAGTATCTCCTATTGTACCCCATTTTGTTCGACCAATACTTTGTCCATAAAAATTTCAATCTATTAGTAGGTATCAACTATGTACATATATTGGGTCTTCCTTTCTATCTTTGGTATCCACCCACCTATGTTTGTCTACCTTTAAATCAGATATGAACCACCTTACTACTTTAGCTTACTGCTTAGAAAAGTTGATTTTTTTTTTTTTTTATTGCGCAAGATATGCATTATTAAAAATGGGAAACCAAAGCCTCTATTTTTTCTTGAGCCCTTGAGCAAGGAGGCTCCCTTCTCCCATGGATTCCATGATAGTTATATGAAGAATTATGGTACGTCATGGTAAGTTTCAAGCTAGGTGTTATAGCATCATTTAACACTCTTGTAGACCTGATGCTCTTTTATGGTCTTGGGCAGTCCCTTTACCCTTGGAGACTTGAATTCATCTCAAATAAATATAATTCAAATTCCATACTCGACTCTGCCCACAAAAAATCACGTATTTACGTGGGTCCTAAAACACTATACCTGTGTATACATATTTAAATTTGAAAAAATAAAATAAAATGCTATTTTTTGGGTAGGTTTTACGAGTTTTACCAAGAGCCCACTTATAGGATCCTGTGGCCTAACTAAAATAACCAATTTGAGATGGTGTATATATACCCTTTAGGTAGGCCTAATTGATAAGAGAAGAGATATATCAACATTATGCTCGATTTCCCCCAAATCAAGTTTGTTTTTCTCATGCCTCCTACACTCACAGTCTCTAGGAATCCCTGGTTTCCTTTGCAGAGATGTTCGGTTTCCTTATCTAGCATCTTCTTGCATCTATTAGAGAGGTTGTCTTCATGGCTCAGGCTAGACGGATCCAAAGGAAGGCTTCGTCAGTGCCTTTGGCCTAGATTAGATTGTATCTATCATGTACTTACTATTATTTGTTAATAAAGAAACTCATGTCTTGTTCTTGATCTATGTTGTCAGCTTATGAATGATAGTCTAAATTGTTATTTATGATGATCTAACATATTTTTATGAATATACTTTTAAATTATATGTTCTATCTATGCTTATGTGATTGATTTGTAGGTTTTTACATATTGGGGAAAGCAGAGGTTTTGGACCCTACGGGAAAATCCTCAAACGTAGGACCCCTAGGTATGTTCCTAAGCCCACTTTAATAATTCGAATGTTTGACATGTTGAACTGAGTGTTCTTTGTTGATTGATGTATTCCACTCTGTTAAGGCTTTCAACCCTGGCCTTAGGGATTATTTCCCGCCAACATAATTGGCAACTCCACTAGGGAATACAATCAAGTATTTCCTAGAAGGGTTGTTTTCTTTGATCTGGGTTTTTTGTTTGTTTTTTTCTTGATTTTTTCAGCCTTCTAAAGTCTTAAGAAATTTTATCTTTCAGCCCGATCTTTCAGTTATGGGATTTCCTTTTTATTTTTCCTCAATTGATTTTTATATGGACTTTTTGTTATAGACAGTTACGTATATACACAATTTCTTCCAAAGAAACTAGCACATATGCTTGTTGCTTCACACAAAATCGTGTATATATGTTAAAATGTATCTAAACAGTCGTGTACAAATTTGAAAAATGAAAATATTTCATTTTTTGAAAATTTTGAGGCTTTGATCAAGTTTCTTTAAGATTCTTGATCTTTTTGAGGTCTGGAATAATCTTGATATCTATTTTTGTTGATGTCTTTCATCTTGTTGGAGAAATGTTTGTGCCAACCTTGGGTTTTCAGTATTTGAAGCTTTTTTTTCTGAAGTTTGGTTCCAGATCTTCTTTATGAAGTATGTAGCTATTTTGTGGCTCTCGAATAGATCTTTATTGTTGTTGAAGTTGTTCATAATCGAATCTTTGATTTTCTTCCCTTGTGACCTAGAAGTTGGCTCTTTTTCTTTCTCTCTCTTGTTTTTCGAAAAGGGTTTGAGATTCTTTGGTGAATGTGATATTTCAGTTCTGAAGTCTTTCTGATTCTCTGAGTCTCTTGCATCTTTTTGTCCAAGCTCTTGAAGTAGTAAGTCTCTATTTTGCACTAGTCTTTTAATCTTTATGGTCATATTTGTGAATAGGTGGATTTATGTGTTCTTCATGTTTTTGGCTTTGAGATCTTTTATTTTCTTCCCTTTTTTATTTTCCGTTTTCAAGATTCTTAAAAGAAAAATAAAAGAATTTTCTTATTTCTATTTTTCTTTTTATTTCTTTGTTTTGTAGTCTTCTAGGTTTTGGAAAATGTGCATGTTGTTGTCACAAGGTCGAATGTCTTTTTTCTTTGGGAAGTGATATTTTCTTTTGGATTTTCTTCTCTTTCACTGCTTGGATTTTCCTTTGTCTTTTCTATCATGTTTTCTCACCTTTCGAGTCTCTTCAAATATTTCATTTGCATACTCGAGTGCATTAGGTTAGATGCATTTTATACATCATTTAGTTATTTTTGTTAGATTTTGAATGTGTGAGTACCAAATTATAAAAAAAAAAAAAAAAATTCTTTATTTTCTCATATAACCTCTTAGAATTCTCTTTTCATTAAAGAAAAATAAGAGTTTCATTTTCAAGTAGCCTAGGTTTATTATTGATTTCTTTTGAATCATAACACCATCAGTTGCACTTTTGTTTCCCTTGTCCTAAATAACAAACAATTAAAATGAACAATTTAAATTAAAATGAACTAGAATTTTTCTTTTTTTCATAGCAACATCAACTAGTCTAGGGAATTTTAGGGCCTTGGAATAGGTGTGTGGAGAGTAGACCCTCCAAGGGCATTCGAACTTAAAAGTATCGAAGTTCATTAATGAGTGGAAATCCAGTGCTGTTAAGTTTTTTCGGGAAATCTTCTCTAACACGGGAGTCAAGCATGAGGACGTGTGAAGATAGGGAAAGAGAGATACCCCCTTTCCTAATTTTTGGATCACACACCCACAAATATTTTTCTCGGCTTTGGCTTGCCTTCAACAGACGCCAACTCAACACTCACCATACTTCACAATAAACGAGAAATTTGTAGACAACACACAACAGATTTCTCCTCCACACTGTCCACCGCTTTCAACAGGCCTCCAGATATACACACATAGGCTCTTCCAACTGCTCTTCATATCACCGAGCCCTCAGGTTTTTGATAGATCCAAAGTTAATATGAACCTACACAAGTATAGAAAACATTACTCATTTTACAACTAAATTATGACCAACCTAGATCCATCTTAACTCCGGATCTATCAAGCGTCGAGAGGGATCAAATATCTCGAGGTGCAAACCTATTTTTTGAGTGCAGAAATTGAGGAAAGGTTTGAACCTCAAGAGATTTGATCTCTCTCGGCGCTTGATAGATCCCAAGTTAAGATGGATCTAGGCCGGTTTTAGTTGTGTGCGGCCAAGGAAAATCTATCGAAGATATGATTAATTTTATCAATAATATGTAAATATATCTAATATTAATATAAACATTTTAAATATGCTAAATATATCTGAGATTAACCTTGTCATTTAAATTTTAAATTTTCTTAGTTACCTCAGTTTGTTGAGATGATCAATACTGTTAATAACTTTAATGATGAAAAATGATGAAATAAAAGTTTTGAATGCAAAGTGACAATAATAGTGTTGAATGATAGAAAATGTGAATAATAAGAATATAGTCGATTGTAGAAATTTAATACAAAATACATGTATGTCTTGGATTCTCCTGATCTAACTATAATATGCTACTGTTAAATACATAATCACTTCTACAAATCTTTGCGGAATTTGAAACACAATCGCCAATTACAATATCATGAAGAAAGATCAATCACACATAACCCAAATAATTTTACCGGGGAAAGCTTATAGCTAAAAACCCCACTATCTTCTATTATGTATTATATCATGGATCATGAAACAATTTCATACAAAGCTCTAATCCAAGGGCTCTCAGTACATGAGCTAACTGTCTCACACTTTCATACAAAAATTGGCAAGTTCTTTAGCCAATTTACTGTCTCCAAATAGTCTGCCTCCACTGCGCAATCCAACTGATAGCAATCCCTGAATGAATGAAATATTTCCTGTCTTGATTGCACAATCCTCATGGGCACATCCAATGTGTGTGTGGTTGCATGTGTGCAACCGGATAATGTCACAATTGATATTTTACTTCCCTTTCACCTAGAACTCAACTGGGTCTCCATTGGATTTGACATGCATGCAGTTAATAATAATAAATCTTCAGTTGCATGTGAGACCACTGATTGTGAATTAATTAATAATTAATTCACTTGATCTCTCACTAGTGTATCTTCAATTGCAACTAGCACAATTGAGTTTAACTCACTTTACTGAGTTAAATTACTTTACAACTTGCACAACTGCACTTCCAACTCTGTTACAACTTCGAATCACTCAGTTACAACTAAGTCAACCTGCATGTCCCACCAACCAACCTCTTAACTCGAAATTCCTTTAGCTAACTGAATTTCCACTTCAGTTAACTATTTCCAAGTGCTCATTAATAATAGATTATAGTTTATTGTCCAACTAATATTAAGGGATAATAATAGTAGACATGCATCTATAAATAGAATTTGCACATACATCTGTAAATAGACATGCATCTATAAATAGAATTTGCTTATGCATATATAAATAGAAATCCACCTAAAAATAGCCCGAGGCTCCATCCTAGTGTAGGTGCTTAATTTTCACTAGGATCTTCTTGTTGAATCTCAACACTCCCTCTCAACAAGAAAGGGATTATCCTTCACCCCGATCCTGTCTCTTTAGTATTCGAATTTTCTCCTGGTGAGTGCCTTCGTCAGAATATCTACATCCTGATCTTCCGTGGGAATGTAATGAAGCAACATGATTCTCCTCTATGCACAATCTCTAAAATGATGGTACCAAATATCTATATGCTTAGATATATCATGAAACACATGATTAATCGAGAGTTTGATGTAACTCTGATTATCACAGTGAATCCTTATCAGATCCATATGAGAACCCAAAAAACCAACCGAGATATTTCTCATCCAAATAGCCTCACATGCAACTTGAATCGCTGCCATGTATTCCACTTTCGCTGAACTGAGTGCCACAGATCTCTGCTTCCTGCTATACCAAGAAAAAGTTGTAGATCCGATACTAAATGTTATCTCAAAATTAGACCCTAATAGGCTGCTGATCATGAAGACCCTGAGTAACTATTTCAAACTAGACTTTTAGTTGAGGCTTAGCCTCCTAAACCTGAGAGGGCTCTCTCAATAGGTTTATGATTTTCAAATAGGGATTAGATGGCTAACTCTATGAGTAAAATGGATAAAAATGTATAATTGGTTGTACTGATAATCAAAAAACATCTATTGGGATTATGGAGTCAAGTGCATTTTCACAAAACATGAGTATCTGCTTCATATGGAAGTCAAGGCATTTCAGGGTTTAAATGCATCAACATAACAGTAGGACAAAAAATAAACACAGTTCATGAACATATGAAGGAAGTTAGAGCACCTTCAGTGAATTCTAAGTAACATACATTCATGCCATTGCAAGTAATTGAAAGAGGAAAACCATGAGAATATCAAACATCAATAACCCTTTATGAATCTTGAGTGATGAAACCAATATCTCTGTATTAATATAAAAACACAGTTTCTGCTACAACAAAAAAATATGCTTGTTAATGAAAATTTCCAACCTGGTGCCATTCCATTTCTTGTATCTTATATATTTATTATTACATTCTTGGATTCTCTCCAAACACTTGAGAAAAATTCGAATTTTCTAGCTTGACACCTATCAACTGCTAAAACAAACTTTTAATTACATCTGACAGTTAAACTGTTTGTTCTAGAGTCCTAATACAACTAGGATTAAAAATCTTTATTATAACTTAAAAATATTATCTAAACATTAAATCTTCTATCTAACAGCTGCTCCTCCTAAAATTTGACCTTGATGATGTCCATCTCCTTGCTATTAGTCTGTATTGATTTGCCTCTTTTCTGCCCTGAAAGATAGGAACATGCTCCCTGCAAAATAGCTATAGTGCTTCATTTATTTTCTTCAAACCATCTGATGACCAACTTGTGCTCAAAAACATGTGGCAATGTCTTATTTAAACTCATGTGACTTTGCCCTTCCAGCTGTGCCCAAACCAAACTTTTGAAGGAATGCCAAAACTTGTTAACATTGCTGCGCTACGAAACTTTCTGTTGTTTTCGTAGCGCAGAACTTTACCTTTGAAAACTCCACTTGGAACCTTCATTTTTCTGTGTTTTTCCATTGGATCTTCACTTGTGGTCTTTACACATTCTTCAGTAGCATCAAGGTTTTAAAAACAAGTGTTTTCTCCCTTTTAAACCTTGCAAAATTGTTCAAATTGCATCCTACATCAGTTTCGCAGCGTGCTACAAAACTGCTATGCATGACACCTACAGCAGTTTCGTAGTGCGCTATGAAACTGCTGTGTCTATATTTTCACAGCATTTTCCAAAATTTTAAGTTTCAAACCTTTACTTCCATCCTTACAGTTATATATAAGCTCTCATAATCAACAAAAATCAACTCTGAACTACTTTCAAAAATGAAATCTTCACACATAACCCCAAAAATGTGTTAGGAGATGTCACTTACTGTTTACACTTATTTTTGTTGTGGTTGATCTTCAGGATTTTCTAGCTGTATCTCAAGATATTCAACCTACCTTTTAAGCCTTCTATTATTAGCTCTCATTTTGGTATTAACCATCCTTATGAACTTTGCTTCCTTGATTTTAGGGACGGTCCATATGTAGAATTGATCCTGACTGCTGATTGACTCAATGTTTGAAACCTTTTCTAGCTCCCACAGACCTTTCAACCTCTCAAAGTTTGACCTTTCTACAGCATGCATTCTCACTTTCTTCTTCAATTTATCAATTTCAATGTTTTCAAGTCTGAGTTTGTCTTTAACCTCCTCATAACTACTCTTTTCTCTCTGAGTATTGAAAACTCTGTTTCTGTCTTCTTCAATCATTGATGATGATATATTTATGGGTTCTTCAAAAACATTTGAATCCTCACCTCCTGTTTGATCTATCTCCATGTCTGGCTGTTGCAATTTCTTAGACTACCTAGTCAAGGTTTTTCTAGGCTTAAAGACAAACTCTGACACTTCATCCTCAAAATCTAATTTTTTGGATGTTTTCAATTTCTTTGATTTGCCACCTATATCTAGTTTGATGAAATCTGCTTGAACTAGGGGATACTCTTCAATGTTAATAGCTTGTAATATATCATTCAAGTCACCTCTTAATTCCAAGTTTTCATTTGTGACCATGGCCTTACCCTTCTCGTTTGACCTTTGACTCCTAGTCAACTTCTTCTGAACTGTTTTACTAGTTGACTGTTCCTAAATTGTCTCTTTGACATGAGTTATCTTCTGTGTAGATTGCTGAGACCTTTGTATATTTAGTGATGTGTTTATCATTGGTTCCTTAACCTGTTTCCTGGGCTTGAGCTTGACAAACCTCCTTTATTTTGTTTCTATAGGTTCAGTAGTATTTGATGGAGATTTTTCTTTGACTTGAGGGCTAGCACATGTTCCTTCAACCCCTATTCCTCTCAAAAAGGGAAATGCAGACCATTATTTATTCACTTTCTGAAGCTCATGTAAAACTATTAACTTGACTAGACCATGATGAAATAATGAGGTTTCACATGCTTGAGTTTTCATCTGTACTTTGTCTGCCATCTTGGCTAGACTTCGAAATAGAAAGAAAGGTAAGTCTAGAGAGATTATTCCTGTGAAATGCAATAAGAGTTTAAAGAGGTAAGTGTACACCTTGTGGTATCTCCCTTCGCAGGTGAAGTACCTTTGGATGTTGTAGATCAGATTGGAAAATGCATCCTTGACATAACTTCTTCGCACATCTTTGTTCAAATCAATATCCATAAACTTTGGTTTCAAAAAGATTTTGCAGGGTTGCATTTAAAACCTAAAATTCTTGAACCATCTATCTTCCCCCCTTGGAATTTTTGTGACTGTTGATATAACTTCAGGAGAAATTGGTAAATTGAGAAAACCAACCTTTGTGTTTGACCCTGTGAAGTTCATAGCAAACTCTTTGGTAACTTGATTATGCCCTCCTTGAAGCTTTTCGCAGAACCTCCAACACCCTACCTTCTTGAAGGCTTCTTCAACAGATTTATCTCTTGTGAGAGCTTCTAAGCCTTCAGGTTCTGTTCTCAGACGGTGACCAGACCTATGATTTCTTTTTTCTTCTGTCATCTTCCTACTGAAAACCCTGTGTCTTCAAACCTGTAATAGACCTCCTTGTTGGATGAACTGGCTCACTTGAAAATTTGGTTCAGCCTCGCTTGATTAGAAACCCTACTTCAGCCAACAATTATTTTCAAACTCACTTGATTAGCAAGTATCGAACCTGCTGACATAACATCAATTGGGTTAAGCCTCGCTTGATTGAAATTTTGCCTCGCTTGAAGACTTAAAGAAAGCTCTGGTTTCTTATCATGAGCTTCTCTTTCAAACAATAGATATGCATGCAGTGTTTTCTTTGCATGAGACAAAATTGATGATAACCAACCCTTTTTCAAAATTTGAAAAGGACTAATGACAAATGACCCCTAACAAATCTCATAATGATTTCATAAGTGCTTTGGATGGTTGCATGCGTGAGGGAGGATTCGTACACTGACACCTAATCATGAAAATTTAACCAAAATTGATGGATGTGACAGCTGAACCGAAAAATTTCGAATCCCTGATTTCATAGCGCTGGATATGTAATTTTGGGATTTTGTGCTACGAAAATACCAGCGTTTTCATAGTGCAAAAGCAACTTTTTACACTGAGTGCACTACGAAAACGTGGTTTCGTGGCTTATTCAATTTTTTTTTTTTTTAAATACTTAAAATATGGTCTTCAAAACGTGGTATGAGACTTCTAAAGAGTAAAGCAAGGTTTATGAATTTTATTTGGTGATTAAATGAGACTTGTAACCTATGGCTTAGACCCTATAAAACAAAAAAAATGACTCAAACCCTATCTAATACCATGAATTAGGAGCAAGTATAAACTGACCAAGTTTAGAAATTTTTAATAGTGATAGAACTAAAGATCCCCCCTGATGGGCTCTTTCTGTCAGATGGGCTGCCTGCCCAATCTACATCCGTAAAGCCATGAAATGTCACTCCATCCGTCTGTTTGTACCATAAACCATACTCTGATGTTCCCCTCAGGTATCTCAGGACATGCTTGCTCACCTTCCAAAAGAGCTTGGTAAGCTTAACCATAGCTTGACTCAGCTAGTTAACCGCATAGAAAATGTCTGGTCTTGTGTTCACTAGATACATTAGCAAACCCACTAACTGTCGATAGACAGTAGCATCCACTACCTCTCCAGAAGTAGCATCCTCTTTCCTCCAGTTTCTTGGAAGAGGAGTATCTATGGGTTTGCAACCCTCCATGTGAAACTTACCCAGTATATCCCTTGCATACTTGCCTTGAGACACAAACAGTTCACCATCTCGCTGCCATATTTCCAATCCAAGGAAATAATGAAGGAGGCCCATATCATTCATTTCTAACTCCCTTGCAAGATCCTCCTTGCATGAGTGTATCAGCTGCTTATCACCATTCAATATTAAATCATCAACATAAATAAAAATGATTAAAAGGTTACCCTCCACCAAAATTTGATATAGGTTTGCATCTGCTTCACTTTTGGTGAAGCCCAGTCTGGTGAAATAAATGTTATCCGAGTGTACCAAGCATGGGGTGCTTGCTTCAGCCCATACAACGCTCTTTTGAGTCAACACACATGCGACTCACTATTGAAGATCTCGAAACCTTCAGGCTGCTCTATATACACCTCTTCATCAATGATCCCATTGAGAAACACAGTTTTCAAATCCATCTGATGAATGTGCTAGCCCATCTGCGCTGTGAGAGTAAGTTTTGTCCTTATGGAAGAATACCTTGCGACAGGTGCAAAGGTCTCTTCATAATCTATCCCCTCAGTCTGTGAGAAGCCCCGGGCCACAAATATGGCCTTGTATTTCTCAACACTCCCATCAACAGCTTGCTTTACCTTGTAGATCCATCTCAAACCTACCACTGATTTATCAATCGGCCTTGGAACAATTTCCCAAGCACTGTTTTTGACAATGGAGTCATACTCCTCCACCATTGCATCTAACCATGTGGGCTCCTGCACTGCTTCCTGAAAGGAAGATGGTTCAGTCACAATACATTTTCTCATGAGAGCCATGTATCCAGTAAATTTATCAGGAGACTATCTTTGTCTGCACTGTGAAGTAGGGGATCCTACATTCTATGCAGCATCAAGGCTCATCCTATTAGCTTCTGTGGTATGCCTTCTGCCATTTCTGATGGATGGCTCTGCATGAGTGGACTCCTCCACTCCATGAACCTCCTCCTATGGTTGATCCACATCTAGAGACCCATATTTCGGAACCATCAGTTCCTCCTCCACATGCAATTCCAACTCCCTCTCAAGCGACAACCGCATCAAATTTTATATCAAATCGCACAACAATCATTCTGCTGTTTGGAAAATACACACGATAATTATGGGGTGTTTCTGTGTACCCCACAAAAATCCAACTTCATCAGTCGGCTCCAACTTCTTCCTAGCGTCCTTGGTCACATACACATAAACAGATGAGCCAAAAATCTTAAAGTGTGAAACATCCGGTTTCTTACTAGTGAAAGCTTCTTTAGGTGTATGCATGCCAAGTACTCTATGGGACAACGGTTTTGCACATAAATCGTAGTTTTGCATGCTTCTACCCACAAATGAATTGGTAGCCTTGATTATGCAACATCGCTCGTGCTACACCCATGATCGTTATGTTCTTCCTCTCCGCGACCCCATTTTGCTGTGGGTTATGAGGCACTATGAATTCTTTTCCAATTCCTTTTTTACTGCAGAAGTTCTTGAATTTGTTAGATATATATTCTCCACCATTATCACTCCTAAGAGCCTTCACTTTCTTCCCTGACTCTTTCTCCACCAATGCCTTAAACTCACAGAACTTTGAGAATTTGTGATCTTTATTCTGCATGAAGAAGATCTAACATTTACGAGAAAAGTCATCAAAAAATATTACATAGTACTTATGTTTTGCCGTTGAAGCAACCGAGAATGGTCCACACACATTTGTTTGAACTCTCTCAAGGATCCCCGAAGCATGGTTATCCTTCTCATGAAAGGTGGAATTTACATACTTCCCCATGGTGCAACCCTTGCATTGATCTAACTGAGCAAGTGTTCCCATTGGAAGTATAGCAGGTATTTGTTGCATGACTTTCAAGGCTCCATGATGAAGATGGCCTAATCGCTTGTGCCATAATTCGCCCTCATCCCCGCTCACCACTTTTTCTACCTTTCCCATCATGGCAGCACAACCATCTACCTCCAACTTGCTGATATTCTTAACTCGAATCCCTATCCTCTTGGCTTAACCTGTTGTTTTATGTTGCAGGAAAGCTTTTCCATCGCTGAAAACAATGTCATAGCCTCTATCCTCCAACATTGCGACTGAGACAAAATTTTTCTTCAGGCCTGGAACATGCATAACATCTTTCAATTGAAATGGTTTACAGAAATCCCTCTGAAATTTAATGGTATCAATTCCGGTAGCACTGTACCGTCCGTCGTCGCCCATCTCTATATGCATCTGGAGATCTTTCTCCTCCAAGTCACTGAAAAGTTCCTTATCTCCCGTCATGTGAAAGGAAGCGCCACTATCCAAATACCACACTGATCCCAATGCACTTAACACCATGCATGCGATCAAGGATAAGTCAAGCTCAAATTGTGAGGCAAGGGCCTCACCAACTGCAACTCCAGTAGCCTTCTTGTTCTTCTTCTTTTGTGGATAGTTACTAGCAAGATGCCCATGTTCGTGATAGTGAAAACACTTCACCTTGGACATATATAGCTTCTTACCTTTAGAATCGGATTTAGAATGGAATTTCTTCCCCTTCCACTTCTTCGTCTTGGCAGCCAAAGAACAATCCTCTTCATTATCATGCATTGATGAAGAGCCATCTCTGGTGTTTCGCCTAAAATCCTCCTGCACCCGATCCGACCACAGTCGTTCCCAATCCGGAAATTTTTCCCATCCGTTGACAAAGTCTTCATAATTGTATCAACTCTTAGGGAGTCCCAGGAGAGCCAAGCTCACCAAATCATCATCAATAATAGTTAACCCCCACACTCCCCAGTTCATCTTGACATTGGACAAAATTTGTGAGATACTTTGAAATAGTGTCGCCCTTTTCCATCTTGATCTTTCTGTGTTTATCTTTGAGTGCCAATTTCCTATGGTTGATGCTGCTTTGGAATAGATCTGGCAAAGCCTTCCACATAGTATATGGTGTGGCTTTCCCATGGAGGCTTGAGAAAATGTTGTCTTGTACTCCCTCCAACAAAATCCTTCTCACCTTTGCCACTTTCTTTTGCCATGCATCAATATTGGGAGCATCTGACGAAGCAGGCTTAGGAACATCATTGTTAATGAATTCCTTCAAGCCATTGTCTTCGAGTACTGCCTCCATCCTGTTCTTCCAAGAAATGTAGTTCTAGCTGCCCTCGAGTGCATACTATAGCCGCAAGCCATTGAAATCCATTTTGATCTTGAATCAGCTATAGCACCAAGAAAGTCTTTCTTCAAATTCAAATTCTTTCCACCAACAAACTCAACTCCTCATTCAATACTACAATTTCATGTGCCCTAATACCATGTAGAAATTTAATACAAAATACATGTATGTCCTGGATTCTCCTGATCTAACAATAATATGCTACTGTTAAATACAAAATCGCTTCTACAAACCTTTGCGGAATTTGAAACACAATCGCCAATTACAATATCATGGAGAAAGATCAATCACACATAACCAAGATAATTTTACTAGGGAAAGATTATAGCTAAAAGCCACACTACCTTCTATTATGTATTATATCATGGATCATGAAACAATTTCATACTAAGCTCTAATCCAAGAGCTCTTAGTACATGAGCTAACTATCTCACATTGTCAGACAAAAATTGGAAAGTTCCTTAGACAATTTACTATCTCCAGACAATCTGCCTCCACTGCACAATCCCAACTGATAGAAATACCTAAATGAGTGCAATCTTGCCTGCCTTGATTGTACAATCCTCATGGGCACATCCAATGTGTATGTGGTTGCATGTGTGTAATCGGATAATGTCACAACTGATAGTTTACTTCCCCTTCACCTAGAACTCAACTGGGTCTCCACTGGATCTGACATGCATTCAGTTAATAATAGTAAATCTTCAGTTGCATGTGAGACCACTGATTGTGAATTAATTAATAATCAATTCACTTGATCTCTCACTAGTGTATCTTCTGTTACAACTAGCACAACTGAGTTTAACTCACTTAACTGAATTAAATTACTTTACAACTTGCACTACTGCACTTCCAACTCTGTTACAACTTCAAATCACTTAGTTACAACTAAGTCAACCTGCATGTCCCACCAACCAACCTCTTAACTCGAAATTCCTTTAGCTAACTGATTTTCCACTTCAGTTAACTATTTCCAAGTGCTCATTGAGAATAGATTATATTTTATTGTCCAACTAATATTAAGGGATAATAATAGTCGACATGCAATCTATAAATAGAATTTTCACATACATCTATAAATTAACATGCATCTATAAATAGAATTTTCTCATGCATCTATAAATAGACATCCACCTAAAAATAGCCTGAGGCTCCATCCTAGTGTAGGTGCTTAATTTTCACTAGGATCTTCTTGTTGAATCTCAACATCAATTACAAATAGTCTTCATTGTGATCAATCTCAAACTATTTTCTTCTACTATTCTTATTTCCACCCTTGTATTAGATTTTTCATCTTTTCATATTGATTATATGAAAAGGACAGTTGAAATCGTAAACCATTTGAATCTTTAGCTCATGTTGTTGTAGTAAAAATCATACCCTGTCTCTCTTGCTCTCCAATATTAATAAGTTGAATTACTATAACAAAAAAATCAATGTACATTGTCAATCATTTTTTTGAGCTTACATTGAAATCTATACACATTGTTAATCCAATCACTTTAAAATTAATGTATCGTCATACATATAATTACATCAAATCAAAAATCAACATCTACACTGAAATCAATGCATCTAATGCAAGTAATCAAATAAGATTAGAAAATAAATTCTACATTGAAATCAATGCATCTAATGCAAAAAATCATAGAATTATAAATCAACATCTACACTCAAATCAATGCATCCAGTGCAAGTAAGAAAATAGGATTAGAAACCAACATCTACACTGAAATCAATGCATTTAGTGCAAGAAATCAAATAGGATTAGAAATCACCATCTACACTGAAATCAATGCATTTATTGACAACAATAAAATAGGATTAGAAATCATCTACATTGAAATCAATGCATCTAGTGCAAGAAATCAAATATAATTAGAAATAAACATATACATTGAAATCAATGAATCTAGTGCAAGCAGTCAAATAAGATTATAAATCACCATCTATAATGAAATAAATGCATTTAGTGCAATCAATCAAATAGGATTATAAATATCTACATTGAAATCATTGCACCTAGTGAAAGAAATAAAATATCATTATAAATCAATATATACACTAAAATCAATGGATCTAATGCAAGCAATCAAATAGGATTAAAAATCACCATCTACACTAAAATCAATAATCAATGCATCTAGTGCAAAAAATATTCTTCCCTCTCCCCCCCCCCTGCATCCATATCTATATCTCCCTCCATCTCTCCTTCTTTGTCTCTCTATTTAACCCCCCCCACCCCCAAACACACATACTCTCTCACTTCATATCTATCAATCTTTATGTCCCTCCCTCCCTCTCTCTATATTTCTCTTCTCCACTCTCTCTTAGGTCCCTATATTACTAGTATAGTCCCTTATTGTTGTTAGTGTAGTCTCATTTTTGTTATTGCTGTACCTTTGTAGTCCCCATATTTTTATTATTGTGCCACATAAAAGCCTGCTATTGCTATTGTTGTGCCCTTACATTATTATTGTTAGGTTGGCTAAGATTATATTGTGACCCCATGGACTCCTATGGATAGAAAGAAGGTTTTGTCATTTGTATCATCCAATAATTGTTCATTTATGTAATGTAAAGGAGGTTTCCCCCTCGAAGAGGCTGATTTCTAAGTCTTTGATCTCTCTTTTCTTCTATTTTGTGAGCTAGTTTCATAACATTTGGTATCAAATCTTTGTATTGTAGGGTCTCACTGCTTCAAATAGGTCATCATGGAATTTTTGCTATAACTTTTTTTCTACGAAGGTTCAGAAGCTAAGAAAAAACCCATTTGCGTCGAAATCTAGAAGAACGTCATGGAAAAATTTCAGATCTTGGTTCACAATATTTTTGAAGATATGATTTGTGGAAGTTAGGGTTTTGGCCAGCTCCCAAATTTCATCTCAAAGAGGTGACCTTTGGAAAATCGCCATAACTCTCTCTCTGAGCATTGGATTGGAATTCCGTAAAATGTGTTTGAAGGTACACAGACTGTAGTTTTCTTTATATTTATTTCAGAGCTGAAGGAGGAAACAATGACACGTGGCACGCCGTACAAGTTCAATCTAGTGAACCTGTCCATAATTAGGTCATTTTGGGAGCTTGGGCATAAATTTGTGTCTTGAAGAATCCAAATTAGGTCAGACCTATGGCATTGGAAAGAAGATTCAAAGGGCTACTAAAGGATTGAAGATAAAATCTTGGGGATCCAAAATTATAGAGATATGTCAGTTTCAATATCGAGCTCCTCAAAAGCAAGAAAAAAGGTGTGTATTTGTTTTTAAAAATTGCATAAGTCTTGTTTGAAAAATCAGATTGAAGTGATTCCAAGGGCGTATTGAAGCATAGATATCAGTATTGGGTTCTAAAATTCCCCCTAAAAATAATTCAACACCCATTAAGCCCTAATAAGTCTCTACTATAACTCATGAAAAGGAAGAAGTGCAACATGATATATCAAAATTACAAGACCAACTGCAACAAATTTCGCTCTCGCAAAGAGTAACAAAAAATCAAATGGAAGCTAATATGGATGGTTTGAATAAAGGCGTGGAAGCTAAGATGGATGGTTTGAAGAAAGGCATGGGAGCTAAGATGGATGGTTTGAAGAATAGCATGGAAGCTAAGATCAATGAAAAATGAAAGGAAACATAGAAGACATGAAGAATGATTTAAAAGAAGACATGGAAGGTTTGAAGGAAGGTTTGACAAAGTTAATATAGGAAATGATTCCTAATGGTGAAAATGTAGTAGAGGAAACTCATGATGAGAAAAAAATAAATTTTAATCGTGATTCCATAAACTCTAATGTTGGATTGATGACCCACCATACTCCAAAGATTGATACGAGGTAGTTTGATGGCAAGGATCCCATAACATGGATACTACAGATGGAGCAATATTTTGATCTCCATAATGTGAAAAATACACAAAAGGTATGCATTGCAACTTTATATTTAGAAAAAAATACATTTGTATGGCATCGATGCGTTTTCTCTCGTAAATTTTTTTTCACTTGGTCAATTTTTACGGAGGAAATCATAGCACATTATGAGGATACAAAGAGAAAACCCTTCTTTAGCCAATTGATAAATCTCAATAAAAAGGGTTCAACGGTGGAGCACATTGAGGACTTCCAAAATTGAATATAAGGGTAACTAATATTATAGAGGAACACAAGATTGATGTCTTCATAGGGAATTTAAAGGATGACATCCAACATGAGGTTTTCCTTTGGGAACATGATTCATTGGAGAAGATATTCAGGTTGGGGAGAAAAATTGAAAGCAAAATTATGGCAACAAGGAAGCCTACCACTCACATCTATAAATATTGAAGTGTTGCTACTGCTAGACTTCCACAACCTACAAGGTTGAAACCACAACAATTGGAAGAAAAAAGAGCAAAAGGGATTTTCTACAGTTGTGATAGCAAATACACTAAAGGTCATAAGTGTGCTGAGAATAATTATTTTACATAGATTGTGAAGAGGAGGAAGAAAATGAACAAGAAACTTCAAAAGAAGAGAATATACACCAGGAACCAACCTTAGAGAAAGTAGAAATGAGTCCAACCATATCTTGTAATGCATTGGTAGGAATTACCACTCCTCAAACTCTCAAGATAGAAGGACATATCAAGAAGAAAAATGTAATAGTGTTGATTGATTTGGGTAGTACCCATAATTTCATTCATTGTAAGGTAGCCAAGGAATTGAATTTCTTTCTATACCCAGCACAAGAGTGTCAAGTGATGGTTGCAAATGGAGGAACTATAAATTTCTCTGGAAAGTACCATAATATCAAGCTAACCATGGGGGAATATGTATTGAATAGTCCAATGGTTTCCATTCCAATGGGCGGTGTTGATGTTGTACTAGGAGTAAAATGGTTACAATATTTGGGGACAATAGCTTTTAATTTTCAAGAAATTTTCTTCAATTTTTTTTTTTGAAAGAAAGGAAGTTGAATTACGGGGTATCATAGGGAAGCTGAGAAAGATAATAAGCTCTAATGTCATGACAAAGCTTCTGAATAAAGAACAATGAGGCGTAATTGCACAATTATGCTCAGTAGAAGTTCCAACATAAAAATCATATATTTCTCCAGATCTCAAAAAAGTCTTGGATAATCATTCCAAGGTGTTTGAAACTCTCAAAGGACCCCCACCTAATTGTGATCATGATCATGCTATTCATTTTATTCCAGTAAGTGTTCCTCCAAACATCAGGCCTTACAAATATCCTTATTTCCAAACGAGAGAAATTTAACGTGTGATTGCAAAAATGTTAGAAGTTAGTATAGTTCAACCTACTCAAAGTTCTTTCTATGCTCCAGTAGTATTGGTGCACAAGAAGGATGGATCATGGCACATGTGCCCGGATTATAGGGAGCTCAATAAACTCACTATTAAAGATAAATTTTCCATTCCTGTGACTGATGAATTACATGGAGCAATTTATTTTACCAAGTTGGATCTCCATTCAGGATATCATCAAATTAGAATGAAGACTGAAGATACTCTGAAAACAACATTTCAAACTCATGATGGTCATCATGAATTTTTGTTCATGCATTTTGGCCTTATCAATGAACCTTATACATTTCAAGGGTTGATGAATTCCATTTTCAAACCCTTAGAAAATTTGTGTTGGTATTTTTTGATGATATACTAATATACAATAGGTCTTGGAAGGATCATATTAAACATGTGGATAGGGTGCTCAAACTATTGGAGGAGAAACAATTATATGCAAAAACGTCCAAAAGTTTCTTTGGAGTACAAGAGGTGGAATATCTAGGTCATATTGTATCTCAGGAGGGTGTTAAGGTAGACCCTAACAAAATTAAAGCCATTAAGGAATGGAAAGTCCCCACAACCATAAAGAAGTTGCGAGGATTTTTCAGGTTAATAAGATATTATTGCAAGTTTGTTAAGAATTATGGGAGAATAGCAGCATCTATAACAACATTATTGAAGAAAGATGCATTTTCATGGAATCCTGAAGAAACTAAGGCCTTCGAACATCTTAAAGAGGCAATGTGCCAAGCACTAGTCTTAGCTACGCCAGACCTCACAAAAACCTTTATTGTGGAATGTGATGCCTCAGGAAATGGAATTGGTGTTGTTTTAATGCAAGAAGGAAGACCCATTTATTTTGAAAGTAGTCAAATCAAAGGAAAGTATTTATAGAAAGCTATTTAAGAGAAGGAAATACTGGAAATACTACATGCACTAAAGAAATGGCGACCTTATCTAATGGGAAGATACTTCAAGGTAAAAATTGATCATGATAGTCTTAAATAATTTTTCGAACAAAGACTATCTTTAGAAGAGAAACAAAAATGGGTCACAAAGATATTGGGTTATGACTTTGAAATCATATACAAAAAAGGGAAGCTAAATGTTGTTGCAGATGCACACTCAAGAAAGGATGAGGAGGTGGAAACATTACTTTGTGACATTTCTATTATCCAACCAGATTGGATAACCAAAGCAAGGGAGAAATGGAAGAATGAAAAAGAATTGTGGAAACTCATTCAAAAGTTGCAGCAAGATCCCAGTACATATAATACATTTAGTTGGAAAAATGATTCCTTATGGTACAAAGATAGCTTATATCTTTGTAGGAATTCCCAACTAAAACAAAATATTCTTTTGGAATTGCACACCTCTCCCTTAGGAGGACACTTAGGATTTTTAAAAACTCACCACAGAGTGAAGAAATATTTTTTTTGGAATGGCCTTAAATCTGATTTTCAAAATCTTGTGGGAGAATGTTTGTTTTGCCAACAAAATAAAGTTGAGACAATTAAGACCCTGGGTCTGCTACAACCTTTATCCATTCCCAGTCAATGTTGGGAGGAGGTTTCAATGGATTTTATCACAGTTTTACCTATGTCCAAAGGAAAGAGTATCATAATGGTGGTAGTTGATAGACTTACCAAGTATGCACACTTTTTTGCATTATCTCATCCATTTAAAGAAAGTACAATTGATACTGCATTTATTGAAACAATTCAAAAGATACATGGAAACCCAAAGATTATTGTAAGCGATAGAGATCCCATTTTCACTGGAAATTTTTGGATGAAACTATTTTCTTGTTTGGGTACCCAACTAGCTCGTAACTCATCTTATCATCCTCAATCCGATGGGAAAACTGAGATAGTGAACAAATGTTTGGAAGGATATATTCATTGTTTTGTATTTGATAAATAAACATAATGGGTCAAGTGGTTACCTCTATTTGAATGGTGGTAGAACACTTCTTTCCATACTGTAGCAAAAATGACCCCATTTATGGAACTTTACGGATATCATCCATCGTCCATCACATCATCTTTAAGAGAAAATTCTAAGGTTCAAGTAGTGGAATTTCACATCGAACATCAGCAACAAGTTCTCCAACTCTTAAAGGATAACCTAAATTTGGCACAAAATAAAATGAAATAACAGGCAGATCAACATCGCAGCAAGAGAAGTTTTGATGTAGGAGCCTGGTATTTTTATGGCTACAACCATACAAACAAATGTCCCTCAAGCAAGCTAAGAAGGATAATAAATTATCACCAAAGTACTATGTTCCTTACAAGGTATTGCAAAAGATTGGTACTATGGCATATAAATTGGAGCTTCTCGCTTCTACACAAGTGCACCCAGTTTTCCATGTTTCGTGCTTAAAGAAGGTTATAGGTGACAAATTTCCAGTTCAAACAATATTGCCAGAACTTGATGAGGAAGGAAAAATCATATTGGAACCTGAAGCAGTCACGGAAACAAGAACTCAACAACTACGAAATCAATCAATTTCAAAGTATCTCATCAAGTGGAAGAACTTACCCACTGAAATTCCACATGGGAGGATGAGAATTTTATACAGAAGCATCCAGAACTACTCAAGAGTTAAGGACAAATTTTTTTTGAAGGATAGGGGCATGTTAGGTCCCTATATTACTATTGTATTCCCTTATTGTTGTTAGTGTAGCCCCTTTATTGTTATTATTGTACACTTGTAGTCCCCATATTGTTATTATTGTGCCCCATAAAAGCCCACTATTGCTATTGTTGTGCCCTTACATTATTATTTTTAGGTTGGCTAGGATTATATTGTGACCCCGTGGAATCCTATATAGAGAAAGGAGGTTTTGTCATTTGTATCATCCAAGAATTTTTCATTTATGTAATGTAAAGGATGTTTCCCACTCGAAGAGGCTGATTTCTAAGTCATTGATCTCTCTTTTCTTCTATTTTGTGAGCTAGTTTCATAACACTCTCTTCACCTTCCATCTATATCTCTATCTCCCCCCTCTCCTTCTCTCCCACTTCTATCTCTCTTTCCTCTTGTTCTCCTCTCTCCCTCTCTCTCCCTATTCATTATCACTCCATCTCTATCTCCACCTTTCTCTCTCTATGTCTTTCTTCTTACCTCCCTCTATCACCCCCTCCAACTCCATCTCTCTTTCCATCCCTCTATCCACTCTCTCACGTCCTCTCTCTTCCTTCCTCTCTATCCATTTCTCTCCCGCCTCTCTCTATCCGTCTCTCTTCACCCACAAACTCTGTTACTATATCCCTCTCTCTCTCCTTCTCTCCCCCGTTCTCTCCAACTCTCCTTCTTTGTCTCTTTATCTCATCCCCAAACATACACACACTCTCTCCATATCTCCCTTGTCACTGCCTCTCTCCCTTCAATTTTCACTTTATATGTATTTCTTCTTCCCTCCCTCTCTCCCCCTCCAACCCCATCTCGATATCTCTCCCTCTCTCCTCCTCTCTCTCAAGTCCTCTATCTCGTCCTTTCTCTCTCTCCCTTTCTCTACTACCTCCCTCTCTCTTCCCCCATGACTCTCCTCTTCTCTCTCAATTCCTCTCTCTCATCCTTCCTCTCTCTTCCTTTCTCTCCTACCTCCCTCTCTCTCTCTCTCTTTTCCCTCCAATCCTCTCTCTTACCCCATCACTTTCTCTCTCCAACTATGTTACTATATCCCTCCCTATCTCCTTCTCTCCCCCTTCTCTCCATCTCTACTTATTTGTCTCTTTATCTCACCCCTAAACATACACGCTCTCTCTCCATCTTTCCCTTGTCACTCCCTCTCTCTCTCTCGAATTCTGACTCTCTATGTATTTCTTCTTCCCTCCCTCTCTCCTCCTCTCTTTGAAGCTGAAGTCCTCTCTCTCGTCCTTCCTCTCTCTCCCTTTCTCTCCTACCTCCCTCTCTCTTCCCCCATCTATCTCTCTCTCTCTCTCCAATCCTCTCATTATCTTCCTCCCCCTCTCTTTCTTTCTCTCCCCCTCCATATTTGGGTCTCCCTCTCCCTCTTTTACCCTTCTCTAACTCTCTTAGTCCTCTCCCTTTCTCTCTCTTCATTTCTCCTCTACTCTCTCCTTCAATTTATCTCCATCTCTCCCTTGTCACCCCCCCTAACTCTCCACCCACATCACTCTATGCTTTTGTTCTTCCCTCCCATATATATCTAGAGTTAATATACATCATGATATATTAATATATATTATAAAATAACAAATTTAATATTGTATTATTCCAAAGATATTAAATTTAATAATATTAATATTATAATATATTAATATGAATATTATATTTAATAACAGTAATAATATTAATATTTTTTTTTGTAAACTTAGTAGTGCCTCTCTATTCTCTATTCATTCCATTAAACCAAAATGCAAGTTATGAAAATATACAGCTTCTAACCTCAACCTGCCCGTAGAAAACCAGGTTTGTTGGCCATATTAAAGAGTTATAGGCCATCCAAAATTTAAAAAGCTTAAAGCGGTCTCTTACTATCTTTAAGGGTCTATTATTCATCTTAACATAAATAAACATATAGAAAAAGTAAATGCTATTTGTTTTCATTGCAAAAACATAAATTCAGAGAATTCAATCCTCAGAAGAATCAATGGGTGCCAGGTCTTTGATACTCAATCCTGGCATATCAACCTGATGCATGCTTTGAATCTGTATATCGATATGTCCGAGTCGAACGTTCTGGTGTTGACGCTGTAAATTGATCTCTTGGATATCTCTGTGAATTTCTGCCAGAATTGAGGCTGCCTGTGGGTCTCCCACAATCTCTTGGACTTTGATAATCGCCTTCACCAATAGATATTTCAGAGTCTAGTAGATACAAATTGACTATTGGAATAGAGATAGTCCGCTGCGGGTATTACCAGGATCAGTTAAAATCGGGTCCATATCTTCCTCGGCCACTTCTTCTTCCTCTTTTTCCCTTACATCCTGTTCCCACCCAAAGATCAAGGATTTGACATGGTTGCGAGTGCCATTCGAGTATGATTGAAATAGGTTCTGAATTATCTCTTTGCCATACTTCCATCGTCACATGGCTGTTCCAAATTTGGCTTTCCCCTTGGCTTTTCCATCCCTTTTGGTCGACTAAGCTTTAACCATTTTCTTTTGAACCCGATCTTCTAGCAAATATATGTGTAGGTGAGAATTGCTAGGAATAACTACAGTATTACACAACATGGAAATATCAAAGTTACAAGTTGGACAAATAAGAAGAATATGGTGTTTTCTGGGAACCAACAAATTCCTGACATCCCTACTAGGAGAAATAACATCTTGCGATTTTGGTGACCCCATAACAGCCAAAAAGGACACAACCTTCCAGTAATTAGTATTCCAACCCTTCTAATTATTAACTGAAAAATAAAACTATGGAGAAGACGCAACATAACCCCATAACTAACCCCGAATATAGAGAAGACGCCCCTCATTTGCTGTACATCATGTCAAATAGCAATATCCTTACAAAACCAAACGAAAGAACAGATAATAGCCTCTACTAGCCTGAAATATAAACTTCTAAACATTCTCAAAACATGACCAATGGTTTTAGCCAGAGCATTGACATCCTTTCTACCCGAACCATTGCAACCATACATTATCAAACCACCACCCATAGAGATATCATTATAGGCCATACGGTCAATTTCCTAAAGATGTCGACTACCATAAGGATCAATAAGGAGGCGATGATACATAATTCGAGTATGATTAGTTACAATGACATGTAGAGGGAAGAAGCAAGAAGGATGCCAGAGAAGGTCAGGAAGAAAGCAGTCCAAAGGCGAAGAAGGACATGCAAGTCCATTACCACACCTTGCAATATCTTCTACAGACAGACATGAATCAATGAAATACAGCCATGTAAGGGAAACAAAAGATAACAGTAGGAATCCTAACATGTAGTGATAACAGAGGGTTCCGCGTTATGAGGGTGGTGGCATTGCAATACTACCTCCTCGGGAAGGTGACTAGCTAAAGTACTCACCAGAACCCCAGAATCAAAATGCAAAGAGGAGGAGACATAACATCTATAAGAACCAGGTTACCCCAGACTACGGATTGTAGAGGGGACGGGTAATACAAATTAACCAAAACCAAAGTAGAGAATTCCATAATAACCTCATTTATAGCCTTGTTAAACATGGACAAAGGACCTGATACAATCTTCATGGCATAGGTAAGAGGGAGATTCAATACATACCCTCACAGACGACACGCTAAAGTTGACAGAGCTCGCCACCGATCTTGTAGCTGCCTCCCGATGCTATGTGCTCAACCGACTGCCTTACTCCACAAGCCAGCCGAAGGAATGTTAATATGAAACCTCCACCTCCTGTGCTGACACTTTCCCCTAGAGCCTTTTGATAAGCCCCTTGACGTGCATGGTTGTTCGACATAATTCTTAAATGCGATCATTAAGCTCCGTGGGTGGAGCCACCCGCCGTTGTCAACACACATCATCATCGTTGTGGATTTTGAGGTTGCGTAAACCCACCACATCTCTCCCTAATACTCGCCACATGGCACCCCGATCGGGGGAATAATAATAGTTTGCTGCGGGTATTACCAGGATCAGTTAAAATCGGGTCCATATCTTCCTCGGCCACTTCTTCTTCCTCTTTTTCCCTTACATCCTGTTCCCACCAAAATATCAAGGATTTGACATGGTTGCGAGTTCCATTTGAGTCTCCATTATCTCTTTGCCATACTTCCATCGTCACCTGGATGTTCCAAATTTGGAAGTTACCCTTGGCTTTTCAATCCTTTTTGGTCAACTAAGCTTTAACCATTTTCTTTAAACCCAGTCTTCCAACAAATATATGTGCAAGTGAGAATTGCTAGGAAGACCTACAGTAGTACACAACATGGAAATATCAAAGTTACAAGATGGACTAATAAGAAGAATATGGCGTTGTCTGGGAGCCAACAGATTCCTGACATCCCTACCAGGAGAAATAACATCTTGCGAGTTTGGCGACCCCGTAACAACCAGATAGGACACAACCTTCCAGTAATTGGTATTCAAACCCTTCCAATTATTAACCGAAAACATAAAAATACGGAGTAGACGCAACATAACCCCATAAATAACCCCGACTATAGAGAAGACGCCCCTCATTCGTTGTACAACAACTTCATGTCCAATAGAAATATCCTTACAAACCCAGACAAAAGAACATAAAATAGCCTCTACTAGCCTGAAATATAAACTTCTGAACATTCTCAAAACATGACCAATGGTTTTAGCCAGAGCGGTGACATCCTTTCTACTCGAACCATTGCAACCATACATTATCAAACCACCACCCACAGAGATATCATTATAGGCCATACGGTCAATTTCCTAAAGATGTCAACTACCATAAGGAGCAATACGAAGGCGATGATACATAATTCGAGTATGATTAGCTAAAATGACATGTAGAGGGAAGAAGTAAGAAGGATGCTAGAGAAGGTCGGGAAAAAATCAGTCCAAAGGCGAAGAAGGACATGCAAGTCCATTACCACACCATGCAATATCTTCTACAGACGGACATGAATCAATGAAATACAACCATGTAAGGGCAACAAAAAGATAACAGTAGGAATCCTAACATGCAGTGATAACAGAGGCTTCTACGTTATGAGGGTGGTGGCATTCCAATACTACCTCCTTGGGAAGGTGATTGGCTAAAGTACCCACCAGAACCCCACAATCAAAATGCAAAGAGGAGGAGACATAAACATCTATAAGAACCAGGTTACCCCGAACTGCAGATTGCAGAGGGGACGGGTAATACAAATTAACCAGAACCAAAGTAGATAAATCCATAATAACCTCATTTACAGCATTATTAAACATGGACAAAGGACCTGATACAATCTTCATGGCATAGGTAAGAGGGAGATTCAATACATACCCTCGCAGACGACACGCTAAAGTTGATAGAGCTCGCCACCGATCTCGTAGCTGTGTCCCGATGCTCTATGCTCCACCATCTGTCTTACTCCTCAAGCCGACAGAAGGAATGTTAATATGAAACCTCCACCTCCTGCGCTGACATTTTCCCCTAGAGCCTTTTGATAATCCCCTTGACGTGCATGGTTGTTCGATATAATTCTTAAATGCAGTCATTAATCTCTGTGGGTGGAGCCACCTGCTGTTGTCAACACACATCATCATCGTTGTGGATTTTGCGGTTGCGTACACCCACCACATCTCTCCCTACTACTCGCCACATGGCACCACAGTTGGTCCTCCTCCTCCCATGTATCTACCGAATCATGTTTCGACTTTAACGTTTTCTTTCGTGGTATGTACGCCACACACTTTTCACAGAAAGCAAAATAATAAAAGTAAAGATTAGTGATATCACCCTCACATTATTTGGAAAATTCATGTCAATCATATATGGTTGGAACTTGTTCCAAAAACACATTATTGGTACCAAGAGACTCCAGAGTGGAACTTTAAACACACGGTTTTCCAATAAAACACTATTCATATGAGAAGACTCTAGTCTTATAGATGTCGATGTCAAATTATTGATAGTATAGAATTAATTTATATATATAGATTATATTTGATTATATTTTTGTAATATATATAGTTTGAGTGGTCTTTAATAGCATGTGTTTCTTTCCAAGAGGTCAAAGTTCAAAATTAGAGAGGTAGAGTATGTATACTTTAGTAGACTTAGCCAAAATGAGTCCCTTGTCCCACAAACAAGAAGCCTCATACACCAATTTACTTTCTTAAAATTGGATATATATATATATATATATAACTTTAAATTCTCTTTAAATATGGATGTAATGATATTTTTAGTATTATTTGTATTATAAAAGATGATATCTATCCTAAAAAAGGGTGAAGTTTTCACTTGAATATTTTAATATATCTGATTGATATCTTATATTACTCAATATTTAATCAATACTTTTTATATTTAATCAATACTTTTTATATTTAATCAAGACTTTTTAGTTTTATTAAAAAAAATGAATTTTATATAATCATAAGAGAGAATGGCTTTTCACGTAGCCTTTTATCTACTAATTATAATTAAAATGCTACATTTTTTTATAATTTTAAGAAAAAGAAGGTACTTAGCATCATTTATGAAGAGTTCAACCAATGTTTTCTTATTTAATTTATCTAGGTATAATTTTCATTTTGGAAAATTAATTGATTTATAAATGATTTATCCTTCTCTTAATTTGATTCTTCTTCTTTTTTCAATGTTCTTTTGTCTATAGATAGAAAAAAATATTTTATTTTTAAATTAAAAAATACAAATAAAAATAGATTTTTGAAAAATATTTAAGTGAAAAATAAATAAATACATATCTATGTATGTATTGAAGTGAGAATGAGTGTAGTATGTATAGGGGAAGGGATGAATCAATATTCTTATTATTTCAAAACTTTCAATCCAATACTTATCTTCTTTGTATCTATAAAATAAGCAAAAACCACACAGAATCAAATGAACACAAACTTAGATAACGAGAGATTTAACATGGAAACCCATAAAAGGGAGAAAACCACAAAACAATTTCTTCTTTGGATGATGATTGTAGGCACCAACCCACACTTACATAGTTTGCAAGAACTCTTGTGTATGAGACATTTATGCCCTTTTAAATTTGTAGGCTTTGACCTACTGAAGACACCAATCCCCAAAGTTGTGTAGCCACCTACCTACATGAATATATGATCCCCTCTTCATCTTTCATTTGAAAAATATTAGTTGTAATATGGTTTGTTATCTGCTTAGCTCTTTCATCAGCTTTCTACTCCACCTTAGACTCTCTGTAAACAAACAACACCCCTTTGCTCTTAGACTCAACTCTCAAGTCTTTTTCAATCACTTCGTATTTCGTTTTACCCACCGCCCCTCTGCCCTACTACTCAACCAATCTGTTACACGAGATGTAGATTTGTTACGTTCCTTCTCTTTTCTCGAGAATGGTGTGTGGTGGTATTCCACGAGATGGAAAAAAATGGAAATAATCTTTATGGGTGCTCTCATCTTCTTCAATCATATCATGAAAAAATGGATACAAATATGTAGAATTGGACGAGAGTGATCAGTGGGTGGGGCGCAGAGATGAAAAGAAAGCGTGGGGAAAATGTTGAATAACTTTATGGAAACTTAGTTGCGATCTATCAATTTATTCGTACAGAGTTATCCCATGGTGGGCAGTGGTCTTTACCATAAGAGAAAAATTTGCTAGGTTAGTAGTCTTATAGACTCAACTCTCGAAGTCTTTGTTGTTGATTGGGACAACCAATGTTTTTTCAAAGTTCAAGGGAACCACCAATGTTTTTTTATTTAATTGAAAAAATTTATCCTCCTCTTAATTTTTTTTTTTTCAATATTCTTTTTATTAATAGATAGAAAAAAAAATATTTTCTTTTTAAATTAAAAAATATAAATATAAATAGATTTTTGAAAATATTTAAGTGAAAAATAAATAAATACATATCTATATATTGAAGTGAGAATGTGCTGAATGTTGAGAAGGGAAGGGGTGAATCAATATTTTTATAATTTAAAACATTTCAAGCTAATGCTTATCTTTTTTGTATTTATAAAATAAGCAAAAATCACACAACATCAAATGAATACAAATTTACATAACTAGAAATTTAACATAAAAATCCATAAAAGGGAGAAAACCATAAAACAATTTCTTCTTTGAATAATGGTTGTAGGCACCAACCCACACTTACATAGTTTGCAAGAACTCTCGTGCATGAGACATTTATCTCCTTTTAAATTTGTAGGCTTTGACCTACTGGAGACTCCAATCCCCAAAGTTTTGTAGTCACCTACCTACAAGAATATATGATCTCCTCTTCATCTTTGATTGAAAATTATTAGTTGTAATATGGTTTATTCTCTATTTAGCTCTTTCTCAGATTTCTGCTCCACCTTTGATAATAATTTGGCTGATATGTTATATGTACTAGCCACTCTTACTATCCCTCTTATATTGTAACTAAAATTAATTGAAGCACAAAATTCTCTCTTCTATGTTAGCCTCTTTATTTCTCTATTACTCTTTGTGCAAATATGCACACCTCCAACTCATTATACAATTTATTTTCTTCTAATTTTGTAGTCTTGGCCATTATTTACCATGGGTATGAATCCATGGTATTGACCCATGTAATTATAGCTTGACTGGATCATGCAGTCTTCTTGACCGAATCAATGAGCCACCTTCTATTCATATGCAGTATTTTTTGTGTTGTTACATGGGTAAACCCACGAAGTTGGGTTACAATTTTGTGAGAATCGGGGGCTGAAAACTCTTTTTCCCAACAGTTCGGCTGTACTTTCGAAATTGGTTCGGCTGAACTCATTCTGCCGTTTACATTGACGACGTACTTATGGCGTGGGCAAATAGATTTTTGGCCGGAGATGGGAAAACCGGCAACATAAGTTCGACCGAACTATTATTTCGGTCGAACTCTAAAAATAATCCGATCAAGCTTTAGTTTATAAATACACTAGCCCGAACACGTGAATGGGTTTTAGGCTTATTAGCTTCTGCTGCGTATGGGTTTCGGGCTTATTCGTGTCTGTTGCGTCTGTTGTGTTTATGTTTCAGGCTTATTAGCGCCTGTTGTGTTTGTGTTTCGAGCTTATTAGCGTCTGTTGTGTCTACTGCGTTTGTGTTTTGGGCTTATTCGCATCTGTTGTTTTTATGTTTCAAGCTTATTAGCGTCTTCTGCGTCTGTGTTTGCAGAGTCTTGGTGTTGCGCAGGGGTGAGGAGGTAATTTTCTGTTGTTTTTTTTCTTTGTGAATTAATTTTATTGATGTTTTAATTTTATTGTTGCTTTAATTTTTTTCTTCTGTTTTAATTTTATCGCTGCTTTTTTGTTTTCAGGTAATTTTCCTCCACTACTTCCTCATTGATTGCGGCTTCATTGATCTCTAAATTGCGACCTTGTCTCCGAATTATGGCCTCATCTCCGAATTACAGCTTGTCTTCTCATTGCGGCTTCGGCTATGAATTTCTAGGTTGGTACAACACCCTGCTATAAAGTTTGAATAATATGCAGTGAACTATAATTTGTTAATAATCTACTCTTTTATCATATAATTTAATCTTTTGAATAATATCCAGCGAACTATAATTTCAAGTATGATTGTTAGATTTTCTTTAGAATTACGGAATATTGAGTCACTATTATTTTGAAATTGTTGTCTTTTTATTTGAACTGGTATTAAGTCGGAGCTAAATCCTGAAAGGAAGACATGGAAAGAAACTCATTAAATGAAATTTTAAATTTTAAATTTTATTTTTAACTTCTTGTCATGGTATAAAATCTAACTAAAATGCCCCACATTTAGAAGGTTTTTTTGCTGGTTGAATATAGTCATCATTCATTGTCTCGCCACACATTCTAGCATCCACGATTTTGACAAGTAGCTTACGACACTTTTTTTCCATCATTTTTTTTTCTCTATGTTGGAATTCAACCTTGCAATTTAAGCACAACAATATTGCAATTTCTTCCATTCCAAGGTATGACTATGAGAATTTCCGGGCTTGCAAGTTAACCAAGAATATCAAAATTGTAATCTCTCAAATTGCATGTTTTTATTGGACAGATTCTGAGGATGGAATCCAATCCTCCTTTCGTCGGGGTGTCAATGGAGCATCCCTTAAAAATAAGAAATCAAAGAATCTGAGTTTCATTTGGCTTTTCTTCCGTCTTTCCTAATTCCCTTTCCTTCTATATCTTTTTACTTGTCTCTGTTTGTTGGTTATCAAACTGGAAAAGACACTAAACCCAGAGGGGAATGGAAGAAAAATTAAATTTACATTATATGGATATACAGGAAACAACGAATACAGTTACAGTTAAATGTTTAGATATAAATTGTATAACCCATAAAAGCATAAGGGAGGCGTGAATTTCGTAGCGTAAATGGCATATGGACCTTACTAAGTGTAAAATAACTAAGAGATGTTACTTAAAATACCTGGAGTGGCCTCTAGTTGGTTCAACGATGATCCAAATTTCTTCACATTAAAATAACAACATGAATGACGACATGTTGGTCGAACCAGTGTAACAAGTTAGAACTAAAAATGAAAAATAACAAACTATTAGTTTCAATAGAGAACCCTGTAAACGAAATTGAAAACAAAGAATAATAAATGCCAATGGGGAAGCCACTCAGGGATATGGAGAAATCTGAGTTTATGATATGTCTCAAAATGAAACAGATGTAATATTCCCAATTAGCCATGAGCTAATTGGAATATTCATTTCTATTTTATTACTTTGTTTAAAGAATAAAAGAGTAAGGAGGTCCATAATACTCCTTAATAATGAATAAATCAATGCCAAATGTGAAATAGACAAATCTTGGCAGCTTAATTGAACCACCCTTGGTGTGAAAAGGGATGGAACATTTTGACAGCTCAACCTTGAACAAATCTACAGCGCTGTCATGGAGGAGTGGCCATCAATGAAAGACAACACAGTTTTAGATGGAGATGCTGTGTGTGAAAGGAGTATTCTCATTTGATGTGTTTTAGGGTTTGCAAGCTCTTATCTTATAAAAGGAAGAGGATGACAGCATTAGAAGGTTGTTGATGTTGATCATATTTTCTGAATATATTTTCTATTTAGACATATATCTTTCTCTTTCCATTTAGTTGAGAATGAATGCTATTTAGCATTGGGTGTTCCTAGTCGGGAATCCCACCTCTATCCATTGATTAGCTCTTAGAAGAGTTTGCATTGTATTGTCCACTATTTGGCTTTGGGCCAAGCTACTTATTTCAACTATAGTGCAGATCCTGTTGAGGGTTTGATTGTTTTTGCAAGCTGCAGTAAGTGGAGATTAGATCTTTTAGATCTAGTCTATTTCAGTGCTCATTTTCAGTGGAGGAATCTTCTACTTCATTCGGAGGACAATATTGGAAGTACTGAGCATCAATTCAAGATTTTGGTATGTGGCCAACTCCATTTTGATCCCTATAGTGCAGTCCAGATCCAGATCTGCGTTATTTATGTAGGTGTATTTGCAAGGTGGTTCGGCACACCAGTTGGAGTGTGATTTTATAGGTGTTGGGGATCTGCCCTTCACTTTAGAGATCTGTTGGAGGAGGTCATCTTATTTTTTATATCAGATCAGATCCAATTTCTAAATCTGAATATTTTTGTAGATCTGCAGTCTTAGATCTCATATCCACAACTTGTACATGGTGTTTTACTGAAAACCCCAAGGGGATTCATTAGAGGAGCTTGTATAGTGCATAGATCTCGTATAGATCTAAATTTTTGTATACATACTTTCTCTAGATCTGATTTATAATCTACAGTTGTTTCAGAGCTAATAAAATAATTATGTAAGGCTTTTCCAGTCTTAATCTATGGTTGCAGCACCACTTTTGAGGGATTTCTTCATTGGATACTTGTGTTTTCTTGTTATACGTGTTATGGGCCACTTTTTACATACATTTGGTTAATGTTATAACAAATGAACGATCTCCATATTGGTCTCTTGCTTTGTCTATGATGAACTACGTTATATTTCTATCATTCTGCATTATATTGTTACATTCCCCATTTGGGAATATTATAGTGGTATCAGAGCATCATCTTGGCACAACCTGTGCTTTCTAGTCAGCCAATATGTTTTCTAAAGAAGAAGAGCCTCTTACTGACTGAGAGAGGAGGTATCAGAAGAGAATACCTGATTATAGTGATGAGAAAGAAGACAAGGGTCAACCCCCTTTATCTGGAGGAATGAAAGGGAAGGAGATCTCAAAGCTTCTTCTCCTAACTATGCATGAGCTTAGAAGAGAAATCAAGGGAATGAGGAGGGCAAGACATGAAGGTCATGAAGAAATCTCTAGTTCTTCATATTATGGGTGTGAGCATTCAACCACACAATCAGATCTACATTGTGGTACCATGCCTACATTCTTGGCAAGAGAAGAAGAAGAAGGAGAAAAACCAAAGGAGGAGACTCTTGGTGACTATCTCCAAGAATATGAATCTCAGTCTAGAAGATTCAAGGAGCATCTAAGCTTCCAAGGGTTTTGTCAACTCAAAGAGGATAGAAGATCCAGCAACCATGATAGAATCACAAGGTATAAGCAGCATGATGAGGGTATATTCTTTCTATCTACTTTTGATGGATCACCTCACTGCTCAGCTAGGGCTTGGGTGAAGGAGCTAGACACCTATTTGCATAAACACCAAGTTTCAGAAGATGAAGCCATTAGAGTAGCAGCGCTGCATTTGGAAGGTAAGGCTTATTCCTAGTGGTTATTTGAATCTTATTCATTGAAAAATGTAAATATATATAATTATGCAAATTTCACTAGGAGGTTAGTGAAAATATTTGATTTGAAATAATCTGAAACTTTCTTGGGAGAGAAAACCAAACCCTAGAAATCAGAACCTTTGCATGAGTTGGAAAGATCCATGGAACCAACTCCATTTCATAACATTGTTGAGGGGGTCAAAGATCTGAAACACATTTTTCCAAGGGAAAAAGCCCCACTTAAGCAAGAAATTTCTTCTCAAGAAGAAGATATGAGGATTCCCCTTTCAAAAGGAGATCAAGATAAAGGATCTCTTAATGATGAGGTATTCTCTATCGATGAGGAGAAGGAAGAGGAAGAGCTGGAAAGACCCTCCAGCTCTGTGACAGCAGGAGGAGATCTACTTCTATTTGGAGATGGAGATGAAGAAAATGCTTCAACTAGAGGAACTCTTTCATCCTTGCAAAAAGTTCTAAAGGATCTTACATATGAAGATCATGAGCAGCATGTGTCTATGTTGATAGGCAATGAGATAAAACAATGGAGGAAATGTGTTCCAACATTGAATGCAATCTTAGGAACACACACTATGATGGATCATTCCACCAGGGAGACCCCTTGATAAGGAAATGAAAAAATAGTTCTCTTAGCATGATGCAACAGTGATATATTTGACTCATGAAGGAGCATTGAGAGGCCATGATACAATGCTAAGAGTCTTGGGTAGACTCAAGGAGGAGGGAGGCATTCTCCCAACATCATCATTACCCACTCTCATTTCATATTATGCGCCGTGGGAGGAGAAACATGGAAGGAATTACCTTCCAAAATACACCTTTGGCATGGGATATGTCAAGGAGAAGGGCAGCCATATGACATATGCTCTTTATGATAGATCATCAGCATTGTCACTATGGAAGATTGATCCATATTGGAAATCCCAGCTATTGGTGGATTATTCAAAGGATCTTTTCACATGCATGATACTTGATGACCAGCTACATGAGGAGGGCTATTCAGTCCAAGATGAAGTCATCTACTATCATGGTAGGATATTCTTATCTAGAGCTTCCAAGCTCAAGGAGAAGTTGCTACAAAGGGCACATGAAGAATTCCTTTTCAGCCATACTTATTATATGAAGGCTTTCAACACTATCATGGAGTACTACACTTGGGAAGGCTTTGAAGAGGAATTATATCAGCATTTTCAGAGATGCATGAACAATGTGGATATGGGAGAGATACATGACTCTATGAAGGAGTTAATTCAACCACTTCTTTCCTCTTTTGGAATGAGAGGAGATAGATCTATGCACCACTCCACTTGGATGAGGAGAAATTTTGGTGAAGAATATGCTTGTGTATCTAATGATTCATTTGATTATTACTTGCATTATTTTACCATGTATATACAGGCCGTAGCTCCAAGAAGGAGTATTATTCCATATAAACTTCATGGCCAAATTTGGGCCACCAAAATTTCTGAACATGGCCACTCCCTTGGAGGACAAAGGGATATTTTGTATCACTGTGGGTGCACTCCAAAGGCACCAAAAATATCTCACACTTTAAGCCATAGTGAGATAACTTGGGTAGCAAGTAAGTGGTGGGGAATCCACTTACCACATCATGATCTGATGCAGTGAGGAGATTGACTGTGTTGGTTCCACATGTGGGACTATGACCCACCTCCATATGCACAAATTTATGTTTGTATAAGTAGGTTTTAACCCTGTACAGAAATTATCTACGAACGAGTCTTTAAAATAGAATATAAACAATAACAAGAGCATAAAATATAAAACAGTTAAACACAGAGATTTTCCCCTGGATCCCAAATCAGGACGACTAGCTTGATTTTTCATTATATTCCTTTTAGTGTTACAACACACATATATATATATATATACATGCCGAAGCATACATAAACCCAAATCCATTAACCCTGGACTAGAACATAACCGTAGTTCCCTTGACCGGATCTACAAAATACCAGGGGCCGAAAACCATCATACCCCAAAACCATGTGCAAACCCATGCACAAAACCATGGGCGGATCCACCCACTGGAAAATAAGGACCCCCCCCCCCCGGTGATTAGTTGTGGAAAGAATATAAGACAAACCCAACATTCTCCCACTTGTTGTTTTCTTTCCGTAAGGGGCCACAGGAGAGCTGAGTCATTAGCCCAACTTTGCAACACCCATTGTTTCTCTACACCAAGGGAACTTCTGAGTGCTCACAGACTTTGCCAATGCATCTGCAACATTCTTCAAAGTGTCCACCTTTACCAGCAACACCCTTTTAGCCTCAACCATATATCTCACAAAGTGATATTGAACATCAATGTGCTTTGTCTTTGAATGATAAGCAGGGTTCTTAGCTAAGAAAATTGCACTTTGGCTATCACAGTCTATCCTTATATCTTGTTGTACCAACCCCATACTTGAACACAATCTCTGCAACCAAACTGCTTCCTTGCTTGCATGAGTGGCTGCTATGTATTCTGCCTCTGTAGTTGAAAGTGCCACTACAGACTGTCTTTTACTCATCCAACTGACTACACCTCCAAATAGGCTAAAAACATACCCACTTGTAGATCTTCTTTGGTCCAGATCTCCAGCCCAGTCTGCATCAACAAAACCATGAATGTCCAACATTCTTTCCAATCCTGGTCTTCCCTGGTAGCACAAGCCATAATCCCTAGTGCCACGTAAATATCTGAAAACCCGCTTCACTGTTGTCCAATGCTCCTTCCCTGGGTTTGACATAAACCTGCTCAATACTCCCACTGCATGTGCAATGTCTGGTCTAGTACAGACCATTGCATACATCAAGCTACCCACTACACTTGCATATGGAACACGGGACATATACTCCTCTTCTTCTTGTGTCTTGGGACACTGTTCAGCAGACAGCTTTACACCTACAGGAATAGGAACATTCACCGGTTTACTATCCTGCATATTGAACCTCTGCAATGTAGTCTCGACATACTTCCTCTGGTTTAACCAGAGCTTCCTCTTTGCCCGATCTCTCTTAATTTCCATGCCCAAAATATAGTTTGCAGCACCAAGATCCTTCATGTCGAATTTGGAGAACAGTTGGGTCTTCAAATCTTGGATAATTTCTTTGTCATTTCCAATCAACAACATATCATCCAAATACAAGACCAAATAAATAACACGGTCACCAATTAATTTAAAATAAACACAGTGGTCCTCCTTGTTTTTGGTGAAGCCAAGTCCCTGTATATAGGTATCAAATTTATGATACCACATCCTTGGTGACTGTTTTAACCCATATAGAGACTTCTTTAACCTGCATAGAAGCTCTTTCTTCCCCTTCACCATAAATCCTTCAGGTTGTTTCATGTAGATCTCCTCTTCCAGATCCCCGTGAAGAAATGTTGTCTTCACATCCATCTGTTGTACCTCAAAATCAAATGCATCAGCAACAGATAAAAGTAATATAATAGAAGTAACTTTGGCAACAGGAGAAAAAATATCACCAAAATCAATTCCTGGCACATGGGAATAACCTTTTCCTACCAATCGAGCTTTGTATTTCTCCACCTTGATTTCTACATTCATCTTCTTCTTAAACGCCCATTTGCTCCCGATGTGATTCCTTCCAGCCGGCAACTCCACCAGATCTCATGCCTCATTTTTATGCAAGGATGCCATTTCATCAACCATGGCCTCCTTCCAGAGTTTTCCATCCTCTGAATATACTTCCTCCCCGACGGTTCTGGGATCATCATCAGTTATATTTAAAGAAAAATTTGAACAGAAAGCAGATGGACTATACCTTTTTGGTTGTCTTCTTTCCCGAACTGATCTTCTCACAGCTGGAGTTTGTGGCTCTTCCTCTTCTGAGTCTTCTTCTATTGTAGAGTCTGATTCTTCCTCCTTTAGTTAAAACTCTATCTTCTCAGGTTCCTTTGGTATGAATTCATGTTTAACAACATCTTTCACCTCTCTAAATACCACATCTCAGTTGTACACAACCTTCCTTGTTTCTGGGTTCCAAATCTTGTAACCCTTTAAACCATCCTTATACCCAATAAAGATGCACCTTTCAGATTTATTATCCAACTTGGTCCTTTTCTCCTTTAGAATATGTACATATGCATCACATCCAAATACCCTTAGATTTGAAAGAGAGGGTTTCTTACCAGTCCATACCTCATGTGGGGTCTTATCCTCCAACGCTGATGAAGGTGATCTGTTAACCAAGTAACATGTAGTCTCCACTGCCTCTGCCCAGAATTCTTGTCTTAACCTAGTACCACTGAGCATGATTCTTGCCTTTTCCATCAACGTTCTGTTAATTCTTTCTGCAACTCTATTTTGTTGAGGTGTGTATGGAGTAGTCTTCTGCCGTGTTATACCACACTTCTTACACAACTCTTCAAATTCCTTCTTGCAGAACTCCCCACCATTATCTGTCCTCAACACCTTTATCTTCTTCTCTGTCTGGTTTTCCACCAGAGCCTTAAATTCTTTAAATTTGTCAAAGACTTCAGATTTATTCCTCAAGAAATATATACATGTATTCCTTGAGAAGTCATATATGAATGAAACCTAGTACACATACTTACCCAGTGATGGAACCGACACAAGTCCAAACACATCACTGTGCACAAGCTCTAATATCTTGTTTTCCATCTTAGCACCAGAAGGAAAACTCACCTGATTCTGCTTCCCATATACATAATGTTCACAAAAGTCAAAATCCAGAGAGCAATTAGACATACCTTCTACCATACCATTTCCATGCAGTATCCGAAGTCCCTTCTCTCCAATATGTCCAAGCCTTTGATGCCATAGCATGGTCTTTTCTCCAGAGACTGCTAGGTTTTTCGCTCCACTTTCAGGAACCACAGAACTGTTGCACCCAACAATAAATTTTTTGCCCTTAAGCTTGTACAGAGTTCCAATCCGAACTCCCCGCATTAATATCAGTGCTCCCCGAACCATCTTACAGGTATCTTTCTCGAACACTGTTTTTATACCTGCTGTTGGGGTTCCAGTGTTTTGGCCAAATTGGCAAGACCAAAAGACCAGACTGTTACACCATTTTTTGGTCCTCTAACCTATTATCATTAGATGGACCCAAGTACACCATGTAAGACCAATTTTACCCTAAGTAAAATTGCTTTCACTATGTTAAATAACTTAATAAACCACATTTTATTAGGTTGTTTATGGTCTAAATAGGAAACCCCAGTCATGTTTAACCCAAAAACAAAGAAATTAATTAGATAAACCTTTGTTTATCTCATTAGTTTCTAGGAATAATTATTTAACCCTTATTTAGATAATATTCCTTGTTAAATATGACCAAATCACCCACAAATAATTAAATAAATCATTATTTATTTGATTATCTTCTAACCACTTCCTTAAAAAGATAAATAAATCACTTATTTATTTATTTTTGACTAATCAAGGGATTTGACCCAAGTCAAGTACCTTTTCCCTCCAACAAATATAATAAAATATTCCATAAAAGGTGGATCTAGATTTGGTTAACATTATTTTAATGATGCACCAATATCTAGAATGACCCAATATTTTGTTATAAATAGGAGGGTTTTTCCCATCATTCTTCACCTTTTGTTGCCTATTCTATACACTTGGTCACATTTTTCTACCATTTTCTGTGTGAGCTCCCTTTGAGTTCCATTCTTTGTGTGGGTTTTCTACACCAACAAGAGAGAGAGATTTTAGATCTGAAGTGCTGAGGACTTCCAAGAACTCATCCCACCGAGGGAGAATTGGATACGCCTTCTTGTTTTCCTCCCAAGTGCCCAATTAATATAAAAATTCTTTCAAAAATTGCTTCTTGTCTTTGCCTATTGGTATATGGAGCAAACCCTTTTTTTTACCGTTTAATGTCTTTCCATTTATAGATCTGTTTGTTGCAGCATTTTAACTACTAATCGCAGATCTGAAGATGTTTGGCAGCCTCTATTGTTGTTAGGGTTATTAGTTATGCGTAGCTAAAGTGGTTCTTTTTCGTACACTTCGACGAAGAATTCATACTAACAAATGGCGACTCCACACGGGTTTTAAATTACGACCGCTGTCGTTTTTCATATTCCTGCATATCCAGCTACTTCAGACCCTAGGGTTTCTTTTCAGCTGTTTATTTTTCCTATTTTTATGTTGTTTTTCTCCCATAAAACCCTAAAACATTTAAATTTCTAACTTCCGTGTGTTTCTGGCCCTATTGCGCAGGTAAGCGACACCAGCCGCAACTGAGACGACAACTTTTCTGAAAATCTGCCGCCGAGACAACCGGAACGGGGGGTCGCACTTTTCAGCCCAAAAGCTACGACCTGGACCTCCAGGTCGCACTTTTCTGCCCATTTTCTGCGACCTGCACTGAAAACAGTTCAGAACCTGCGACCTACCATTTTTTCAGTGATTTTTCTGCAATTTTTCTGGGTTCTGCTGAAGCTTCTGTCAGGGTTTTCCAGCCTCTGTTTTAGCCTGCTTTGACCTGGTTCTGATCTGTTTTAGCTCATCTAAGTGGGAACCTAGCCCCCTAGGGCTTCAGTACCCTCCACTTTTTGTGGAAGAGTTTTTAGCTGTTTTAGCCTCTGTTTTTCTGCGTTTCAGCCTCTCCTTTTCCAGATCTGATACCTCCTTTTCAGGTCCCTTTAAATCAGCCTCTTTTCCTTTCAAATCACCTCTTGTTGTTTTGTTTGGACCTCTCTTTAGGGCCCCCCCCTTGCCCCTTCTGTTTTTGCTGATTTCCTCCCTTTTTTCTAGCCACCTTGCCTCTGTCTCTTGGCTGTGATCTGCACCTCTTTTCAGCAGCTTTATCCTTTAGATCCCTGTCCCTTTTAACCCTTGATATATTGGCCTCTTTTTCAGTGTGTTTTGACTAGATTTTTGCCCTCTTTTAGAGTAGTTTTGAGAGACCCACCTTTTTGGGTTAGATTGATGCATGGTTAGCTGTTAAATGTTCTGTTATTTCAGCATTATATACTTTTCTCTGCAGATTTCTTTTCAGTTACGCAACACACTTTTTCTTGCTCTCAAAATGAAAAGGGTTTAAAAATTAAAATTAACGCACACCACACACTGACCCTAAGTGAAGAAGCGCCTGGTTAACACCGCATGGCAAAGACTCTAAAATCAATTGTCACTGCACCTTGTCTGCCCTTGACCTCACTTGATTCTGTCCCTTTCTGCCCTTGTCGGTTTCCTTCTTCCTGTCATCATTGCGCCCCCAAGGCGCCTTTCCCGGAGACTTCTTGGCCTTCACCCTCAGTTTCCGGTTGATCGACCTGCTCCGCCCCGCCGTCGTCGAGCCAGTCCTCCTTCAAGTCCGCACTCCGACTCCTCTCCTGATTCATCGGGTCCCCCTTCTCCTCCTGGTTCTCCCCCTGTCACCTTCACTATGTCTGGTCCAGGGCCTAACGCTAGTGGTTCTCCCAGCCCTAATGCTGGCCCTACTACTAGCGGAACCGCCATAGGAACCACCCCGGCCACCCCTGTGCTGCCGTACATTGCAGGCCTCAGCCTCCCCGATTTCCATCAGTTGATCAATGACCCTATCCACCACAATGCTAATTGGCCTGCTATGCCAACCAAGCTCCCCTCCGACACCCCTAAGTTTGAGGGCCTTAATGGGGAAGATCCAACCAATCATGTCTGATCTTTCCACATGTGGTGTTCCTCCAATTCCATTACCGATGACTCCATCCGTCTTTGTTTGTTCCAACGCACGCTTACTGGCGAAGCTTCTAAATGGTATGTTGAACAGGCCACCTCTTCCCATACCACCTTTGAGACTCTTGCCCAAGCCTTTTTGTCTTATTTCCAGCTCCCTCTCCGATACGATACTGGCACGGAGCTCTTGACTTCCTTCAAGCAATCCTCTTCAACCTGCCTTTCCGCCCATGTTCAGGAATGGCGAAGAAGACGGAGCTTATGTCAAGCCCCTCCCTTCGAAGATCGGGTATATATGGACTGGTTCCTTCGCACCCTTCTAGCTCCCATCGACAAAGATGTCGTCTCTCACTTTCCTCAAACTGAAGAAGCCGCCCTCCAAATAGCCTTGAAATATGACCTGATCTACGCTCAATCTGGTTATGTTTATACCGTTCTTCCTGACCTCCCCAGGCCCGGCGGCGCTAACGCCCCGGAGCATCTCATTCCGCCGACGGTATCATTGGAGCCCTTTCCCATCCGTACGCTCAACCTCCTATGAGCTATGGTCTCCCTCAGGGAGGGGCCAGCACCTCGAGCACTCTTCCCCCTCCCAGTAGCATGTATCCAGGATACGGCATGCCTCCTCCTTTTTCCCAACCTCCTGCTTACCTCAATGTTGCCCAACCTAACCATTACCTTTATCCGTAGCCTGGTGCGCCAGCTCCTCCAGCATATGCGCTTCCATCTCCCTTGCCTCCTCCACACCCGCAACAACACTTACAACCCCCTCCAGGGCAAGTATTTGCACAACAGGGCACAACTAATCCCCCTTCTTCTCAAAGAAGGCGGAGAGGCAATCAAAACCAATCTGCCCCTGGTACCCGTGGACCCAATTCTGGTGTGGACCCTAACACTGTCAACCAGCAACAGGGCACTCAGCCCAAGCCGGACAGGCCACTTCGCCTAAACAAGCCTTGTTCGTGTTGCGGTGTTTATGGTCATTACACCCACGATTGTCCCCTCTTACCCCAGATGTGGCAGATGTGGGAGTCTCAAGCCACATTGCGCGGACAACACGCCTCCCCTCATGCTCCTCCTAATGTGGCCACTACCCAACCAACTGTGTTTAGCGATCCCTTCCCTCAGCAAGGATTCGTGGCTACCCAACCGCCTGATAGCCAAGTCGCCACTCCACCTTCCCTTTCTGGTTCCTCCGATTACCAGATCCTTATGATGCACTCCGATCCTTCCCCGACCGTCGACCTTCACCTTCAAACTCGGTCTCGCCAGTACCCCAAGCCTCCTGCTCAGTCTGCCCCTGGGCCTACTTCTTCAGGTTCTACAGAGTCTCTTTCGACACCTAGTGGCCCTTTACATATCCCTCAACCCAAAGTTGAGGTTCATACCAAGATTCCTAAAGGACCATTACGCCGAAACACTGCTCCCGGTGAAGCTGCTCACTCGTATAGCATAGTAGATGATTTGGCGCAATCTCCTGCTGCCATTTCCACACTGGAACTCCTCCAGTCGTGCCCTTCCCAAAAGAAGTCTCTACTATCTGCCGTGGGTGCTGTAGATCCCGCTGATGACCAAATGATTGTTTTCGACGCCACTCAATCGGACCATCCTCCTCTCCCTCCTTCCGTCACCTTCCAAATCCCAGTCAAAATCCGGAACGCCAACATTTCCCGGTGCATAATTGATGAGGGGGCATCCACTTGCGTGATGTCCGCTTCGGTTTGGAAGCAACTCGGATCCCCTGAGTTGGCCCCTTCCACGATCACCCTTCGAGCGTGGGACGGCCATGCCTCCCAGCCCATTGGCCTATTTCGTAATTGTCTTATCACCCTCGCTGGTAAGACCGTTTGCGTTGACGTCGAAGTCATTGACGCCCCTCTAGACTAGAACATTCTATTGGGGCGAAGCTACACCTATGCCATGTCTGCTGTCCCATCCGCGGTTTTCCGCAAGATGTCTTTCCCCCACAATGGAAAGATAGTCACCATTGACCAGCTGTCTTACCATGAACTGCCATCTCAGACCTCCCCTGAGATGACCATCTCCTCTATAGCCAATAAGCAAACCGTCGATTCCTTGACCAGTGTCTCCCCCGGCGTCTACAAAGATTCCTCCCTGCTTGGAACTTTTCCTAGTCTTCCCCCTCCTCATATCCCTGATCCCAGCTTGTCGAACGTTTGCATGATGCAATCGTCTCGGGCTACCCTTAAGCGGCCCGCTTCGGCTAGTCATCAACTTCAACCTCGCCCACCGCAACCTGCTCCTAGCCCTTCATCTCCGCCAGCCGGACCTCCTCCTTCTGGCCCTGCTCCTACAGCTGGTATCCCTGAACCCCTTTATCCTCCTAGATCGGTTCCCCCTAGCCTTCACCACCTCGAAGCCGTCCCTCCTAGACATTACCCGGTTGGGCAGATCCCTTTCCTGGCTCCCCCTCCCGGAGTATATTCTGTCCCCGTCATGGCCACCCTCTCTCTCCCTAACCTGACCTTGGGCATACCGGTCTGCTACCTCGATCCCCCAGCCGCCACCCCTCCTGGTCACCCCAAACCTTATATGGCTTTGACACCGGTTCAACCAGTCCCCCTCGCTTCCTCTGTTACCACTGTGCCCCCAGCACCTCAACAGGACCCTTCTCCTGTCGTGACGGCTCCCGAGAAGAAAGGCAAAGCCCGCAAGGGGGCACCCAAAGACAAGACCACCACGACTGACTCGACCCCTCCTCCACCCGCAAAGCCTTGTGCCTTGTGTGATGTCACCGGTCACGCCACCCATGCTTGTCCCGAGTTGCCCCGTATTCAGCCCATGGTTAAAGTCGCGTTCCCCGAGTCTACGGTCCCTGAAGCCTCCATTCCATCTTCGTCCGTAACCAAGAACCCCAAGACTCTCCGCACCAATAAACCCTGTGCTTTGTGTGGCGTTCACGGCCATTACTCTCACCATTGTCCTTACCTGCCGCATTACCGCGCCTCTTTAGAGGTAGTCCGAGAGTATGAGGTTGAACAAAATCAATCCGCCTCTCCCATCCTCGCGCAGTATGCTTCAGGTCAGCCTAAGGATCCTCCCACTCCCATCGACATTCCCCCCCCTGATGTTAAGATGACGGAGTCTACTGCAACCATTCTTTACCTATCCTCCTCTGCGAGACACTTGGAGCCCAGTCCCCCTGCCTCCTCCCCTGTTGTGTCGCCTGATCACCCCTTTTCTACCCATACACGAGATCACTCCACCAGTATCTCTGTTGACATCCGCAGCCCGAGTCCTCACCACATTTCCAATAGCCCTCATATACCACCCTCTAGTTCGGATATGAGTCATAGTCATCCTGCTCCTTGCACTCCCTCCCGCAGTTTCCGCTTGCTGCCTTATGTCCACTCACGCTGCCATCATTGTATCTCTTCCCCCCATTTGTTGTCTTGTGACACCATTCTGCAGGACCTCCCGTCCCCACCCTTTATCGGTTATGCCGATGGTACAAGGCGTTACTCCCGGAATCTAGCCTCGGCAGGTTGGGCCATCTTCACCCCCTTGCATACCCTTGTCCTCTCTAACGGGGTGTGCATTGGTACTACCACCAAAAATCAGGCCGAATATGATGCAGTGCGTGGTCTCTTAGCCGATGCCCTCTTTCATCGAATCCTCCATCTGCATGTTCGTTTGGATTCCTTACTTCTTGTCATGCAACTAAATGGTGTTTATCGTGTGCATAACCCTGTACTGTTTAGACAATATTTACGAGTGAAACTCTTGACACGTGAGTTTGAAACCATAACTTTCAACCATGTACCTCGAGACCAAAATCACTATGTAGATAGTATTGCAAACCATGTTCTAGACTGGCATTTATCACACGCATTTCATACAAGACAATAACATTCATAATCATTAAACAAGATGCATATCCATAATATGTGTCGCAAAACATGTGTTTAGAGTCCATCTACTTTGATACATATGACATGCCCATAGCATGTTACAAAAAACTCAAAACTGGGGGCACCACCTGCCCCTACATACACACTAGGGGGCACCACATGCCCCTACATACGCACTAGGGGGCACCACATGCCCCACACCTAATCACTATTTGGCGGATCCCGAGCCAATGGCTCTGCCCCTGCAGCCTGTAGATCACGTATCCCCTGACCGGCCATCGCCATGCGCCGCATGACCCCTCGCCATTCCGAGGGTAGACCAATACATGGCTCTATGTACTGGTCGTCTAAGTCCTGCCACCCGCGCTTTGATACTCCAGTCAGCAACCTTTCGCATATACGGCGGATGTCCTCCAAAAGGGCGGCCGCATCCTCATTATGCACTGCTCTCGACCCACTCGGACCTGTAGCTCCAGATGCTGTCGGTCGTCCCATGTATCCGGCCGGTTTTACCGGTGCTATATCTGCATACCAAAAGTACATGAATCAGTACCCTAGCTACTATTCAAAAAACTTTAACATGCCCATACATGAATAGCAATCTGTCACTTACCATCGGGCCCCCAGACTCGACCAAGCAGAAGTGGCAGGTCCGGATCTCCACAATAACTCATCCCACTATAGGGATAGTCGTCTATGTATAACGGCAGCTGATCCCAATGGGCAAAAAACTCAGGTCGAAACACTCGCCCGACCGCCCCTCCTCCTCCTCTCCGCACAAGAGCCGCCCCCACCGCGCATCCCCGTCTCTCTCGACCCCCATCCGAGTCGCATACGAGGCCTCAGTGCCGGGATCTTCTCAAAGAAGAAGGCGCACAATAAAGTCCCATACGAGCAATCGTGGTTCACTTGCCGCTTGCAGAGCGAAAACTGTCGTTTTAGCGACACCAGCATCATTTGGGCCCACCCATAGTAGGTCCCACTCAACACCCTTTCCACAATCATCATCTGCCCCCCAGTGATGTGATGGAACACCTGGCTACCCAGGATACGCAACACTGCTGCGGCCACTGCACGGGTTTCTAGCCTCTCTAGATCCCCGATCGGTATCCGAGTCCCCTTGACTTGGAGACCCGGTCGACAATGTCGTTCCACAAACTCCATTGTATTCCGCCCCCGCGGTAATACTGGCTGCGTGTTTCCCACCATCCCCAGTGGCGGGAGACCTGTCAGAAAATACACGTCCTGGACGGTCAGTTCGATCCTGTGCCCCTGCACTACAAATACCTCATGCTCTGGATCCAAATAACTGATAATCTGGGCCAACAAGGGCTCTCCTGGTCTCATCAAAGGGTTCTCCAAAAACTTTAGAACCCCAAACCTGGCCAACACACGACGGACACCCTGATCCGCCTGGATCTCTGCCCGTAATGTACCTAGGTCTCTTTCTCTCCAGTTAACCCGTAAATCTGCCATACCTGCACAAAAACATCATCTTTGTCAGCATACAGATCGAGAATACCATAACCAAACACAAAAACCCAACTCTCAACCATAAAACAACACCAAAACCCCCTCATCTTCCAGGTCGTAGTTTTCTGCCCATTTCTGGACCAGGTCGCAATTTTTGCCCTGATACCTGCGTCCCAGGTTGCACTTTTTGCCCCAAAAAGTGTGACCTAGCTGTAGAGATGAAGGAGGGTCTGTTTCTGGGATTTTGGGCCCTAAACTGAACTTTCAATCCATCAAAATGGAAGAGTAAGGTTAGGCCTCTTACCTGCAACTGATGGATCTCGATTCCAACGGTCGGTTTGTCCGCTACGCTCGCCGCAAGATTTAGGGCCTTCTCTCCTCTCTACATTCACCACAGCACCAATAGAAAATGAGTGAATTTGGAGGGAAAACTGCCTTATTAAAAGAGAACCCCTGTTTCTTCTTTCGACTGCTGCGACCACACCGTAGCTCTGTTTGACAAACTGTCTGCACCGTTGGAAAGCTCTCACCAAGCCCTCAAATGGGTATCTGTTAGTTTTTTGTGATTTGATACTTCACCAGGACACATTTTGTCCAAGAAGGGTCACTTCACCTCTCCTTAAAATCGAATTTCCTCACTTACGACACTTGTACTTGGGGCACCATTTTGCCTCCTTACTTGTCTTTGTTCGTGTCGATTTTCGTCATGAGTTCCCATCTTGTACTCATGTTTTCATGGTCCCCCATTGGGCCTTTACTGTGTGGCAGCACCATCGAGTCACCCTTGTTTAGAGCATCCAAGTTGAGTAATCATCGCATTCATGGAGTCTATCCCGAGTCCCTTTGTACCTCGCTATAGCCCTCCATCCTTCATTGCTTGGTCTCTCTCTTGTGTCGCACATTATGACCTTCAGTCCCACTGTCCCCTATCCCTTCTGATATTGTGTCAGTCGCTGCCATGTCATTCATGCCCTTTATGCTCTAACAAGGGAATTCGTCCATTCGCCACTTCATCCTTTCCATTTCACTATCATCATTAGTGTCAGTCTGTCCGTCGCTCTACTATTTTCTCTCGTGCCTTAGTTGAGGATATCTCATTGCCTCACCTATGGCAGACCTCCTTCTGTCGACATCAGCTCCTTCATTCCAGAAGCCAGGTCTAGAGGGCGGTGTACCTTGGTTCCAGCTTCCACTCTTGTTCGGTGCCTCGGATCAGGAAAAGGGATATCTCATTACCCTTTGACTTGATTGTTTCTCCACTCCAGCTCTTTTCAGCATGATCGAGATCCGTATGCTTGATGGTTCAGTGATACAGCAGCAGCTCTTGATGATTCCCGGGTGTGTGTGAGATGTCTCAACCCTCATGAGGGGGTGGCCCTGCAGGTAGCCCCCCACATGCCCGGATGACCTCCTCCTTGCAGCCTTCGATGCAGCTCCATATATTTGATGATGTTGGCCTTAGCCACTTGTAGCGCCTCTTTGATTTGCATGTATCAGTCAGATTTTGTGAGCCCTTCCCCATTTACAGGGGGCATTTGGGTTGTATTTGTATCTCATGTACTCAGATATTATTGTATCAGTCCTGGCTGTTATCCCAGGCACAACATGTATGTGGGATTTCTCATTGTATTTTTATCTCGCCCATGATTATGCCGGCTGTACTTTATGGTTCGGTCCCTTGTTTACTGGACACACTATTCTTTTGTACTTTGTCTCGGCGGGCATAGGTATGCCTCCCCCGCCGCCTTCAGCACAGGTACCCTCTCATAAAAAGAGACTTGTTGCACCCGCGAGTCTCGTCTCCTCAGGGTCTAGTCCTTCAGCACACTATCTACCTCACATTTCTCTCTCTGCCATCCCCTTTTGTTGTCTAGTGATTGTATTCTTACAACGTACTTCGGTCATACGATTTGCTCCTGACACTCGCACGCTGGGGGGCAATCTGTTACACCATTTTTTGGTCATCTAACCTTTTATCATTAGATGGACCCAAGTACACCATGTAAGACCAATTTTACCCTAAGTAAAATTGCTTTCACTATGTTAAATAACTTAATAAACCACATTTATTAGGTTTTTTATGGTCTAAACAGGAAACCCCAGTCATGTTTAACCCAAAAACAAAGAAATTAATTAGATAAACCTTTGTTTATCTTATTAGTTTCTAGGAATAATTATTTAACTCTTATTTAGATAATATTCCTTGTTAAATATGACCAAATCACCCACAAATAATTAAATAAATCGTTATTTATTTGATTATCTTCTAACCACTTCCTTAAAAAGATAAATAAATCATTTATTTATTTATTTTTGACTAATCAAGGGATTTGACCCAAGTCAAGTACCTTTTCCCTCCAACAAATATAATAAAATATTCCATAAAAGGTGGATCTAGATTTGGTTAACATTATTTTAATCATGCACCAATATCTAGAATGACCCAATATTTTGTTATAAATAGGAGGGTTTTTCCCATCATTATTCACCTTTTGTTGCCTATTAGATCACTCTGGATCTATACACTTGGTCTCATTTTTTCCATCATTTGCTGCGTGAGCTCCCATTGAGCTCTATTCTTTGCATTGGGTTTTCTACACCAACAAGAGAGAGAAATCTTAGATCTGAAGTGCTGAGGACTTCCAAGAACCCATCCCACTGAGGAGAATTGGATACGCCTTCTTGTTTTCCTCCCAGGTGCCCGATTAATATAAAAATTCTTTCAAAAATTGTTCTTGTCTTGTCTATTGGTATATGGAGCAAACCCTTGTTTTTACTGCTTAATGTCTTTTCATGCATAGATCTGGTGTTTTGCAGCTCTTTTCTTGTTTAACTAACCGCAGATCTGAAGATATTGGCAGCCACTTTTGTTGTTAGGGCTATTAGTTATGCGTAGCTAAAGTGGTCCTTTTTCGTACACTTCGACAAAGGATTCATACTAACACAGACAACATCAAAACTACTTTGGGGCCCTAGGATCTAGCCCTCCTAGACCCAGAGAGGGATCTCTCTATAAAAGCAAAGAATGGTATATCTTCGATAGCTCGAAATGAGATATTAAGCTAGGTATGGAGCACAAGGGTTTTAAATGATTTTGGTTGGTTGGTTGGATTGGTTGGAAGGTGGTTTTAGGAGGAAAACCATTGGTGTCCCGTGGCCTCTGAGCGGTTTGGAAAATTCTCCGAAAAACGTGATATAGGTCGCTACAAGACACGTGTCCAAAAAAAACCACTTTTATCGCGCGATTTCTGATCATTAAAGTTTGGACGCCAAAATAACGTGATGTGCATTGGGATCGTCAGATATGGAGCGAAAAGATCGGACGACGGAGGATGGAGTGCAAAAAGAAAAGATGTGCTGGCGGTAAGCGACGAAAAGTCAAAGGCGGGTTGAATCCTGGCTGTTAGATCTAACGAATGGACGGTCAGGGTTAAAGAGGGAGCGAGTAGGCAAAGGGTTGTGTGAACGGGCGGAGAGATTGAGGGTCGTTGGATCTAACGGGATCAACAACGGAGATCCAATTGGGAGGGGAGAAAGGCAGGGGCAATGAGCGGGGCGCGGATTAATCTGGACCGTCAGATCTGAATGGATGAACGATTGAGATTCAATCAGGGCTCTCAAATCGGGAGGATCAACAACACGGGATTCGGCGCTTTGCGATTTGCGATTACGTGCCAGTCGTCGGATCTGGAAATAGATCGACGGTCCACATGTAATCGGATGGGTGAATGTAGAGCAGCGACGGGCGCGCTGTGATTTTCGCCAGACCGTTAGATCTTCACAAATCAACAGTTGAAATCAAAGCAGAACCCGATAGCATGAAACTTTCTCGCATCAAGAAAATTACAAGAAATAAAGGAAATGCACACCTGGAATGTCCCGATTGCAATTAGCGCCCGGGGTCTTAGCGCTTGGTTCTGGGCGTGGGTCACGTGGTGGGGAAGTGGTTAAGGGGCTGGCCGAAAGGGGCGTAAGCCTTCTATATGGAAAATTGGGTTTTCGGCTTAATTTTAGTGCATTTTAAGGCCAAAAGGAGGTATTCGGTAGAGGGAATAAGGGGTTTTAAAGCCAGACAAAGGATATTTGTAAGGTTTAAAGTGGGGTTAGGATGATTTAGAGAGTTAATGAGGGATTTTGGAGGAATTTGCAAAGGGGAAAAAGGTGATGAAAACAGGGGCTTAGTGGGGATGAAATAAGGGGAAATGGGGATCTTCTGAGCATTTTCTTCCACAAACAGAGAGGCTTTCTCATGGAAACAACAGTGAATATATTTCAAAGGGCAAGGACACAAGGAGGCTTCAAGAATGATATGTTTTTAGAGGAACTGTATTTCTTGAAGGCTCAAAAACATTTTAGCCACCTATTTTCTTATAAAAAATTTCATAGGTGGCTAACAGTGGCTCCACATGGGGATGGCATCTTCTTGAAGGTGTCAAAAATTCAGAAAATAATCTTTGGTGTAGGCCAGATGCCTGGTGCTTGAAACATCCTTTTCTCTCTTGAATCATCTGCCAAAAATCATGAAGACATCATATCAGTATTAATATTCTCCTAAACAACTACCTACCCATACTATTGTCCTAACATTTTTCTTCTGGGTGCATTTGGACTTGCAAACCCTTTACATCATCATTTTTTTACAAACAGGAAAATAAACCTATTCTACTTCTACCCTTATTTCTCCACGAGACCAGATTAAACAGTTGGTCTCATAGCTCCTCTACCTAAACTACTATCTGCTAGGATTAAATTGCCTAGCAGATTTCTTCTCTACATTCTAAAACAGAAATTGAAAAACAGTCAAACCAGGATTAGACTGTCTGGTTTGCTGGACTTCGCAGAAATAAAAACAACTAACTAGATGCTCACAAGCTAAGCTTTGTTGAGATTTTCCTACCTACCCTACTCTAACTGGAATATTTACAAGTCTAGCTAACACTCTCTTCCAATACATGCAGTCCATCAGATGGTCCCATGAATGGTCTTTTTTGCTCAACTCTTTGAGCATGTTGGATAAGTAGGGCCACTCCCATTCTCTTTGTTTTATAACAGCAGCTTTTAAAGTATTTCTTGTTGTCTGCAACAAGCTACTCATGATGGCCTTTGATCCTTCTTAAAATGTTTGCAGGGAATGAACATAAGGATCATGAAATGATACCTGGTTGAGAATATTAGGCAAGTGGTTTTCAACCAAGACTACTTCCTCTTCCACTGGATCAAGCACGAGACTCTCTTGAGAAAGAGAATCTACTTCAACTTCTCCATCATCTGAACTGGAGGACTCATCATATACTGCAGTGCAACCCTCTCGTAGCTCTGAGGCATTCTGATCTGATGAGATGAATTTGGTGAAAAGATCACTGTATTCTTGAGCAGGGGTTTGATGTATTACTTCTTCTTTTTCAAAAGAAGGCTCTTTGTTTTCGACTTGATAAAAAATTTCTTCTTTATTTTCCTCTTCTTCCCCTAAAATGAAAGGCTACTGACTTCCAATCACATGAAAACTGTCACGGATGATTTGAGATAAAGAAAAATGAAGATTCAAAGAATCTTCATCTGCTATTATACTTTCGTAACTCTCCCCATCAGTGTCATAAATAGCCTGACTTTGTTCATTACTCTCTTGAAGATGATGGAACTGATTTTCCTCCCACAAATCTTTTAATGATGGCTCTACAAGATCAACTTCTGGTCAGAAAACATCATCATCAGACAAATCAAAACTAGGAAAATCATTGAAGTAAGTAATGCTACCAATCAGACATACTGGATTATCAGCAAGTCTTTCTTCATTTCGATTTACAAGGGAGCTTTCTAGATTTTCATAATCAGATTCAACAGATGAATGAGCAAGGGTGTTTTTTCTATAAAATATTTCAGAGGAAAACTACTTTTTTAATATCTGATCAATTTCTTCTTCTGTCAAAAGGGAAATATCATTTTTATCGTGGACAGAAGAGCAGCAGTCCTCTTATTCTTCTTGTATTAGCTGGCTTGGAGGCTGGATGTTTTCTTGAGCCTCTTCTGGGATATCTTCATTTGCGCTTACAGGGAAACCATGAGGAATCTCTGATGTTTCCTGATTTTTTTCTGTTTCAAACAACTCTTCATGATCATGATGATATTCAGTTAGAATACCAGGCGCATGAGTTGTTTCTTCTTCCACATGAGACTCTGTATCTTCTATGTGGTCTCTTGTTTCCTCAAAGCAGCATTCCCTATCCGCCTTTTCCATTTGGTCATGATATTCTCTTGTCAGCATAGTACAAGACATAGCTAAGCAATCAGGCAGTTCTTGATCACTTTCCTCTTCATCTTCTATATATTCTTGAGCATCATACATGTCTCGCTCATTATCTAGGTCTTTAGTTTGATCTTTCTCTGGAAAATGCATGGGCTGCTCTAGATAATCATCATTTGTATTTAAATTAGCCACATACATCTCCACTACTTCACCAAATTTGTTCACTAGCCTTATAATTTTATCCTCTAAAGCATTTTTTTTTGCTTCCTGATCCATACTTGGATCCATGTTTGTACAAAGAGGTCACTGTATCTTCTCAACCAGTACAGAGTCTTCTACCAATGGAGTCATTTGGTCTTTAGGAGTTATAGAGTGTGGAGTCGCCAAGTGGATGAATTTGAATGTTTGAAGCAGGTTGATGTCCACCATCAGCAATTGAATACCAATCTAATGGCATTGGTCTGAGTTGTCCCCAGCGGAGTCGCCATTGTGATGGGGTTCTAGTGTTTTGGCCATATTGGCAAGACCAAAAGACCGGACAACATAAAAACCACTTTGGGGCCCTAGGATCTAGCCCTCCTGGACCCAGAGAAGGATATCTCTATAAAAGAAAAGAATGGTATATCTTTGAAAGCTCGAAATGAGATATTAGGCTAGGTATGGAGCACAAGGGTTTTAAATGATTTTGGTTGGTTGGTTGGATTGGTTGGAGATCATTAACTGAGAAGGTTATGAGATGAAAGGAGCAAAGTAGCAGGATGTTTCAGAAAAAGAAGATAAGTCAAGAGAGTGTCATTCCATTGGGCTATGGAGTCATGAAAGGGAATTACTTGCATATCAACTATCCAAGGGTTTCATAGGGCAAGTCATCTATACTAAAGGATATTTTAGATAGATGGTGAGATGGAACATTAAGGAGGGAAAGTGAAAGAAAGAATACAACCAATTTCTTTCTGGAGATCAGGCCAGATATCATTTAAATCCAGACTTGTTTTGACATACTCTCAAGGAAAAACAAAGTTAAGATTTAACACAGAGCAAGGCCTAAGATCAGAGAAGGGTTTTTAACCTTCAATGCTTTGACACTAGCTCAAAGGGAACTTGGCAAGGCAAGTCTGTAGGAGAAGGACCCCAGTGGACAGGGCTAACTCTAGATCCCCAACATCCCAATTCTTCCAGCTTAAACCCAACAATAACATCTAAGCAACAAACCTCAAATTCACATATCAATAAGCATGGGCTGGACGAACATATTTAACTAGTTAAATTACATGAATTTACTCTTAGATTCACTATCAGTAGAAAACATCAACGATAAGAAGAGCAGTGGGCATTAGGGTACCATGCAAGGGTATATCCTAAGCCTGATTTACTAATTCTTATCTGAAAGTAAATGGATAGTATGATTAAACATGAAATAAGTAAGGAAACATCACCCGTAATATAGACCAGGATCCTGTGAAATTTGCTTGATTAATTGATGTGCAAAACCAGTCACATACTTTGAGCTCAATGGCTGATACAATCCAAACTTTCTCCTCCCAGCCTACTAAATTACAAACTACTCAGCTACTTCCCCCAATAACTGTTCTAACAATCGAATGAATCCCTACAACTAACTACAACAACAACAACAACAACCACCTTTACAATATGTTCTTCAGGGGTTCTTGTAGGAGGATAAATGACAATAGAAGTAGATGTAAATTAAATTGATTCATTAAGACAGAGTGGAGGCAGAAGGTCAAGCCCACTTTGCTTAATGGCTCTGCATCGCTGTATGTACTATGTAGTATGGTCTGGGAGTCTTTGTCAGGTCGATATTTGACCTCGGATGTGTTATTTGAAGCCCTTCTGACTGTTTGGTACCGTGAGTATAAGCAACTGGGATAGAAAGTCTGCAGGTCTCCATACCACCCATAACTGTTGTTCTGACAGTCTTTAAGAAGCTTCTGTTAGCGAAATGTCTTTTAAGAGCTCGAGGAGGCATGGAGACTTCTGTCGGTAGGTGTACTTTATGAGAAAATACGTTCTGTTGTTTTTATATCACATATATGGCTTGTCGGTGTGCTTCTGTCTTCAAACTACGCTTTACCCTTTAAACATGGGATTAGAGTGTTAAATCTTCAAAATCAGGCTCGAAAACCTTTAATCTTCTTTACTGATACACTTTGCCGCTGCTGTAATGGCCTCTCTGCACTCTCAGTCACAATAACCATGACTATGGAGACAGAGTGAAACTACCACTCTGTAAACCCTGAAACAATGCAATAAACTCATTATAAAAATCCAGGGGAGGTGGCGGAGAAATTTTGTGGAGGCCTATGGAATGATGGCACAGCAGTGGGAAACCGTAGAAACTGTGAAATAATGGTGAAAAATGGAGCTGATGAAGGTCTGGGGCGAAAATAGTTCCAGGCCGTTTGATTAGAACAGGCACCGGAGATCAACAGTCAAGATCCATCAAGAGATCCTTTTAGAAGGTTAAGCGGAGGAAGTGGGATTTAGTGTTAAAACCCAAAGTTTTATGTTTGGGTGATTTTCAAAGAAAAACAATGAAAATGAATGAGAGACGGGCGCATTAGATGGTGGGACCCGGCGGGCAGAGGGCGATTAGTTGTGAGCCGTTATATCTCAGGAGGAGAGAAACGGTGGTGATTGTCGAATGAACTCTGTAGAGGCTCCGATGGAGAAATATGTAGATGGGGGCGCGATACAATTTAAACCGTTGATCCGATCAGATGGACGGCTATGATCGATGATGGAGCTTGCGGGAGCAGTGGGAAAGGAAGGTGGTTTCAGGGGGAAATCACCGATGTTGCGTGGCTTCATAATGGTTTTGAAAAATCTCCGACAAAACGCGATATAGGTCGCTACAAGACACGTGTCCAAACAAAACCATTTTATCGCGTGATTTCTGATCATTAAAGTTCAGACGCAAAAATAACGCGATGTGCATTGGGACTGTTGGATATGGAGCGAAAAGATCGGATGGCGGAGGATGGAGCGCAAAAAGGAAATATGCGCTGGCGGTAAGCGATGGAAAGTCAAAGGCAGGTTTGATCCTGGCCGTCAGATCTAACGAATGGACGGTCAGGATTAAAGAGGGAGTGGGTAGGCAAAGGGTTGTGTGAATGGGCAGAGAGAATGAGGGTCGTTGGATCTAACGGTATCAATGGCGGAGATCCAATTGGAAGGGGAGAAAGGCAGGGGCAATGAGCGGGGCATAGATGAATCTAGACCGTCGGATCCGAATGGATGAACGGTTGAGATTCAATCGGGGCTCGCAAATCGAGAGGATCAACAACATGGGATTGGGCACTTTACGATTTGCGATTATGCGCCAGTCGTCGGATCTGGAAACAGATCAACGGTCCACATGTAATTGGAGGGGTGAATGTAGAGCGGCGATGGGCGCACTGTGATTTGCGCCGGACTGTTAGATCTTCACAGATCAACGGCTAAAATCAAAGTGGAAGCCGATAGCATAAAACTTTCTCGCATTGGGAAAATTACAAGAAACAAAGGAAATGCACACCTGGAATGTCCCGATTGCGATTAGCGCCCAGGGCCTTAGCGCTTAGTTCTGGGTGCGGGTCACGTGGTGGGGAAGTGGTTAAGGGGCTGGCCGAAAGGGGCTTAAGCCTTCTATATCGAAAAGTGGGTTTTCGGCTTAATTTTAATGCATTTTAAGGCCAAAAGGAGGTATTTGGTAGAGGGAATAAGGGGTTTTAAAGCCAGACAAAGGATATTTGTAAGGTTTAAAAGGGGGTTAGGATGATTTAGAGAGTTAATGAGGGATTTTGGAGGAATTTGCAAAGGGGAAAAATGTGATGAAAACAAGGGCTTAGTGGGGATGAAATAAGGGGAAATGGGGATCTTCTGAGCATTTTCTTCCACAAGCAGAGAGGCTTTTTCATGGAAACAACAGTGAATATCTTTCAAAGGGCAAAGACACAAGGAGGCTTCAAGAATGATATGTTTTTAGAGGAAATGTATTTCTTGAAGGCTCAAAAACATTTTAGTCACCTGTTTGCTTGTCAAAAATTTCATAGGTGGCTAACAGTGGCTCCACATGGAGATGGAATCTTCTTGAAGGTGTCAAGAATTCAGAAAATAATTTTTGGTGTAGGCCAGATGCCTTGTGCTTGACACATCATTTTCTCTCTTGAATGAGCTACCAAAAATCATGAAGACATCATATCAGCAGTAATATTCTCCTAAACAACTACATACCCATACTATTGTCCTAACATTTTTCTTCTGGGTGCATTTGGACTTGCAGACCCTTTACATCATTAATTTTTTACAAACAGGAAAATAAACCTATTATACCTCTACCCTTATTTCTCCACGAGACCAGATTAAATAGTTGGTCTCATAGCTCCTCTACCTAAACTACTATCTGCTAGGATTAAACTTCCTAGCAGATTTCTTCTCTACATTCTAAAACAGAAATTGAAAAACAATCAAACCAGGATTAGACTGTCTGGTTTGCTGGACTTTGCAAAAATCAAAACAACTAACTAGATGCTCACAAGCTGAGCTTTATTGATATTTTCCTACCTACCCTACTCTAATTGGAATATTTACAAGTCTAGCTTATAAACACTCTCTTCCAATACATCCAGTCCATTAGATGGTCCCATGACTGGTATTTTCTGCTCAACTCTTTGAGCATGTTGGATAGGTAGGGCCACTCCCATTCTCTTTGTTTTATAACAAAAACTTTTAAAGTATTTCTTGTTGTCTGCAACAAGCTGCTCATGATGGCCTTTGATCCTTCTTCAAATGTTTGCAAGGAATGAACACAAGGATCATGAAATGATACCTGTTTGAGAATATTAGGCAAGTGGTTTTCAACCAGGACTGCTTCCTCTTCCACTAGATCAAGAATGACACTCTCTTGAGAAAGAGAATCTACTTCACCTTCTCCATCATCTGAACTGGAGGACTCATCATATACTGCAGTGCAACCCTCTCGTAGCTCCAAGGCGTTTTGATCTAATGAGCTGAATTCGATGAAAATATCACTGTATTCTTGAGCAAGGGTTTGTTGTATTGCTTCTTCTTTTTCAAAAGAAGGCTCTTTGTTTTCGACTTGCTCAAAAATTTCTTCTTTATTTTCCTCTTCTTCCCTTGAAATGAAAGGCTGCTGACTTCCAATCACATGAAAACTGTCACTGATGATCTGAGATAAAGTAGAATAAAGATTCAAAGAATCTTCATCTACTATTATAATTTCGTAACTCTCCCCATCAGTGTCATAAATAGCCTGACTTGGTTCATTACTCTCTTGAAGCTGATGGAACTGATTTTCCTCCCACAAATCTATTAATGATGGCTCTGCAAGATCAACTTCTGTTCAGAAAACATCATCATCAGACAAATCAAAACTAGGAAAATCATTGAAGTAAGTAATGCTACCAATCGGACATACTAGATTATCAGCAAGTCTTTCTTCATTCCGATTTATAGGGGAGCTTTCTGGATCTTCATAATCAGATTCAACAGATGAATGAGCAAGGGTGTTTTTTCTATAAAATATTTCAGAGGCAGACTGCTTTTTTAATATCTAATCAATTTCTTCTTCTGTCAAAAGGGGAATATCCTTTTTATCGTGGACAGAAGAGCATCAGTCCTCTTCTTCTTCTTGTATTAGTTGGCTTGGAGGCTGGATGTCTTCTTGAGCCTCTTCTGGGATATCTTCATTTGTGCTTACACGGAAACCCTGAGGAATCTCTAATGTTTCCTGATTTTTTTTTGTTTCAAACAACTCTTCATGATCATGATGATATTCAGTTAGAATACCAGGTTCATGAGTTGTTTCTTCTTCCACATCAGACTCTGTATCTTCTATGTGGTCTCTTGTTTCCTCAAAGCAGCATTCCCTATCGGCCTTTGCCATTTGGTCATGATATTCTCTTGTCAGCAAAGTACAAGACATAGGTAAGTAATCAGGCAGTTCTTGATCACTTTCCTCTTCATCTTCTATAGATTCTTGAGCATCATAAATGTCTCGCTCATTATCTAGGTCTTGAGTTTGATCTTGCTCTGGAAAATGCATGGGCTGCTCTAGATAATCAAAATTTGTATTTAAACTAGCCATATACATCCCCATTACTTCACCAAATCTGTTCACCAGCCTTATAAGTTTATCCTCTAAAGCATTTATCTTTGCTTCCTGATCCATACTTGGATCCATGTTTGTACAAAGAGGTCACTGTATCTTCTCAACCAGTACAGAGTCTTCTACCAGTGGAGTCATTTGGTCTTTAGGAGTTATAGAGTGTGGAGTCGCAAGGTGGATGAATTTGAATGTTTGAAGCAGGCTGCTGTCCACCATTAGCAATTGAATACCAATCTAAAGGCATCGGTCTGAGTTGTCCCCAGCAGAGTCACCATTATGTTGGGGTTCCAGTGTTTTGGCCAGATTGGCAAGACCAAAAGACCGGACAACATCAAAACCACTTTGGGGCCCTAGGATCTAGCCCTCCTGGACCCAGAGAAGGATCTCTCTATAAAAGCAAAGAATGGTATATCTTTGAAATCTCGAAATGAGATATTAAGCTAGGTATGGAGCACAATGGTTTTAAATGATTTTGGTTGGTTGGTTGGATTGGTTGGAGATCATTAACTGAGAAGGTTATGAGATAAAAGGAGCAAAGCAGCAGGATGTTTCGGCAAAAGAAGATAAGTCAAGAGAGTGTCATTCCATTGGGCTATGGAGTCATGAAAGGGAATTACTTGCATATCAACTATCCAAGGTTTTCATAGGGCAAGTCATCTATACTAAAGGATCTTTCGTATAGATGGTGAGATGGAACATTAAGGAGGGAAAGTGAAAGAAAGAAGACAACCAATTTCTGTCTGGAGATCAGGCCAGATATCATTTAAATCCAAACCTGCTTTGACATACTCTCAAGGAAAAACAAAGTTAAGATTTAACATAGAGCAAGGTCTAAGATCAGAGAAGGGCTTTTAACCTTCAATGCTTTGACACTAGCTCAAAGGGAACTTGGAAAGGCATGTCTATAGGAGAAGGACCCTAGTGGACAGGGCTAACTCTAGATCCCCGGTATCCCAATTCTTCCAGCTTAAACCCAACAAGAACATCTAAGAAACAAACCCCGAATTCACACATCAGTAAGCATGGGCTGGACCAACATCTTCAACTGGTTAAATTACATGAATTTACTCTTAGATTCACTATCAGCAGAAAACATCAACGATAAGAAGAGCAGTGGGCATTAGGGTACCATGCAAGGGTATATGCTAAGCCCAATTTACTGATTCTTATTGGAAAGTTAATGGAAAATATGATTAAACATGAAATAAGTAAGGAAACATCACCCGTAATATAGACCAGGATCCTGTGAAATTTTCTTGATTAATTGATGTGCAAAACCAGTCACATACTTTGAGCTCAATGACTGATACAATCCAAACTTTCTCTTCCCAGCCTACTAAATTACAAACTACTCAGCTACTTCCCCCAATAATTGTTCTAATAGTCGAATGAATCCCTACAACTAACTACAACAACAACAACAACAACCACCTTTACAATATGTTCTTCAGGGGTTCTTATAGGAGGATAAATGACAGTAGAAGTAGATGTAAATTAAATTGATTCATTAAGATGGAGTGGAGGCAGAAGGTCGAGCCCACTCTGCTTAATGGCTTTGCATCGCTGTATGTACTCTGTAGTATGGTCTGGGAGTCTTTGTCAAGTCGATATTTGTCCTAGGATGTGTTCTTTGAATCCCTTCTAACTGTTTGGTACTCTGAGTAGCCTTCTGGAAATAAGCAACCAAGATAGAAAGTCTGGAGGTCTCCATACCCCCCATAACTGCTGTTTTGACAGTCTTTAAGAAGCTTCTGTCAGCGAAATGGCTTTTAAGAGCTCAAGGAGGCATGGAGACTTCTGTCGGTAGGTGTACTTTCTAAGAAAATACGTTTTTCTATTGTTATATCACAGATATGGCTTGTCGGTGTGCTTTAGTCTTCAAACTGCGCTTTACCCTTTGAACACAGGATTAGAGTGTTAAATCTTCAAAATCAGGCTCGAAAACCTTTAATCCTCTTTGCTAATACACTTTTCTACTGTTGTAATGGCCTCTCTGCGCTCTTAGTCACAGTAACCGTGACTGTGGAGACAGAGTGAAACTACCACTCTGTAAACCCTGCAACAATGCAATAAACTCATTATAAAAATCCATGGGAGGTGGCGGAGAAATGTTGTGGAGGCCTGTGGAATGATTGCGCAGCAGTGGGAAACTGTGTAAACTGTGAAAGAATGGTGAAAAATGGAGCTAATGAAGGTCTGGTAAAATGGTTCCAGGCTGTTCGATTAGAACAGGCACCGGAGATCAACGGTCAAGATTCATCGAAAGATCCTTTTAGAAGGTTAAGCGGAGGAAAAGGGATTTAGTGTTAAAACCCAAAGTTTTATGTTTGGGTGATTTTCAAAGAAAAACAATGAAAATGAATGAGAGACGGGCGCATTAGATGGTGGGACCTAGTGGGCGGAGGGCGATTCGCTGTGAGCCGTTAGATCTCAGGAGGAGATCAACGGTGGTGATTGTCGGATGAACTCTGTAGAGGCTCCGATGGAGAAATATGTAGATGGGGGCATGATACAATGTAAATAGTTGATCTGATCAAATGGACAACTATGATCGATGATGGAGCTTGCAGGAGTAGTGGGAAAGGAAGGTGGTTTCAGGAGGAAAACCACCAATGTCTCATGGCTTTAGAATGGTTTTGAAAAATCTCCAACAAAACACGATATAGGTCGCTGCAAGACACGTGTCCAAACAAAACCAATTTTATCACGTGATTTCTGATCATTAAAGTTCAGACACCAAAATAACGCGATGTGCATTGGGACCGTCGGATATGGAGCGAAAAGATCGGATGACGAAGGATGGAGCGCAAAAAGCAAAGATGCGCTGGTGGTAAGCGATGGAAAGTCAAAGGCGGGTTTTATCCTGGCCGTCAGATCTAACGAATGGACGGTCAGGATTAAAGAGGGAGCGAGTAGGCAAAGGGTTGTGTGAACAGGCGGAGAGAATGAGGGCCATTGGATCTAACGAGATCAACAGTGGAGATCCAATCGGAAGGGGAGAAAGGCGGGGGTAATGAGCGGGGCACGGATTAATCTGGACCATAGGATCCGAACGGATGAACGGTTGAGATTCAATCGGGGCTCGCAAATCGAGAGGGTCAACAACACGGGATTGGGCGCTTTGCGATTTGCGATTACGTGCGAGTCGTCGGATCTGGAAACAGATCGACGATCCACATGTAATTGGAGGGGTGAATGTAGAGCGGTGATGGGCACGCTGTGATTTGTGCCGGACCGTTAGAACTTCACAGATCAACGGCTGAAATCAAAGTGGAAGCCGATAGCATAAAAATTTCTCGCATCAGAAAAATTACAAGAAACAAAGGAAATGCACACCTGGAATGTCCTAATTGCGATTAGCGCCCGGGGCCTTAGCGCTTGGTTCTGGGCACGGGTCACGTGGTGGGGAAGTGGTTAAGGGGCTAGCCGAAAGGGGCTTAAGCCTTCTATATGGAAAAGTGGGTTTTTGGCTTAATTTTAGTGCATTTTAAGGCCAAAAGGAGGTATTCGGTAGAGGGAATAAGGGGTTTTAAAGCCAGACAAAGGATATTTATAAGGTTTAAAGGGGGATTAGGATGATTTAGAGAGTTAATGAGGGATTTTGGAGGAATTTGAAAAGGGGAAAAAGGTGATGAGAACAGGGGCTTAGTGGGGATGAAATAAGGGGAAATGGAGATCTTTTGAGCATTTTCTTCCACAAACAAAGAGGCTTTTTCATGGAAACAACAGTGAAGATCTTTCAAAGGGAAAAGAAACAAGGGGGCTTCAAGAATGATATGTTTTCAAAGGAAATGTATTTCTTGAAGGCTCAAAAACATTTTAGCCATCTGTTTGCTTGTCAAAAATTTCATAGGTGGCTAACACCTGCATCATCCATCTTGCCTACAGAAATTAGATTTCTGGCCAATGCAGGAATGTGCAGAACACCAGAAAGTGTTCTAATCCTTCCACCTTGCAGCTTCAACTTGACTTTTCCACGTCCGATGATTCTGGCCTTCCTATCATCACCTAAGAAGACATTACCGCCATCATATTTGTGATACTCGCAGAATCACTCCCTATGGGGTGTGAAGTGAAAGGATGCACCCGAGTCAATCAACCATGACTCATGATCTACATGTGTATTTGAAGAAGAAGCCAAATACACATCCCCACCTTCATCTGAGGTGGTTTTTGCCTCTGCAGAAGGAGCATCATCAGATCCCTTTTCTTTCTCAGGAGCTTGAGATCTCCATTCCTTTTTGTAGTGTCCTTCCTTTTCGCATTTCTAGCACACCTTTACAAACTTTCCAGGAGATTTAGATCTCCCTCTAGATTTAGATCTCCCACTCGAAACCTTATTCTTGTTTCTGTTCTGGGACCTTCCTCGTACAGATAAGGCATCTCCATTCTGACCCTCCATATTTCTCCGTCTCATTTCCTCCGACAGCAAGGCTGAGACAATATCATCAAAATTCAAGGTAGTTGTATTGCTACCTATTGCAATAACCAGACTATCCCACGAGTCTGGTAGAGAACACAACAAACTAATGCACTTATCTTCATCTGAGATTTTAATATCAACAAATGACAGCTGACTTACCACAGTATTGAAGGCGTTCAGATGCTCTGTCACCGAGTCTCCATCCTTCATCCTCAGGTTATACAGCTTTTTCCGCAGGAACAACTTAATCACCAGAGACTTAGATTGGTACAAAGTCCCAAGTTTTTCCCATAAGGTCTTCGCCGTAGCTTCCCCAGATACATTCAACAATACTGAATCTGAGACACACAACCGTATTGTGCTCTTAGCCTTCCGATCCAGTTTCTTCCAGTCTTCATCTGACATTGTCGTTGGTTTAGTACCCGGATCTACCGCGATCCACTGATCTTTCTCCACCAGCAGATCCTCCATCTTGAGCTTCCATAACTCAAAACTATGTCCATTAAATTTCTCGATCTCTATCTTTCGCCGCTTGCCATCTTCTTTCACCACAAGAAAGACCCATCCCACGGAGACCCCAATCGAACAAGGAATTAGGTGAATTTTGAGGTCTAGAATGGGATTCCTAAGGAAATTATAAAATAATAGTGGAAAAAATCAAATAAGATTTTATGACATCATCAAATTTTAGAGGGAAAAATGAAAAAACTACCTTTTCAATTCATATTTTCAACTTATCTCCCAAATTTTTTACTCAAATTTCGAGCGGGAGTACTCGTTGGATGTGGAATTTAATTCCTCATCCAACGAGTACCCATGTTGCATACTTTCGATGGGTCCTACTACACGAAAAATGAGAAATACATAAAAAAATGTGATTACAATCACGTTTTTTTTATGTATTTCTCATTTTTGGTGTAGTAGAGTTCATCGAAAGTATGCAACATGGGTACTCCTTGGATGAGGAATTAAATTTTGCATCCAACGAGTACTCCCACTCGAAATTTGAGTAAAAATTTTGGGAGATAAGTTGAAATACGAGTTGAAAAAGTAGTTTTATTATTTTATTATTTTTTAATATTTTTACTTTTTTACTCCAAAAATGGTGAATCATCCATTATGGATGACATCATCATCTTGAATCCTATTGGTTCTTATAAATTTTATTTTGGTTGTACATTTTTCTTAGGAGGCCTAGTTTAGACCTCAAAATTCCCCTAATGGTCTACCTCAGGCTCGAGCAAAAAACCCCTCAGCAGCAAAGGCATCCCCTTGAAGCCGAAACTTCTCTGATACCAAATGTAAGTTTTAACCCTATACAGAAATGATCTACGAATGAATCTTTAAAACAGAAAATAAACAATAGCGAGAGCATAAAACATAAAACAGATAAACACAGAGATTTTCCCCTGGATCCCAAATCGGGACGACCAACTTGATTTTTCATTATATTCCTTTTAGTGTTACAACAAATTTATATACATGCTGAAGCATACATAAACCCAAATCCATTAACCATGGATTAGAACATGACCGTAGTTCCCTTGAATAGATCTACAAAATACCAGGGGACGAAAACCTTCGTACCCCAAAACCATGTGCAAACCCATGCACAAAACCATGGGCGGATCCGCCCACCGGAAAATAAGGACCAAGTTTTTTTTTCGGGGCGCTGTCTCGGACCCCGAAATGGGGGGCCGCCACCCCCCCTATGACCCCCTCGACATTGCGCCCAATGCAACATACAGGGGGATAGCACCCCCCCTCCCCCCCCCATTACCCCCCCGCGCATGATTAGTCATGGAAATAATATAACACAAACCCAACAATATGTATGCAATTTTGATCCCATACATTGATGATGTACTTCTACTTTTTATGGGAACATATAGAGGGAGGATGGGAGGTATGTATGTGCCCTATGGGATGGAGATTCTCCACGTAGATTATGCTACATTTTTCAGGGAGAACATTGGGAAAACCATGTTTGTTTCATTTAAATTATTGTCTCCTTATGGGATGGATTATTTGCACCTCAAGAGAACTTTGGAGGAGAAATTCATGGAAGGATGGGTTGGTGAACACTTAGATTATGGAGGAAGCTTAGCACATGTTAGTGTCACCAATGGAGGAGGAGAAGAGTTGCAGCACTCACCTTGTTAGTTGCTTGAGGACAAGCAACATTTGGGAAGGGAGGACTATAATATTCCCAATTAGCCATGAGCTAATTGGAATATTCATTTTTGTTTTTTACTTTTTAAAAAAAATAAAAGAGTAAGGTGGTCCATAATACTCCTTAATAATGAATAAATAAATGCCAAATGTGAAAGAGACAAATCTTGGTAGCTTAATTGAAGCACCCTTAGTGTGAAAAGGGCTGGAACATTTTGACAGGTCAACCTTGACCAAATCTACAATGCTGTCATGGAGGAGTGGCAATCAATGAAAGACAGTGTAGTTTTAGATGGAGATGTTGTGTGTGAAAGGAGTATTCTCATTTGATGTGGTTTAGGGTTTGAAAGCTCTTATCTTATAAAAGGAAGAGAATGGTAGCATTAGAAGGTTGTTGATGTTGATCATACTTTCTGAATATATTGTCTATTTAGACATATATCTTTCTCTTGTTTTTTAGCTGAGAATGAATGTTGTTTAGCATTGGGTGTTCCTGGTCGAGAATCCCACCTCTTTCCATTGAGTAGCTCTTGGAAGAGTTTGTATTGTATTGTCCACTATTTGGCTTAGGGCCAAGCTACTTCTTTCAAATACAGTGAAGATCTTGTTGAGGGTTTGACTGTTTTTGCAAGTTGCAGCAAGTGTTGATTAGCTCTTTCAGATGTAGTCTATTTCAGTGCTCATTTTAAGTGGAGGAGTCTCCTGCTTCATTGGGAGGACGGTATTGGAAGTACTGAGCATAATTTCCAGATATTGGCATGTTTCCAACTTCATTTTGATCCCTACAGCACAGTCCAGATCCAAATTTGTGTTATTTCTGTAGGTGTATTTGCAGGGTGATTCAGCACACCAGTTGGAGAGTGATTTTCTAGGTGTTGGGAACTGCCCTTCACTTTGGAGATCTATTGGAAGAGGTCATGTTATTTTTTATATCATTTCAGATCCACTTTCCAAATCTAAATATTTCTATAGATCTGTAGTCTTAGATCTCAGATCTACAACTTGTACATGGTGTTTTGTTGAAAACCCCAAGGGGGTTCATTAGAGGAGCTTGTATAGTGCATAGATCTAGTATAGATCTAACTTTTTGTATACATACTTGCTCTAGATATGATGTATAATATACAACTATTGCTGAGCCAATAAAATAACGTTGTAAGGCTTTTCCAGTCTTAATATATGGTTGCAGCACCTCTTTTGAGGGATTTCTTCATTGGAGACTTGTTTGTTCTTGTTATACATGTAATGGGCCACTTTTTACATACATTTTTCTAATTTTATAACAAATGAAAGAGCTCCATATTGGTCTCCTTCTTTTTCTATGATGAACTGCGTTATATTTATATCATTCTGCATTCTATTGTTGCATTCCACATTTGGGAATATTACAATAGATCCCAGGTGAGCTACTACTTACCCCGCTACTTTCTTTGATGTTTCTGGCTTTTTTTGTTGAGTTTATGAAACAGATCTGAGGTGAGCTACTACTTACCCCACTACTTGCTTTGATGTTCCTGGCTTTTTTTGCTAAGTTTTATTTAGTGAGTGGTATCTATGAAGAGGCATCAACATCATTATCAGATGTGCTTCATAAATTTCTTAAAACAAGGCCCGATGAATTTCATGTTGTACATGATGAACCCGCATAGGAGAATGAAATCAATGGGTTGAATAACATCATGGAGGCTGCAGGTGTAGTGTTTATCCAAGCTAACAAACATAGACACTATTCCATGTGATATCTTCCATGACCTAAAGACACTCTTTGGTTTCCTTTCCTTCATGCCATGTTATGTTCTTTTAACTTGGTATGTGTGGAGCTATATGAAGGAGAGTATCGAATTACTCGGGAAGCCTGTTAAGGGTTCTTTAAAGGATTTTTTTTTTTCCAAGACGTGTCTTGGTATATTCCTTCATAGGCAGATTGACAAAAGGCCGTTTGGAGAATAGCTCAAAATTCCCATTTATCTATGAAAAAAATACCTGTAGATCATTGGAACTCTATGTTGTTAATATGGGAGAGATTTTGTCAAGGATAAGGCATTTTATCTAGCATGTAGATGACACCCCTTTAGAGACTACTTTCATGTTTCCAATATTTTGGACCCTTGGGTACCTATTTCTTGTGGTTTCCAATGATATATTTCTAATAAAGGGATAGATTGTGATGATCAAAATATTCATATACAACCAATAAATACCTCATAATCTGCAATAAGAATATGTTTAGATGCTTTTATAGCTCTAAATAAAATAAAATTAGGATAATCTCAGCTTAGAAGTTTGATCTGAAATTTATAGGAAATATTTCGTATAGGCTTAAATTGACAGACAACTAATTCAAATTTTCCACAGGGGAATCCATTTAATTGAATAAACAAACCTTGACTGCACAACCTCCAACCAAACCCAACTTATGTGATAAAAAAAAAATGATAAACAGTTATAGTTCAAATGAGTAGGACTCAATAGATGTAAGTGAATCCATAACTCAATGGCCTAATTATGGATGTGTCCCATGGCCATACTAAGTCTCACTAATGGACTGCCTTAAAATATTTTTATTTTCGGCCTTCCCCGCTTAAGTTTTCTATGTTTCAAAATGACATTATTGACTTCAAATAAAAAAACCTTTAGAAATGATTCGAAATGTCCAGCCCTTCGAGAATACCAAGTAAAACCAAAAAACAACTCCAGATCTTGGAAACCATGCCATTCAGAAAATCCATTCTTTCAGTATAGTGAAATATACAGGGAAAGGAAGATAATAGCATTTCAAGTAGGGAAGATAAAGATGTCATAATAGAAATATGATATATAAGCACAGTCTTCAATTCCATTATTTTGTAGGTAAAGTACTATTTTCACATTAAAGCATTGTATAAGGTTACTCTACAAAAAATCATCTACTTTTTACTGAAGCATATTTTTTTAAAGACAAAACAAACAGAGGCTAATATTTGAATCGCATAGGAAATTCAAATAACCTCAAAAACAGAGATTGAAACACTTATTTATTCCTTCACAACCAGGTACATTTCATAAAAAAATTATATAATCTTTTTATTTTCTTTCCTCTATAGTGTTTTTCTAGGTTGATTTTCTTTCCTCTATAGTGTTTTTCTAGGTTATCCAGTTTATAGAAATCACTAGTGGATTGCTGAAGTAGATAACAAATCCAAACAAACAGATTTGGAGTTTAGAAACACCCTTGTACATGTCATTTCTCCCACAAACTCATAAAGGTGTGACTTTTGACATAACTTTATCAACCACTACCACTATTTGTTTTAGTCAGTGCATTAAATAATTTTGCAAACCATGTCCATGTCATTTCTCCCACAAACTCATCAAGGTGTGACTTTTGACATAACTTCACAACAACTACCACTAGTTTTGTTTTAGTAAGTGCATAAAATAATTTTGCAAACCATGCACATGTCATTTCTCCCACAAACTCATCAAGGTGTGACTGACATAACTTAATCAACCACTACCAACTTTTGACATAACTTCATCAACAACTACCACTAGTTGTTTTAGTAAGTGCATAAAATAATTTTGCAAACCATGTACATGAAATTTCTTCCACAAACTCATCAAGGTGTGACTTTTGACATAAATTAATCAACCACTACCACTAGTTGTTTAAGTAAGTGCAAAACACTGTCACTTTAAGGAAAACTGTGTACATGTGTCATTTCTCCCATACATGTGCCATTTCTCCCATAAAGGTTTAGGCAAAATTTAAGGAATGTGTCATTTTAATGTCATTTCTTTGTCATTTCTATGTCATTTATCCCATAAAATATAAGGAAATTTCATTTCTCCCATATATACTATAAGGAAAACTTTAAGACAAACCATGTACATGTTATTTCTCTCCTAAACTCTAGGCAAGGAAAAATTTAAGGTGCATGTCATTTCTAGATGTGATTTCTCCCATAAACTTTTAGGAAAAATTTAAGGCAAACCATGCACATGCCATTTCTCCCAGAAACTAAAGGTTTTCTCCCATTAATTAAAGGCAAACTTTAAGGCCTAAACACTGAACCTAAAGTGGTTGAACTTCCATAGGATTTTAGTCTGTTTGTTGAGTGTTAACTTCTACAAGTTCTATAGGAAGAGTCTGTAAAGGGCCAGGTAGCCTCTGGATCTCATATTTTATGAAAGGTGACATATCCAGTAAATGCCCCTACAGTTAGTATCTGGAACAGATCTAAATAAAATTTCTTCATTTTAATATCCATAAACCAGAACCACTTTAAGGAAAATTGTGTACATGTGTCATTTCTCCCATACATGTGTCATTTCTCCCATAAACTCTTAAGGAAAACTTTAAATCATCTGTCATTGTATTTTTCCCATTAAATTTAAAGCATGTGTCATTTCTCAAGGCTTTCTCCCATTAATTCAAGGCAAAATTTAAGGCCTAAAAACTGAAAGTAGCTAAACTTCCATAGGATAGGATCCCCCAAACTCAAGTGGAGTAAAATGTAAAATGTTAAAAGTGGAGTGTTTTATGATGTAATTGATCCGGATTTATGCAGGAACGCAACAGAATAAACATATAACCATAAATACAGAGATGCAGCGGAAATAATATTTCATTTCATTAATATCAAAGGAATGAAATTTGCTTACAGACAGAATGGAAATAAAACTAACTAGGGCGCTGGTAGCTATCTCTGAGAAGAGATGTGGCGACTACAGGCCTCTCAACTGAGTTAAAATGAGGCTCGAGGGCCTATTTATTATTGAGAAACAATGGAGAACTCTAAACATCCAAAAACCTAACCCTAGGAGATGAAGCGCCAAAACTATGGGTCCTGTTTGGGTAAATTGGTGTTTCAACTTCCCAGGGACGTAACTTTGGCATACTATCTCCGTTTAACGCACATGGTACATAATTAGAAGTTTATATCCGAGGACTACAACTTTTGCCAGGAATATCCATTCCAGAACGAAATGATATTTGTTGGAGGCGCGATGCCCAAAAAATGTCGTTTAGGGCCTCAAAACGGCTCCGGAAGTTCAGGACCCGAAAAAACTGCTAAAAATAGTAAGTTGTGCCGAAACTAAAAAAATGAAAGAGGAAATGGTGGGGCCCCAAGTGGAATAGGCAGGTGGCCACCAATATCCACCTAGATCATTCCTCCCCCCTTAGGAAGCAATGGTCCCCATTGCGTTGAGTTCATCCATGAGATGAGGAAACTTCTGCTGAACTTGTTCCCTGGTGAACCACTTGCCTTGGTGCAGGAGTTGGCCAGCTTTGACAACCCGATATAGTTGGATTTTCTGTTGGCGAGTGATCTTTATTTTCACGTCCCTGATACAATCTGTGGTGGCATGTTCCATGCATTCTGGGTTTAACTCTGTTGGTGTGAGTTGTTCTGCAATGTCTGAGGTGTCCAGTAGAGATGGGAAATAAGGACGAAGGCGATCCACATTGAAGACTGGGTCCAGACCAAGGAATGGTGGAATACTGAGCTCGAAGGCATTGTTCCCTACAGCCTTGGTGATGGTGTACGACCCGTATCGGAGCGGGAAAAGCTTGCGGTGGGGTCCAGTGAGGCGCTCCTTCTGCAAATGTAGCCATACTTTGTCGCCCACCTTGAAGTTGTGTGGCACCCGGTGTTGATCATGGCGTTGCTTGTACTTGGCATTGGCTCTGTCCAATATATCATGAACCTGCTGGCAGATGTGTTGAATGCGCTCGATGAAGCTGTTAGTGTCAGTCTAGTCATACTGCCATCAGTGATCAAAGCTTCTCTTTTGCATTTGCATATTAGGTGTCTCATACCGAATAAATTTCACCATTCCGCTAGGTCATGGATTCATTGATGGTAGTAATTTTTATCAGTTTTCCCTCATGAGGTACTTGCTGATTTTCCTCCCTATGGTCTGCAGTCATTAGTCACTTTAATTCTCAAAATCATATCAGTAGGTCATAGGACAGGTCTCATTAGTCTCTAAGGTCTCACCATGGTCAAATTAATGAGTCAAGTGTCAATAAAGATCAGCAAGGTCATGAGGAAGTCAATAAAATTAGAGTTATAGCACCAAGAAGATCAGAGATATCATTCATTCAGTTTGATTTAAATTTTCACCTCAAAACCATGTTTTGAGGTGAAAGCATAATACTTCGCCTTTCAGTCACAATTTAGAAGCTGTTGTCTCCATAAAGCAATGTACCTGCCTTCAGATAAGTTTTCCACAACATGTTCAACTCCAGATCATCTTCAAAGCAGATCCATCAGAAAGAGCCCGTAAAGAGCTTTCCAACGGTATACTACACTCTCAAAACTGACTTCTGGATTGAATTTTACGCTTAAGTGAAGTAAAAGCCCTCTATTCCCTAAGCCCCCCATATTTCCCATGTTTCCCCTTTAACTTTATGATCAAATCCCTTTAATAACCCCTTTCTTCCCCCCTTCCAATTATAATATCGCATTATAAAACATTTATTACAAATATGCGATTTATTTCTAACCACTTCCCCACCATTACCCTTGAAACTTTATTATAAAATCAAAGTTTCCATTATATATAAACCCCCGCCGTGTAAACCACTTCCCCTTTCCATCCCCGAAAACTATGTTATAAAGTTTTATATCATAAACCACATGACCCAAAGTCCTCTCCCCTTTATTTAATCGCAATCGCAAATCTTTTTCCATCGCAACATGTTTATTGAACGCTCCGATCGGCCCATTGCACGAAACTCCGATTGCGATCAAATGCAGGTCCCTTCCCCGATCCTCGGATTGCGATCAATCGCAAGTTCCTCCTCCGATCTCCTGATCTGCTCCTCTGATTAATCGCTTCCAATTATCCCTCAGCCGTTGATCTCCCAGTCCAATCATACGACCCACCTCCAATCGCACCGTCGCAATCGGCGCTCCCACAATGCCCCTTCCGATTGGCCAATCGCACCATCCCCCGATTCGCCTGATCGCAAATCCCTTCCCCGATCCTCCGATTGCGATCAATCGCATTCCCCTCTGATTGCGACCTCCGATTAACAACCCCCGATTGGTCTAGCACCGTCGATCTTCGCGCCAATCGGACGGCCCAAAATGAATCGCAACTCCCCTCCTGATTGTTCCGATTGCGATTACTCTCCCCTTCCGATTTTCGATTGCGATCGACCCTTGGGTCCCACCACTTAAAACCTTCCACCCATTCATACAATAAAGGGCCTTTTTCCTAGCTAACTCAAAATTTTGGTTTAAATTATAATACAAAGGGTTTTCCCCCCTCAATCGCATCGGAGATATTGTATACACCATTCTGCTCCATCCCACTTCCCGATTTGCGATTGCGATTACTGTGTTATATGTATCTCTCCGCTCTCCTCCGCTCCCGATTGCGATTCCATTTCTCCACTGTATGATATATATATCGCTGCCCATCCATTCCGATTGCAATTTTAATATGGGTCCTGCCTCCTCCCCTTCCCTTTTCCCATTCAAATCACATTTTCCCTTCACGAAAGCGTAAATTCAATTCGAATTTATTTTAAAGGCAGATTGTTATAAATGCGTTTAATTCAAAAAGATAAAGAAAAGTGAAACGTCAGGGGGCCGAGAAAGCAACAGGTAACAGTCACTTCTTCAGTCATGATTCAAAAGGATCCACGCTGCATGGCTTCACCTCCTCATTGGATATCCAAAAATCCCAAATGAAAATAATGTAACGCAGCTTTTATTTTACGAAGAGACTGTTGGCTTTTGGCCTTCTATCTTCAGTTGTGATTTCTCCTCTTCCTATCGATTTGTATTCTTGCAAATATGTCTATTTATTGTAAATTCTAATTATTTGCAAAATGCTGGAGAGTCTGAGATCTGAAAAACTCAGAAGTAGGGGAACAGTGTGGCAATGAGCTTTGTGCTCCTTTTGTACAGTTTGGCAGGGAATTAATAAAGTGATGCAGCTCTGATTTGTGGGATTCATGTGGTATGAGTTTTAGCATATGTCTCTCTTTTGTGTTCATATGTACATTGTTATGTTTCATCATTCATCTATAAACATTTCCAGTTGAATGTTTCCAAGTTAGAAAGGTAGAATCCATCTTATATGCTCTGCCTTGGGGACTCATTCATACTCAGTGTGTTTTCTTCTATTTGAAAAGGATCCATGTATTATTCCCTTTTCAGCTCCTCAACAGTCTTTCCACTTCACCTTATTTCAATTTGATTGCTAAACCTCCTGCCTGCCTTGCCCCATTAAATATCCTCTGTCCTTGATTTAATTCCTCAGCTCATGCTGTCCTTTTGCCCCATACATCCCTGAAACTTTCAGTCATTTCATCAAAACTCTTTTTCCCATATATATACCTAGCCTAAAATCAGTTTCATTATTGCTTTATCGAATATCTATTCTACGGAGAGAGCCCTCTCCTGTCCTTGTAGGGCTAGCTACAAGGCTGAGTGTGGTTTAGTTGTTACCCTGATTTGCCTTTTCAGCCTAAGGTTCAGATTGGGTGCTAACATCTCTGGCGACCATACTGGGGATGAAGATTTCATTTTGGCAAACGACGTGGTGTTGGAAAAAGAATCTGATGACTACCAGAGAGACTATATGAACGCGTTGTCAGCCCAACAAAGGCAGTATTCTCTAAGGAACATAAATGTCACAATCAGTCCCATTCAAAAGAGAAAAGAACTCCAGATGAAAGACAAAGTACAGAAGAAAGGGACAGAGCCGGTTAATACTTCATCCAAAAAAGCACCCGCAGTTACTAACACAGCAAATGAAAAAAGCCAGCAGAGCATAGCGAAGGAGAAAACGGAGAAGAAGGACCCTCTTGTCAAAGAGGTAGAAAAAGCCCCCTCCTTTAATTTAGAAAGTGAAATTTCCAAGTTGAAAGTGTCTGTGCCCCTAACTGAGTTAGTGAAGAATAGTATATATAAAAGTCAGGTGTCTAAAGTCTTGCAAATTGATCCTCTTTCTGATATGGTTAACGTGGAAGATGACTACCCTGAACTTATTTTTGGTCCAGCCACACAAGAGTCTGAAGAAAATGAAGTCTCCCCCTTTTACCTAAGTCTGAGGTTGCATGAGTTTTTCTTGCATAACGCCATGTTGGACTCAGGGGCCTCACATAACTTGATGCCCAAAGCTGTCATGGAGAAGTTAGGCCTTGATGTTACTAGAAAATACCATGATTTGTATTCCTTTGACTCAAGTAGGGTCCACTGTATTGGTCTCATCAAATATTTGGTGGTGTCTCTAGATCAAATCCCAGCCAAAAATGTCTTGATGGATGTGGTTGTTGCTGATGTCCCACCACGGTTCGGAATGCTTCTATCTAGGTCTTGGGGTGAAAAACTTAAAGGGACCATACAGCTTGATTTCTCCTATGCCACAATCCCTATATTTGGCCAGTTGAGAAAGTTATACAGGGAAAATAAAATGAAATATATGATTACTAGCAAAGACAAGCCAGCAAACCATCCCATCAATGCAGTTCACACAGATTTAGAGTCTTTCGTCTTATATTCAGATGGTGGTCTGAATGATGAGGATGTTCAGTTACTACAAGTGGAGGAGATACCTGAGATTTCAGAAAATTTCAGAGAGGTCCTCAAACAGGAAAAGGACAAAGCAACAAGTACTTCTGAGCCTCCTACCTACCAGCAGAAAAAAGACAGCGAACAGCCTGAAATCAGCCAAGGTGAAAAGAAGGAAGAAACCAAATTCCAGCATTTACAAGAAGAAGAAGAAGGCCTCTGGGGTATGGAATTTGATGGAGCAGTTGGTAAGGATGGAGCAGGTATTGGAATATGGATTCGAAGCCCTATTTTCCAACCTGAAAAAGTCCCTAGTAATGTTAGAGTATGTGCGTATAAGTTGGATTTTTAAGCAGAGTATGAAGCTCTGATTGCACGCCTCAAAATCTTGAAGAAGTTGAAGGAAAAAAGGATTTCTGTTTATGGTGACTCTGAGTTAATAATCAAGCAGGTGAAAGGAGAGTACCAAGCTAAACATCCAAGACTGAGGGCATACAGAAATGCAATTCTGGACATTTTGAAGACATTCCCAGAGTACACTTTGACAGCAGTACCTAGGATGCAGAATCTTATTTCCGTTTCTCTTGCAACTACTGCAAGTAACCTGAAGATTCCGATGAACTCCAGCAACAAGTTTGAGATCCATGTCAAACATAGGCCTGCTGTTCCGGACAATTTAAGGTATTGGCAAGTATTTTTGGATGATAATGAGATCAATGCATTTTTTCAAGGTGATGGAAAATTCAAGGACACTCCCATAGAAGGTGAGTATGTGGTTGATGATCAAGAAATGGAAACAAACCAGATGGACATATTGCAGCTGAAAGATAATGTAATTCCTAGAGGTCTCATACCTTTAGAGGAGCTGTTTGATCAGGATGATGTTGCAAAGAAGCCAAGCTTGGTGCCCACAGAGAAAGGAGTTGAAGATGTGAATCTTGGAACACCTGATCAGCCCAAGTTCGTGAAATTGTCAAAGACATTGCCCCCTGAAGCAAAGGAGAAGTATGTGAAGTTGCTTTCTAAATTTTCTGATGTATTTGCATGGGATTATTCAGATTTGAAGGAGTATGATAAAAACATAATCCAGCATACTATTCCTATCAAGCCGGATCAAAAGCCATTCCGACAGAAGTTGAGAAGAATCAATCCAAAGCTGCTGCCATCAATTGAAAAGGAGGTAAACAGGTTGTACAAAGCAGGAATCATAGTTCCTATTAGATTTTCTGACTGGATTTCAAATTTGGTCCCGGTGCGTAAAAATACTGGAGAGATAAGGTTGTGTATAGATTTTTGGAACTTGAATAAGGCCTCCTTGAAGGATAATTATCCACTTCCGAAAATGGACCATATTCTGCAGAGAGTAGTTGGAGCATCCAGGATGTCACTACTTGATGGCTACTCAGGCTACAACCAAATCTTGGTGCATGAGAAGGACCAAGATAAAACTGCCTTCACAACACCCTGGGGAACCTTCCGGTATGCCAAAATGCCTTTTGGACTGAAGAATGCAGGAGCCACTTTCCAGTGTGCAATGGACATCGCTTTCGCAAATGAAAAAGATTTTTTTTTAGTGGTTTATTTGGATGATTTGACAGTGTTTTCAGGGTCAGATGACGAGCATTTGTACCATTTGAGAGTTGTTTTTCAGCGATGCAGAAAGTTTGGAATTTCTCTCAATCCCAAGAAGTGTCTCTTTGCCATGGATGAAGGAAAGCTGCTGGGGCATATCATCTCCAAAGATGGTATTCGCATCGATCCAGCTAGAGTGGAGGCGATTCATCTCATAGACCTACCACGAAACAAAAAGGAGATCCAAGCATTCAATGGTAGGATGAACTTCTTACGTCGATTTATACCCAATCTGGCTGAAAATTTGAGGGAAATAACTAACATGTTGAATAAGGACAGCACTGTCAAGTGGAGTGAAGAAGCGATCAAGTCATTCAATCTGGTAAAGTTTGCTTTGTCCAATGCTCCAGTTTTGATCAGTCCCGACTATACTCAAGATTTTATCATATTTTCGTTCGCATCTGAGCACACGTTGGCTGCTGTTTTAATGCAAAAGAGAGATGAGGTAGAAAAGCCAATTGCCTTTTCAGTAGGACTATCAGAGATGTTGCTTTAAGATATAACATTATTGAAAAACAGGCATTGGCCCTTATCAAGGCATTGAAGGATTTCAGGGTCTATATTCTGCATTCACATACTATAGCATATGTCCCTAACGCAGCAGTGAAGGATGTGTTGATGCAAACTGATCCAGAAGGTCGGAGAGGTAAATGGATAGCGGCTATGTTGGAGTACGATCTGGAGATCAAGCCCACGAAGTTGATCAAAGGCCAAGGCTTGGCGAAATTGATGGCCCAATCAAATCTGCATGCTTTAGATATAAACCTCATAACAGCAGTGGCAGAAGATGAAGATGAAGGTTTGCTGGTTCCAATTTCAGATATTTTTCTGCAGTCCCCGTGGTATTCAGACATTGTCTATGTCCTTCAGTATTTGTCACCTCCTACCGGCATGTCTAAGAGTAAGGGTAGATCTCTGAAGCTAAAATCTACAAAATACTGCATTTTAGACAGCGCTCTGTATTGGAAAGATCCGGGAGGCGTTCTGCTCAATTTTTTGGTTGAAGAAGAAGCGCAGAAGGTAATGCACGAGTTTCATAAAGGCGACTGCGGTGGTCACTTGTTTTGGAAGACTACAGCTAACAAGATATTGAGAGCAGGATATTATTGGCCCACATTATTTTCTGATTTATATAAGACAGTGATGAAATGTCATGAATGCCAAATATTCCAAGGGAAGAAGAAATTGCTTCCACTTCCTTTGAAACCAGTTTCATTGAACACACCCTTCCAGCAGTGGGCGCTCGATTTCATAGGAGAGATTCATCCCGCGTCCTCAGCACAGCACCGATGGATATTGACTGGGACAGATTACTTTACGAAATGGATCGAGGCCGTCCCAGCCAGGCAAGAAACAGACACTGTAATCATTCAATTCCTGGAATCGAATATTTTATCTCGTTTTGGCTGCCCATGCAAAATCGTAACAGACAATGCAGCAGCGTTCAGATCCAAGAAAATGATCGATTTTTGTGACAAATACAACATCGCGCTGGGCCATTCGACAGCGTATTATCCACAAGGAAACGACCTGGCTGAGTCATCTAACAAATCATTGGTGAATATAATTAAGAAAATGTTGGAGGAAAACAAAATAAATTGGCACCGGAAGCTCATCAACGCACTGTGGGCAGACAAAGTTAGCAGTAAAAGATCAATAGGTATGTCACCATTCGAGCTGGTTTATGGTACTGATGTGGTCTTTCCTACACCCCTTACAGTCCCAATTATGATACTATTGCAAGAAGTTGACAGCGAGGAAAATGACAATCAACGAAGGATCCATCAAATGATCCACCTCCAACAAACAAGAGAGGAAGTGTCACAGAATGCTATTCAGTTGCAGGAGAAAATTAAAAAGATCTATGACAGGAAGACGAAAGCAGAAAAGTTTCAGCTGGATGATATAGTGTTGAAATGGGATGCTAGAAATGAAGACAAAGGGAAGCATGGTAAGTTCGACAACCTGTGGAAAGGACCATACAGGATCTCAGCATACAGAGGAAAGAACGCCTTCTTGCTTTCAAAGATGGATGGCCGAGATTGCCCTGGAGGAGCAGTGAATGGTAGGCTTTTGAAGCACTACCATTGTTGAAAGCAAAGGATCAGGATCTATGTCATCATTGTATATACCATGTTATGTTTATCAGAGTTCAGAGTACACAGTCATTGAAGTTTGGGGCCCGAAGTGAAGGCTATAAGACTTGGATGATTTGTGTATGGTTTGGTTTTATTTCAGTTTTTCAGTCTTAGTATTGAGTCAGTGTCAGTCTGCATTGTGTCAGATTTTCAGTATTTTCGACTCCATGCCCAATGAATAAGGCTACTTGGTCTACGGTGTTCTTGGCACCTCCAAGGAGCTACCATCCCCATTGGAGCCGATGTTACTGTTAGTCTAGTCATACTGCCATCAGTGATCAAAAATGCTCTTTTGCATTTGCATATTAGGTGTCTCATACCGAATAAATTTCACCATTCCGCTAGGTCATGGATTCATTGATGGTAGTAATTTTTATCAGTTTTCCCTCATGAGGTACTTGCTGATTTTCCTCCCTATGGTCTGCAGTCATTAGTCACTTTCATTCTCAAAATCATATCATTAGGTCATAGGACAGGTCTCATTAGTCTCTAAGGTCTCACCATGGTCAAATTAATGAGTCAAGTGTCAATAAAGATCAGCAAGATCATGAGGAAGTCAATAAAATTAGAGTTACAGCACCAAGAAGATCAGAGATATCATTCATTCATTTTGATTTAAATTTTCACCTCAAAACCATGTTTTGAGGTGAAAGCATAATACTTCGCCTTTCAGTCACAATACAGAAGCTGTTGTCTCCATAAAGCAATGTCCCTGCCTTTCAGATACGTTTTTCACAGCATGTTTAGTGCCAGATCATCTTCAAAGCAGATCCATCAGAAAGAGCCTGGAAAGAGATTTCCAACGGTATACTACACTCTCAAAACTGACTTCTGAATTGAATTTTACGCTTAAGTGAAGTAAAAGCCCTCTATTCCCTAAGCCCCCCATATTTCCCATGCTTCCCCTTTAACTTTATGATCAAATCCCTTTAAAAACCCCTTTCTTCCCCCCTTCCAATTATAATATCGCATTATAAAACATTTATTACAAATATGCGATTTATTTCTAACCACTTCCCCACCATTACCCTTGAAAATTTATTATAAAATCAAAGTTTCCATTATATATAAACCCCCGCCGTGTAAACCACTTCCCCTTTCCATCCCCGAAAACTATGTTATAAAGTTTTATATCATAAACCGCATGACCCAAATTCCTCTCCCCTTTATTTAATCGCAATCGCAAATCTTTTTCCATCGCAACATGTTTATTGAACGCTCCGATCGGCCCATCGCACGAAACTTCGATTGCAATCAAATGCAGGTCCCTTCCCCGATCCTCGGATTGCGATCAATCGCAAGTTCCTCCTCCGATCTCCCAATCTGCTCCTCTGATTAATCGTTTTCGATTATCCCTCAGCCGTTGATCTCCCAGTCCAATCGGACGGCCCACCTCCAATCGCACCGTCGCAATCGATGCTCCCACAATGCCCCTTCCGATTGGCCAATCGCACCATCCCCCGATTCGCCTGATCATAAATCCCTTCTCCGATCCTCCGATTGCGATCAATCGCATTCCCCTTCGATCGCGACCTCTGATTAACAACCCCCGATTGGTCTAGCACCGTCGATCTTCCCACCGGTCGGATGGCCCAAAATGAATCGCAACTCCCCTCCCGATTGTTCCGATTGCGATTACTCTCCCCTTCCGATTTGCGATTGCGATCGACCCTTGGGTCCCACCACTTAAAACCTTCCGCCCATTCATACAATAAAGGGCCTTTTTCCTTGTTAACTCGAAATTTTGGTTTAAATTATAATACAAAGGGTTTTCCCCCCTCAATCACATCGGAGATATTGTATACACCATTCCGCTCCGTCCCACCTCCCGATTTGCGATTGTGATTACTATGTTATATGTATCTCTCCGCTCTCCTTCGCTCCCGATTGCGATTCCATTTCTCCACTGTATGAGATATATATCACTGCTCGTCCATTCCGATTGCAATTGTAATATGGGTCTTGCCTCCTCCCCTTCCCTTTTCCCATTCAAATCACATTTTCCCTTCACGAAAGCATAAATTCAATTCGAATTTATTTTAAAGGCAGATTGTTATAAATGAGTTTATTTCAAAAAGATAAAGAAAAGCGAAACGTTAGGGGACCGAGAAAGCAACAGGTAACAGTCACTTCTTCAGTCATGATTCGAAAGGATCCACGCTGCATGGCTTCACCTCCTCATTGGATATCCAAAAATCCCAAATGAAAATAATGTAACGCAGCTTTTATTTTACGAAGAGACTGTTGGCTTTTGGCCTTCTATCTTCAGTTGTTATTTCTCCTCTTCCTATCGATTTGTATTCTTGCAAATCTGTCTATTTATTGTAAATTCTAATTATTTGCAAAAGGTTGGAGAGTCTAAGGTCTGAAAAACTCAGAAGTAGGGGAACAGTGTGGCAGTGAGCTTTGTGCTCCTTTTGTACAGTTTGGCAGGGAATTAATAAAGTGATGCAGCTTTGATTTGTGGGATTCATGTGGTATGATTTTTAGCATATGTCTCTCTTTTGTGTTCATATGTACATTGTTATGTTTCATTATTCATCTATAAACATTTCCAGTTGAATGTTTCCAAGTTAGAAAGGTAGAATCCATCTTATATGCTCTGCCTTGGGGACTCATTCATACTCAGTGTGTTTTCTTCTGTTTGAAAATGATCCATGTATTATGCCCTTTTCAGCTCCTCAACAATCTTTCCACTTCACCTTATTTCAATTTGATTGCCAAACCTCCTGCCTGACTTGCCCCATGAAATATCTTGTGTCCTTGATTTAATTCCTCAGCTCATGTTGTCCTTTTGCCCCATACATCCCTGAAAATTTCATTCATTTCATCAAAACTCTTTTCCCATATATATACCTAGCCTAAAATCAGTTTCATTATTGCTTTATCGAATATCTATTCTACGGAGAGAGCCCTCTCCTGTCCTTGTAGGGCTAGTTACAAGGCTGAGCGTGGTTTAGTTGTTACCCTGATTTTCCTTTTCAGCCTGAGGTTCAGATTGGGTGCTAACAAAAGCTACTTGCTTTGTCAAATTTAGACTGGACATGAGCTGAATCAGCCTGAGCAGCTGCAAATGGTATGGCTACGTCAATAGGACATAGTGGCTGGAATCCCAAGCCCACCTGAAAGGGGCTATGGCCGATTGAACTGTGGAGAGCCCGATTATAACTATGTTGCACATATGGGAGGTTTCTCGTCCCATGTGCATGGATGCTTGAATTGTACATGTGCATAATGTGTACAATCATCCTGTTGACAACCTCTGTCTGGCCATCAGTTTGGGGATGGAAACCTGTGGACTTGGTGAGCTTGGTGTCCAACATTGACCAGAGGTTGGACAAAAATGTGCTGAGGAACCTGCTATCCCGATCTGATATGATAGACTGTGGGATCCAAAAGTGCACCCACACTTGTTCAAAGGAGAGTTTAGCGCGGGCTTCGCCGTGGATAGCTTTCGTGTGCTGCCATGATGGGCATCTTCGAGAATATATCGATGACCATGAAAATAAAGTCATTTCCATGCTTAGTATAAGGAAGACCCGACATGTAATTTAAGGAGATGGATTCCCAAGTTCAACTAGGGGTAGGTAGCGGAGTATAGAGGCCTTGATTCTTGATGGTCGGTTTGGCAATGACGCAAGCAGTGTAGGATCTATGTACTTCCTGACATCTTGTCGAAGGTTTGGCCAATAGAAATACTTCTGCAGTACTGCCACTATTTTCTCGACCCCAAAATTCCCAACGACTTGACTATAGTGCGCTTCACATATCATCTTGGCATGCTCGCTTAAAGGAACACAAAAGTGTCCCAGGTGACATAACAATGCATATTGGAGGTGAAAATTTGGAACTTGTGTACCCCCCTAGGGTGTCTTGTATGTGTGGCTGAATTCTGGATCGCTCTTGTAAAGAAGCGGCCAATCAGAATTCTCGTGCCCACAAGAGTTGAAAATGATGGTTATGGCCACAATCGGTGGTCGGTTGAGGCAGTCTGCAACATTATTGGTGCTACCTTTCTTGTACTTGATGTTCAAATGAAATTGTTGCATATATGTGGACCACTTCTGATGGCAATCATTCTGCAACTTCCCTTGTGTCTGTATGAACTGCAGGGGCCAGTGGTCTGTGTGGATGATTGTTTCCTTCCCCAAAATCTAATGCTTCCATTGTCGAAAAGCTTGCATAATGGAATAAATTTCTTTGTCATAAGTGGGATACTTGTGAACTGTGTCGGACAATGTCTCACCGTGATATGCCACTAGATGTCCCTGTTGAGTAAGAACTTTCCCAATAGCATGGTTAGAGGCATTTGTCTCGATCTCAAATGGTTGTTGCAAGTCTGGTAATGTGAGAACTGGGGCAGAACAGAGATGATTTTTCAATTCTGTGAACACCTTTTGTTGAGATTCCGACCAAAATAATTTTGCTCTCGCTCCTCCCTTGGTGACTTGACTCAATGGCCAAGTGATATGAGAGAATCCCAACACGAACTTGCGATAGAAATTAGCAAGACCCATAAAGCTGCGAAGCTCTGTTATAGTGGTTACGGTTGGCTAATCCCAAATGACTTGGATCTTGGTTGGATCCACATGCACCCCCCTTTCATCAATAATGTATCCCAAGTATTGAACCTGGGTCATGCCAAAAGTGCACTTCTCCAAATTGGCACACAACTTGTGTTGCTGTAGTGTTTGGAGGACTTTTCGGATGTGGTGGAGGTGCTCTTCCCAAGTCTGGCTGAAGATCAGAATGTCATCCAAGTACACGACTACAAATGAGTTGGTGAATCACTGCAATATGTCATCCATCAACCTCATGAAGGTTGCAGGAGTATTCGTCAACTCGAAAGGCATGAACAACCATTCGAAAAGGCCCTCCTTGGCTTTGAAGGTAGTCTTCCACACATTGGAGGGTTCGATTGGTACCTGGTGATACCCCGACTTCGGGTCAATCTTGCTGAAATATTTTTCACCTTTGAGTTGGTCTGTGGCTGTCATCAATCCGTGGGACGGTACTATTCCGGCATGCTGATCTTGTTAAGCGCCCGATAGTCACCGCGTAGTCTCCACCGGCCCCATCCTTCTTTCTGTACCAACACACTCCGGCTCCCACAGGGTGATCCGGCTCCCACAGGCGATGAACTTGGTCGGATAAACCCTCTCGCAATGTACTTCCCAAATCTACCTCTGATTTCATCTTTCTCCGTAACTCAGCACCGATAGATTGGTCCATTGGGTAGCGGCGCACATGGGGTCGCATCAATCGGGTGCTTCGACCCGACAAAGGCAAGAGGAACCCCCGTGGGTGAGGGTAGGGAGTTGTCCCCATACTCCTCCACAACCTTATCCATTTGTTGTTGTCGTGCAAAGGAGCCCTGCCTGGAGGTCGTGGACACAATCTTCTTCTTGCCCTAGGGGCGAATCATCAAGAAAACGAATTTCTTGGTTTGGGAAATGAGCTTACTACATTGTTTTGCAGTAACCAAAGAGATAGCCGTAGGAGGTGGTACCTATGGTATCCTGTACAACTTATTTCCCAAAGTAATAATAACAGCACGAGTTCGAGACTAATACACAGCATGACACTTCCACAAGTATGGTTGTCCTAATAACACATTAGAAACATCAATAGGAGCAACTTCACATAATACCTCATCCGTGAAGGGCTTGATGCTATAGGGAAGGCGACACTGCTGGCTGACGCGGAGATCTCGTCCTTGGTGAAGCCACCCGATGGTGTACGGATGTGGGTGAGCTGCGGTCGGAAAGCCCAACCACTTCATGGAGTCTACTGAAATGAGGTTCTTTTGGCTCCCATTGTTGACAATGAACTGTACAGGGGAGCCCTTTAACCACATCTGGGAGTGGAAGAGACGTTCCTCCTCCTCTGGATCTTCGAGTTCCTCCTTCTGGATCTTTGTAGTGGCAACAGTGGCGTTGGGTTCCGCATCAATAATCTGTTTCCCTTTTTCATTCCCCTTTTCAATTTTTGATTCGGATTTGGAGCATGCATCTGACTCAGAAGCCCTAATCTCAGCCACTAGCGACTGCTTGGCCCGACACTCACTTGTGTTGTGAGTGGAGCTCTTATGGAACTCACACCACTTTCTCGTGTCCTTCTTTGGCTTTGCGGTGTTGTTATTTTATTGTGGCTTTAACAGGTTGTCTTGAGTCACCATGCCTTGGCTCTATTGTTTGTGTTGTGGTTTGGGAGCACCTTTCCCTTGCTTTTGATTCACAGATCCAAAGTATTTCTTCTTCTGTTTGAATTTATGCTCAATCTTGGCAGCATACCGGTATTCTGTACCAAGCGAGGAGATGTCAAGGAACTCCATTTCCTCCTGAATGTATCTATGCAAACAACTACGATACTTTAGCACTAGATGTTTCTCTGAATCTTTGATACCCAACTTGGTGGGAAGGGTATGGAACAGATTCGTCAGCTCATGCACATCTTGATCCCTTTGTTGTCGCAGCATGGTCCATTGTATGTACTTGTCCTCATAGCTCCCCATGGGATAGTATTGTTCCTTGATGGTGTCTTGGAAATAATTCCAAGTGGGTATGGCTGAGAACAGAGATGGTTCTTTCTTTTCATTCTTCTCATAGTAGGTTTCTTACCAGTCCTTAACATGGGGGGTAGCTTTGAGTGAAAAAATAATCTTCTCCTGGTCGAAAAATTCATGAACTGAGAAATATCCTTCTAATAGATTCAACCATTTATCTACGGCATCTAAATATATTTGACCCTCAAATATGGGAATGTCAAATTTTAGTTGTACCTTAAAGGGAGTCGTGCCTCTAGAGTGGCTTCTAGATGCAGATGCGATGCCGATGGGTAGTTGTTGAAGGATCTGGGAAAAGTTATCCATCATCGCGTTCTTTGTTTTTCGAGGGCCTCCTCGACCAATATTTTGATGTGATCTCCCCGTTTCCTCATCTTTCTCTTTTTCGTCCCCCATGGGCGTCCCTCGAGGCTTGCGAGGCTGATCTTGCAAAGGTTCCACCAGATCGAGCCCTAGCTCCTTATACCCCGACCTCGTTGGGGACATGCAAAGAAGGATCGAGAAAAAGCAGACCGCTCTGATACCACTGATCCGCATTTATGCAGGAACGCAACAGAATAAACATATAACCATAAATACAGAGATGCAGCGGAAATAACACTTCATTTCATTAATATCAAAGAACTGAAATTTGCTTACAGACAGAATGGAAATAAAACTAGCTAGGGCGCTGGTAGCTATCTATGAGAAGAGATGTGGCGGCTACAGGCCTCTGAACCGAGTTACAATGAGGCTCAAGGGCCTATTTATTATTGAGAAACAATGGAGAACTCTAAACATCCAAAAACCTAACCCTAGGAGATGAAGCGCCAAAACTATGGGCCCCATTTGGGTAAATTGGTGTTTCAACTTCCCAGGGACGTAACTTTGGCATACTATCTCCATTTGACGCACATGGTACATCATTAGAAATTTCTATTCGAGGACTAAAACTTTTGCCACGAATATCCATTCCGGAACAGAATGATATTTGCTAGAAGCGCGATGCCCAAAAAACATTGTTTAGGGCCTCAAAACGGCTCCAGAAGTTCAGGACCCGAAAAAACTGCTAAAAATAGTAAGTTGTGCCGAAACTGAAAAACTGAAAGAGGCAATGGTGGGCCCCCAAGTGGAATAGGTAGGTGGCCACCAATATCCACCTGGATCAGTAATGGATCTTAATAATCTAGATTGACATGGCTGTATTGAACTTCCATAGGATAGGATCCCCCAAACTCAAGTGGAGTAAAATGTAAAATGTTATAAATGTTATAAGTGAAGTGTTTTATGATGTAATGGATCTTAATAATCTAGATTAACATGGTTGTATTTTATTAATGTACCTAAATTTACACCTTCCATGTTGCTTTATTCTTTTAAAATGTTAAAAGTGGAGTGTTTTATGATGTAATGGATATAAATAATCTAGATTGTGTTTTATGATGTAATGGATCTTAATAATCTAGATTGACGTGGCTATATATTATTAATGTACCTAAATTTACACCTTCCATGTTGCTTTATTCTTGTAAAATGTTAAAAGTGGAGTGTATTAATGTACCTAAATTTACACCTTCCATGTTGCTTTATTCTTTTAAAATGTTAAAAGTGGAGTGTTTTATGATGTAATGGATATAAATAATCTAGATTAACATGGCTAAAGTGATATGATGATAGTGTAGGTCGATGTTGAAGTTGTAAAATTCTTGTACATATCAAGGATGAATGATAGTACAAGCCAAAAATGACATTATTATAAATTATTAAACAATTTGATAAGTGCTAAATCATACTTCTTATTAAGGACATAATTAATTTATGATGGTAGTGTAGGTTAATGTTGACGTTGCAAAATTCTTGTACATATCAAGGATGAATGATAGTACAAGCCAAAAATGGCATTATCATAAATTATTAAACAATTTGATAAGTGCTAAATCACACTTCTTATTAAGGACATAACTAATTTATGATGGTAGTGTAGGTTAATGTTGACGTTGTAAAATTCTTGTACATATCAAGGATGAATGATAGTACAAGCCAAAAATGGCATTATTATAAATTATTAAACAATTTGATAAGTGCTAAATCATACTTCTTATTATGGAGTCAATATGGTTTGAAAACAGAACAAAATCAAATTATAAAGAAAGCGTTACAAGGCAAGATAGGTGAGCAATATCAGATCTCAAGGCTGAATGGTGAAGTGACTTTTCAATCAGGATCAAGGAGCACTTAAGAATTCGTTAAACCAGATAATGAAGAAGGAAGAAGAAATCAATCAGGATTAGAGGCTGTTGGAACACCTAATCCTACATGGGTAGGTGTGGAATGCGAAAAGTCATAATGGAGTCCAAGTGACTTTGGAATATGAAACCAAGAGTCACACCATTGTACTATAAATGTGCATCTTTGTATAATGGAAAGATAAGAAAGCCTCACGCTTATTCTTCATTGTGTGTTGAGTCTCTTGTGTGTGTTCATCTTCCTCATACACCATGTGTGTGCTTAACATGGTATCAGAGCGGGCGATTGTTGGCCCTACTCCAAATTGATTGAGCCATTTGTGTCTATGGCCTGTGCATATCTGCATTTTTGCAGCATTTAGAGAGTTTTTGCAGCAGTGATTTTGACATTTTGCCGCATTTAGAATTGGTTTTGAAAAGGAGCAGCATTCAAAATCCCAACATTCAGAAATTGGCAGCATTCAGGCATTGGTTTTGAAGAAATACAGCACTGCCCATCTGAAGGTTTTCATTCTAATTTTTCTCTGCAATTTCTGCTTATTAAAATCTGCATTTTGAAGCGCTGCTGGAAAATAGTTTAAAGAGGGTTTTTGAAGATATTTATGAGTTTTCACTGAAAAATTTCTGAGTTTTTCCATTGAAAATATTTTCTGCTGCTGCCCTATTGGAAAAATTTTTGGGTTTAAAGAGGGTTTCTGAGAGAAAAATTTCCGAGTTTTTCATTGAAAAATTTCTGCAAGTTTCTGGGTTTCTGAATACTGTTAAATTCTGCAATGGAGTAGATTTCTGTATATTTGAAAAAATCTGTTGTTTTGAAGACTATTCTGAAGTTGCCCTCATTTCTACACATTCTGCTGCTATTGTACAAAATCTTTCACTGCTCTCGGCTGTTTAACATTTAAAAAAAAAAAAAAAAAAAAAAATATAAAAAAAAAAAAATTCTGAGCCACCTATCTGCAACTCGACCCTCACGCCTCATCTCCTACGCCCTGCTCTACCCATCCCTCTCAACATACATATCTCACACTCACCGTCCCCAACCTAACGTTACCACGGCCCTCGATCCCTCATGGCCTGCAACTACGGTTCTTAAAAAAAAAAAATAAATAAATAAAAAAATACATAAACTATTTTTGGGGCCGTCCCTCACAACTTACGCCTGCTCCAACCTGCACCTACCTGCGTTTTTCCACACCCTCTGCGGCCTCCCATCTCCCTTGGCCTTCGGCCCTTGCCTCTACCCCAACGCTCCTTCCTCCACAACCTGCCACTCTCGCTCCCCTCTGCGTATACTTCTAACCTCCCTTCTGCATACCGGCCTCCCTTGCTCTAACACTAAATCCCGCCGCTTTACACCTCACTCCCCACGGCTTACTTGCAAATGCCCTTACCCCTTCCCCCTACGCTCTACCCACTCCCCATCCCATACGCTCCTCACCCCATAATTTAAAATTCATTTTATTTTAAACCCATATAATACGTCCCACTCCCCCTCTTTAAAGTCGTTTTTACCCCTCACTTTTTTTAAAATTAAAATCTTCCCCTTCCATTTTAATGCGTTCCCCTCTTTTTTAAATTTAATTCCCTCCCTTTCAAAATTCATTCCCACTTTTTATTTTAATTTTTTATTAATTAAAAAAAAAAAATTTAACTCCCCTCTTTCTTTAATTCATTCCCATTTATATATAATCCCATTTCAACAAATTTCCCACTCTTTTTAAATTCCCTTTTAATTCCCTTCACATTATTACAATTCCTCCTCACATTTTTTAATTAATTCCCCATCATTTCCATTTTTAATTAATTAAAAAAAAAAAAAACAGCAGAGAGAGAGGAAAAGAAGAAGAGCAGAGAGAAAGTTTAAATAGCAGAAAAAAAAAAAAGAAATGGCACATGAGGAAATGGTATATACATATTGCAGATTTGACATTGTGTGATTTGTGGCATCGACATGAGGGTGATTTTTTTTGAAGAAATTGACATTTGAAGACAAGTTGTTTTTGGTACAAAACAACTCTTTTGAAGAAGAAATTTCAGCTGCCTCAAAGGCCTCTTGCATGTTGTTTTTGCTGCACATTCATACAAATATTTTGCAGAGATATTGTATTGCATTGACATTGTATTGTGAGTGGAATTTGCATCTTCTTCATAGTTTCAATCAGTAAATTTGAGTTGTTGTTGATTGTCCTCCATCATTTGAGGAGCACATACTCACCGCATTTTCCATAGTTGGAAGTTCTCTTGAGTCATTTGTATTTCTTGTTGCATCATATTGTAAACGGGTGCATTTTCGGTTGAAGCCGACACCCTTTCATTTTTGAGCCTAAGTTGTTGAAAATGGCCAAAATCAATGAGGCATTAGTGTTTTTGAGTAAGCTCATTCATTCAAATGTTCATGATATGATAAAAATGAGCAGGGATGCTCTTTGTAACATTTAGAGTTGTTTTCAAGATGCACTAGAAAAGATTGAGTTTTTGGCAACTGGAAACTCACCTTAGCAAGAAGGACTTCGGAAGAAAGAGTCACCATTCTAATTGCTTCTGCTCGTACATTGTGGTAATTTCATCGAAGAAAGAAGATAAAGTCATAGATGATTCCCATTCCGCTCTTGCACTAGAGTATCATGCAGATGCGTTAACTCGAACCTCGCACTTTCAAGCCCATCGTACTCAAAGAGCTTTGTCCACAGCACAAACAAGCCCTTGACATGACAAGGATGTGTCCTTTCATATTTCAGATTACACCAAGCCCATCATATTTCAGAGTGCCGGATTCATGTATGACAGTTCACCTGCAGCTGTTCCAGATCCTGTTCCACTTCCACAACAGATTGAGAAATGCCAACACTGTGATCGAGTTGGTCATATGAAAGATCATTGTTTTGATCTTCATCCATGCAAGCACTGCGGTCGGCACACCCATTCTTCAGACAGATGCTTCAGACACAAGCCTCCTGCAAGAACCAAGATTCACCTTGGATGGATCGCTTCTTGGCAATGGGCATCAGCAGCCAAGAAGATGTTTACGACACATGTTAGAACTTGTTCAAGAATATTGAGCAAACTTGCAGTTGAGTTTTCGCCATCATCTCACCGTGTCCCTGACAGGGGGGAAAATGGTGGTCATGTAAAAGCTTTGACGACAGATCAAGCGAGCCTGAGCCACAATCTCTCATTCCATGTTCAGAGTTGTAGCCAGCAGTTCAAGCGAGCCTGAGCCACAATTCTTCATTCCGGATTCAGAGATGTAGCCAGAGATACGGATGCCCATGAGCATACCTTCGGTTGGTGGATAACCTAAAACCATCATCTTCGGTTGGTGGATAACCTAAAACCATCATCTTTGGTTGGTGGATAACCTAAAACCATCATTTTCGGTTGGTGGATAACCTAAAACCATCATCTTTGGTTGGTGGAAAACCTAAAACCACCACAGGTAGTAGACCTCCCTTCTTTTAGGTTGAAGGTCTCCCTTTTTTATGAGGGACAATTCCTCTAGCAGAAGCTTTCAGCTTCTTGCCAGTTTTGGAAGAGTTCTGGGAACTGCAACAAGTTTTGCGTTCCAGTGTTGGTGGTCATCCTTAAACCACCTCTTTTTCCAACATTTCAGAGAGTTGATTCAACCCAAGTGCTGCCATGTATACTTTGCAGATTTGTATTACAACTCTCTTCTTGGACTCACACATACCCCTTCGGATTAAGGGGGGATGTTGGAACACCTAATCCTACATGGGTAGGTGTGGAATGCGAAAAGTCACAATGGAGCCCAAGTGACCTTGGAATATGAAACCAAGAGTCACACCATTGTACTATAAATGTACATCTTTGTATAATGGAAAGATAAGAAAGCCTCACGCTTATTCTTCATTGTGTGTTGAGTCTCTTGTGTGTGTTCATCTTCCTCATACACCATGTGTGTGCTTAACATGGTGTTTAATAGAGGCCAATTAAGAATTCTCTAAATTGGATATTAGAAGAAAACACAGAAATGTATAACAATTAAAATTAGAGAGTAATGTTTAAGCAAATTCTGCAGTAAAACTCATGTTATAACATTCAAATTTAGAAAACATATAATTTTATGGAATACTTAGAAAGAGAACATGAACAATTGAAATTATACTTCACTGAGATAGCTCAACACATGAATCATGTAAAGAATTTTCTTTATAACTTGTTTTGTCTCTCAACTGGAAGTTGGTACAATAACCCTTAGACAAGAGATCAGTCAGTTATGGAAATATTCAGAAATCCACACTTGATACTTCGAATGATGAAGTATTTATACAAAATATTACAAAAAATATCCTGTCAACTAACTAGGATTTATTTTAGGAAAATAAAATATGTTTATGCAAAAAGATAGTGACACCTTTCAACTGACTGAGATTTGGCCTTGATTCTTTGATTGTTGTTACCTATTTGCTTCTTTCATCTTTGTGTTCTTTCACCCTTTATAGTAAATCACACCATTTTCCCCATGTTTCTTCATCTGGGATCTTGATTTTCATCATCTTGTGGTAAATCTCATCTGCCTTTGAATATTGCAAACGTAGGCTTATTTACAAAAAGGTGATTTACCTCATGCTGGAGGTAAAAGAAGTTTTCTAAAGTTTGAAGTTGTTTCGCTTGGGCTAAAAGCTCTGGACATATATTCCATTTATTTTGATTAATCTGTTGGCCTCATTAGTGGGATGGATTGTTGGGATTGCTGATGTTGGTGTAGATATTGTCAAGATAAAAGCCTTCTTCTCTAGACCTTTTTGAATTCTTATCCTGTGGGTCCAGAGTAAGAAGGATGAAACTAGTATCAAACTGCTTCTCCATCTCCTGGTTTTGTTAATCACCTGCACAGCAAAATAAAACAACCATAACAAAAACAAAGGTTTGCAGGGAGGCGAGCGGGTTTTCAGTATTTTTCGCAAGTTTTTAAAAATTAGGGAAATGAATGGGGTAGCCGGGTTTTATATTTTGAGAATCGTGGTTTATCGCATGCCCATAGGGTGGTTTGTGGTCTTATGCATGGGGTGCGCGATAAAACGTGGTGGCATCGCGTGGCAGGTGAGTGGGTGGATAAAACCACCCATTTCGTACCCCACCTTGGTTTTAAACATTGGAATGTCAGGGAGTGCGAAATTGATTGTAGGCCGCTTGATCTGCCTGACACTAATCAGATGGTTGGCAAAGTTTTAAGATTTTGCAAAAATGGTGGGGTCGGGAAATACTTTATGCACAGGGGTAACATGAAAGGGGTTCAGGAAATTATTTAAGCGGAGGTGTAAAATGAAAGGGCTTTGTGAAATATATTAAGCGGGGGGGGGGGGCTAAGTCAAACTAGTGTCCGCTTTTTATTTTGTGCTTTTAAACTATCAAACTGGGTTTTCATGTTTTTATGGAAAACATGAAGTTAGCCAAGGGGAAAAAGGGGGTTTTAGCAAGGGAAAGGGTTTTTAGGAGGGGAAAATGGTTTTTCAGCAAGGGGAAGGGATTTTCAACGGGGAAAGGATTTTTTAGCAAGGGGAAAGGGTTTTGAAAGATATTTTTGATAATGTATAAGAAAAATGATGCTTCTATAACCTTTTAAAAGTATTCTACCTACCCTTTTATTTATCCTAACATTTTCTATTTCCTTTATTGGGTGCATTTGAGCTCGCTGACCCTTTTATTTTCTTTTGATAAGAAAACTAATTTATTTCTAACCTTATATCTTCCAATGGCTCAGATTAAACTTATGAGCTCATTCTTATTCTCTACCTAACTACTAATATGCCAAGATTAATTGGTTTGGTCAGATCTTTATTCACTAACTATGATAACATAAAATTTAAGGGCATGAATGATCAAGATTAAAGTGTATGAACATCATGAATTGTGGCATTTTGAACAAGCTACACACAATTTATTTGCAAAAGTAAAGTAAACTAAGAGTAGTGGCATTTAAATGTGCAACACTTTCAGAATTTAGTTTTGCTTTTTTTTATGGGGTTCACATTTTATATTTGTTTTTTTATCTTTCTTTTTTTTGGTCCGTTCATTATTTTTTTTAGGACATACTCTCTTTTCATTTTTTAGTATGGAAAACATTTGCATAAATGAAAAGGTATGTACAATATTACAAGACTTAACATAGCCAATTCAAAATTATGATCCCTATTATTATAGGACCCTAACATATGGGAAACCTCCTCAAATGGTTATGTTAACTACACCATATAATATGGTGTTCATTTGAAAAATATTGAAGTAACCCAATCGATTTATGAGAACTAGTTCTACTAATTTAACATACTTGCACATTATATGAGAAACCTCCTCAACCGGTAATTTTTGGTTTTCAACTTAGTTTGTTAAAAATCTGATTAACAGATATAAACAAACCCATAAATAATAAATATATATTTTCTTTTAAATGTGTCTGACCCAAAGTGTTGTTCTTATACATTATGATATAAAAACAACCCATAAATAATAAATATATATTTTCCTTTAAAGATATCTAACCTAAAGTGTTATGATAGATTGTTGTACCAAATTATATCCACTTTTATTAAAGAAATATTGAAACCTGGGTATAATATAAAAATGTTTATTTAAAAAATTTAAAAATAAAGACCAACCACTACATAGCTTGATGTTTGTTCTGCAAAATCAGTATGAAACCCTTATTACGCCGAAGACATTCTTAGATTGAGAGAATACGTCGGGACACTGTTCATTGCAGCGAATGACTAAACTCGAATTTCGTTGTCCTTTCACCCAATTCCAATTTGACACGTGACAGAAGCTCCTTCAGAGTTTCTTTTCATGGTTTAGTAAAAAGTAAAAATGCTAGTTATACAATTATTATGAACTGTCAAAAGGGAAAAGATCATAATTGTACTCAAAAGTTATCAAAGAAGGTTCACGATGCAATGCAAGTAGAGAAAATTAGGAAAACAAAAAAAATATAGATATTTCAAACAACAAGAATGCTAAATATTATTTAGACGTTTATGCGGTTGAATTTTAAAGAAACACGAGTTGGAGATAAATTCACAATAGACATTTTAAACAGACTCACTCGCCAAGATTCATGATGAGCCTAGTATGCCTTTAACTATTTCTTACCTAGATCTAATATGCAAAATTCTTAACATTAGTAAAATTTACCTATAAATAGTTACCAAATTATATGGAGAACCTATATATATATATATGAATAACATGTCTAAAACTATGGGTTGTTAAAAGGTGGAGCCAATTTTATTTTAATTTGTAATTCATTTCATTTTATTTTATTTTTAATTTTATGTAATTTGATTAAGTCAAAATATTTGTAAAACAAGATAAATCAAAAGAAGGCCCAAGAATTATTGTGAATTAATTAATTATAATATTTAAATATAAAAGTTTACTCTTAGATATATATATTATAAAAATGTATTTTGAAAATAAAAGGATTATAATTTTATAGCAAATATTTAAATCTCAAACCATAAAAATTATAATTTTAAAGTTTATATATATATATTTGGAATTAAAATATATACATAAGCTCGCATATAATTGATTATATATATATATATATATATATATATATATATATATATATATTAAATTGGGTACAATTTTATATTACTTTAATCAGAATATAATATTGTTATAACTACTAGTTTACCATATGAGAAACCAAACTAGTAACATAGATATAAATTTTTGGTCAAAAATTGAGCAACTTAAAGCTTAAGATGTTAGCTATGCAAGCTTGCTTCCTTAGATGCAAAAATGTCAAAACAAATATCATTAGTTAAGTAGTTCACCTGTATGGTTGCAGGGGTTATTTTTCCTTGTCATTGCTAGGGAATTCCAAGTCTGCAATTTTCTTAGCAAGCGTGGAAATTTTTTTGTCCAATTTTGTGAGTTTTAACTGTAAAACATCCATGTTGAGTAGTATCTCCTATTGTACCCCATTTTGTTCGACCTGTACTTTGTCCATAATAATTTCAATATGTTAGTAGATATCAACTATGTACATATATTGGGTCTTCCTTTCTATCTTTGGTATCCACCCACCTATGTTTGTCTACCTTTAAATCAGATATCAGCCACCTTTCTACTTTAGCTTACTACTTAGAAAATTTGATCTGTTCTTTTGTTGCGCAATATGTGCATTCTTAACAATGGGAAACCAAAGCCTCTATGTTTTCTTGAGCCCTTGATCAAGGAGGCTCCCTTCTCCCATGGCTTCCATGATAGTTATATGAAGAACTATGGCACATCATGGTAAGTTTCAAGCTAGGTGTTATAGCATCATTTAACACTCTTGTAGACCAGATGCTCTTTTATGGTCTTGGTCGGTCCCTTTACCCTTGGAGACTTGAATTCATCTCAAAAATCTATATTTCAAATTCCATACCCGACTCTGCCCAAAAAAAGCACGTATATATGTGGGGTCCTAAAACACTATACCTATGTATACATATTTAAATTTGAAAAAATAAAATAAAATGTTGTTTTTGGGCAGGGTTTACTGGTTTTACTGAGAGCCCACTTATAGGATCCCGTGGCCTAACTAAAATAACCAATTTGAGATGATATATATACACCTTTTGGGTATGCCTAATTGATAAGAGAAGAGATATATCGAAATTATACTCGATTTCCACCAAATCAAGTCTGCTTTTCTCGTGCCTCCTACACTCACAGTCTCTAGGAGACCGAGCAGAGATGCTCAATATCCTTATCTCGCATCTTCGTGCATATATTAGAGAGGTTGTCTTCATGGCTCAGGCTGGACGAGTCCAAAGCCTAAGGCTTCCTCAGTGCCTTTGGCCTAGATTAGGTTGTATCTATTTTGTACTTACTGTTATTTGTTAATAAAGAAACTCATGTCTTGTTCCCGATATATGTTGTCATCTTATGAATGATAGTCTAAATTGTTATTTATGATGATATAACATATTTTTATGAATATAATTTTAAATTATATGTTATATCTATGCTTTTGCGATTGATTTGTAGGTTCATACATATTGGATAAAGCAGAGGGTTTGGACCCTACGGGAACATCCTCAAACGTAGGACCCCTAGGTACGTTCCTAAGTCCAACTTTAATAATTCGAATGTTTGACATGTTGAACTAATTGTTCTTTGTTGATTGATGTACTCCACTCTGTTAAGGCTTTTAACCATGGCCTTAGGGATTATTTCTCGCCAACATAATTGGCGACTCCACTAGCGAACACCATCAAGTATTTCCTAGAAAGGTTGTTTTATTTGATCTGGGTTTTTTGTTTATTGTTTCTTGATTTTTTCAGCCTTCTAGAGTCTTAAGGTATTTGTTCTTTTAGCCTAATCTTTCAGTTATGGGATTTCCTTTTCATTTTTCCATAGTTTTCTTTTTATATGCACTTTTTGTTATAGACAGTTGCATATATACACAATTTCTTCCAAAGAAACTAGCGCATATGCTTGTTGCTTCACACACAACCATGTACATATGCTAAAATGTATCTAAACAGTCATGTACAAATTTGAAAAATGAAAATATTTCATTTTTTGAAATTTCCTAGGCTTTGATCAAGTTTCTTTAAGATTTCTTGATCTTTTTGAGGTATGAAATCATCTTGATATTTGTTTTTGTTGATGTCTTTCATCTTGTTGGAGAAATGTTTGTGCCAAACTTGGGTTTTCAGTCTCTGAAGCTTTTTGCTTTTGAAGTTTGGTTCCAGATCTTCTTTATGAAGTATGTAGCTATTTTGTGGCTCTAAAATAGATCTTTATTGTTTTTGAAGTTGTTGATAATCCAATCTTTGATTTTCTTCCCATATGACCTAGAAGTTGGCTCTATTTCTTTCTCTATCTTGTTTTTCAAAAAGGGTTTGATATTCTTTGGTGAATGTGATATTTCAATTCTCTGAATTCTTTCTGATTCTCTGAGTCTCTTGCATCCATTTTTCCAAGCTCTTGAAGTAGTAAGTCTCTATTTTGCACTAGTCTTTTAATATTTATGGTCATATTTGTGACTAGGTGGATTTATGTGTTCTTCATGTTTTTGGGTATGAGATCTTTGATTTGCTTCCCTTTTTTATTTTCAGTTTTCAAGATTCTTAAAAGAAAAATAAAAACATTTTCTTATTTCTTTTTTCCTTTTTATTTCCTTGTTTTATAGTCTTCTAGGTTTTGGAAAATGTGCATGTTGTTGTGACAAGGTAAAATGTCTTTTTTCTTTGGGAAGTGATATTTTCTTTGGGATTTTCTTCTCTTTAACTGCTTGGATTTTCCTTTTTTTTTTATCATGTTTTCTCACCTTTAGAGTTCTCTTAGAATCTTGCATTTGCATACTAGTGTGCATTAGGTTAGATGCATTTTAGACATCATTTAGTTATTTTTGTTAGATTTTTAATTTGTGAGTACTAAACTAAAAAAAAAAAAAACCTTTATTAAGTTTCTCATATAACCTCTTAGAAGTCTCTTTTCATTGAAGAAAAACAAGAGTTTAATTTTCAAGTAGCCTAGGTTTATTATTGATTTATTTTGAATCATAACACCATCAGTCGCAGTTTTGTTTCCTTTGTCCTAAATAACAAACAATTAAAATGAATAATTAAAATTAAAATGAACTAGAATTTTTCTTTTTTTCATAGCAACATCAACTATTCTAGGGAATTTTAGGGCCTTGGATTAGGTGTGCGGAGAGTAGACTCTCCAAGGGAACTCAAACTTAAAAGTAGTGAAGTTGATTAATGAGTGGAAATCCAGTGCCATTAGGTTTTTCGGGAAAGCTTCTCTAACACGGGAGTCAAGCATGAGGACGTGTGAAGATATGGAAAAAGAGATACCCCCTCTCCTACTTTTTTGGATCACACAACCACTACTATTCTACTTGGGTTCGGCTTGCCTCCAACAGACACCAACTCAACACTCACCATGCTTCACAATCAAAGATAAATTTAAAGATAACACACAACGGATTTCTCCTCCACACTGTCCGTCGCTTTCAACAGGCCTCTAGATATACACACATAGGCTCTTCCAACCACACTTCACATCACCAAGCCCTGAGCTCTTCACACCACCAAGCCCATGACACTGGCTCTGATACGATATTAGAAATGAAGACTCCACACAAGAGCTTGATCATTTCATTCACAATCAGTGATATTTATACATAGATCGAGTCGTATGAACTACTATTATAGTCATTTCTTACCTATATCATCGACTATTAACTACTCCCGCCGACTATCAGGGCATCGTCGTTGCATGAACAGTGGGAGTGATTAATAATCTAACACTATCATGAGCTGAGAGGCATCAAATCTTATTTCACTTTAAAAAAATATTTGCAACTAAAGGGATTTTATTTCTCTAGGAACTTGGTAGTTCCTGAGTTAATATGGATCTAGAAATCAACTATATTCTTATTATTTTCATTTTCAATCATTCGAGACTATAACTTCTTATTTTTATTGTCTTAATAGATAATCTTACATGTATAATCATAAACATATCTAATATATTTGAAATGAGCACATTAATTATATTTTAATCAACATATTTTTGTGGTCAAGCATAACTGAAACCAACCTAGATCTATCTTAACTCCGGATCTATTAAGCATCAAGAGGGATCCAGGTGAAAACCTTTCCTCAAGTTTTGCACTCAAAAAATAGGTTTGTACCTATATATATTTGATCCCGTAGATGTTTGATAGATCCAGAGTTAAGATGAATCTATGCAAGTATAGAAAACATTACTCATTTGACAACTAAATTATGACCAACTTAGATCCATCTTAACTCTGGAGCTATCAAGTGTCGAGAGGGATCAAATATCTCAAGGTGAAAACCTATTTTTTGAGTGCAAAACTTGAAGAAAGGTTTTCACCTCAAGAGATTTGATCTCTCTCGATGCTTGATAGATCATAAGTTAAGATTTATCTAGGCCGGTTTTAGTTGTGTGCGGCCAAGGAAAATATATCAAAGATATGATTAATGTTATTAATAATATGTAAATATATCTAATATTAATATAATAATTTTAAATATTATAAATATATCTGAGATTAACCTTGTCATTTTAATTTTAAATTTGCTTAGTTACATCAATTTGTTGAGATGATAAATATTGTTAATAAATTTAATGATGAAAAATTATGAAATAAAAATTTTGAATGCAAAGTGACAATAATAGTGTTGAATGATAGAAAATGTGAATAATAAGAATGTAGCCAATTACAAATAATCTTCATTGTGTTCAATCTCAAACTATTTTCTTCTACTATTTTTATTGTCACCCTTGTTAGATTTGTCATATTTTCATATTGATTATATGAAAAGGACAGTTGAAATCGTAAACCATTTGAATATTTAGCTCGAGTTGTTGTAGTAAACATCATACCTTGTCTCTCTTGCTCTCCAATGTTAATAGGTTGAATTACTCTAACACAAAAGTCAATGTACATTGTCAATCAATTTTTGTGCTTACATTGAAATCAATGCACATTGTTAATCCAATCACTTTACAATTAATGTACCATCATACATCTAATTACATCAAATAAGAAATCAACATCTACGCAAAAATCAATGCGTCTAATGAAAGCAATCAAATAATATTAGAAAATAAATTCTACACTGAAATCAATGCATCTAATGAAAACAATCAAATAGAATTAGAAATCAACATCTACACTCAAATCAATGCATCTAGTGCAAGTAAGAAAATAGGATTAGAAGCCAACATCTACTCTGAAATCAATGCATTTAGTGCAAGAAATTAAATAGGATTAGAAATATCCATCTACACTGAAATCAATGCATTTATTGACAACAATAAAATAGGGTTAGAAATCATCTACATTGAAATCAATTCATCTAGTACAAGAAATTAAATATAATTAGAAATAAACTTCTACATTGAAATCAATGAATCTAGTGCAAGAAATCAAATAAGATTATAAATCACCATCTACAATGAAATCAATGCATTTAGTGCAAGCAATCAAATAGGATTATAAATCATCTACACTGAAATCAATGCACCTAGTGAAAGCAATAAAATATCATTATAAATCAATATATACACTAAAATCAATGCATCTATTGCAAGAAATCAAATAGGATTAAAATTCACCATCTACACTGAAATCAATAACCAATGCATCTAGTGCAACAAATATTCTCCCCCCCCCCCTCCTCCATCTCTCCTTCTTTGTCTCTCTATCTAACCCCTGCCACCCCCCCACACCCTCCATCTATATCTATATCTCCCTCCATATCTCCTTCTTTATCTCTCTATCTAACCCCCCCTCCCCCAAACACACATACTCTCTCACTCCATATCTATCAATCTCCATGTCCCTCCCTCCCCCTCTCTATATCTCTCTTCTTCACTCTCTCTTAGGTCCCTATATTACTAGTATAGTCCCTTATTGTTGTTAGTGTAGTCCCCTTATTGTTATTGTTGTACCCTTGTAGTCCCCATATTATTATTATTGTGTCACATGAAAGCCTGCTATTGCTATTGTTGTGCCCTTACATTATTATTGTTAGGTCGACTAGGATTATATTGTGACCCCATGGACTCTTATGTATAGAAAGGAGGGTTTATCATTTGTATCATCCAATAATTGTTCATTTATGTAATTTAAAGGAGGTTTCCCCCTCGAAGAGGCTGATTTTTAAGTCGTTGATCTCTCTTTTCTTCTATTTTGTGAGTTGGTTTCATAACATTTGGTATCAGACCTTTATATTGTAGGGTTTCGTTGCTTCAAATATGTCATCATAGAATTTTTTATATAACTTTTTTTCTATGAAGGCTCATAAGCTAAAAAAAAACCCATTTGCGCCAAAATTCAGAGGAACATCATAGAAAAATTTCAGATCTTGGTTCACAATATTTTTGAAGATATGATATGTGGAAGTTAGGGTTTTGGTCGGCTTCCGAAGTTCATCTCAAAGAGGTAACCTTTGGAAAATCGTCATAAAGGCTCTCTCTGAGCATCGGATTGGAATTCTGTAAAACTTGTTCGAAGGTACACAGACTGTAGTTTTCTTTATATTGATTTCATTGCTAAAGGAGGAAACAATGACACGTGGCACGTCATATAGGTTCACTCTACTGAACTTGTCCATAATTAGGTCATTCTTGGAGATTGGGCATAACTTTTTCTTGAAGAATCCAAATCAGGTCGAACTTGTGGCATTGGAAAGAATATTCAGAGAGATACTAAAGAACTAAAGATGAAATCTTGGGGATCCGAAATTACAGAGATACGTCAGTTTCAATATCGAGCTCCTCAAAAGCAAGAAAAAGGTGTGTATTTGTTTTTAAAAATTGCATAAGTCTTGTTTGAAAAATCAGTTTGAAGTGATTCCAAGGGCATATTGAAGCATAGATATCAGTATTGGGTTCTAAAATGTCCCCTAAAAATAATTCAACACCCATTAAGCCCTGATAATTCTCTACTATGACTCATGAAAAGGAAGAAGTGCATATGATATATCAAAATTACAAGACCAACTGCAACAAATTTCGCTCTCACAAAGAGTAACAAAAAATGAAATGGAAGCTAAGATGGATGGTTTAAAGAAAGGCATGGAAGTTAAGATGGATGGTTTGAAGAAAGGCATGGAAGCTAAGATGGATGGTTTGAAGAATAACATGGAAGCTAAGATCGATAAAAAAATGAAAGGCAACATGGAAGACACGAACAATGATTTAAAAGCAAACATGGAAGGTTTGAAGGAAGGTTTGACAAAGTTGATACAAGAAATTATTCCTGATGGCAAAAATGTAGTAGAGGAAACTCATGATTAGAATGAAGACTCGAGATATTCTGAAATCAACATTTCGAACTCATGAGGGTCATTATGAATTTTTGTTCATGCCTTTTGGCCTTACCAATGAACCTTCTACATTTCAAGGGTTGATGAATTCCATTTTCAAACCCTTCCTTAGAAAATTTGTGTTAGTATTTTTTGATGATATACTAATCTACAACATCTCTTGGAAGGATCATATTCAACATGTGGACAAGGTGCTCAAACTATTGGAGGAGAAACAATTATATTCAAAAACATCCAAATGTTTCTTTGGAGTACAAGAGGTGGAATACCTGGGTCATGTTGTATCTCAGGAGGGTATTAAGGTAGACCCTAAAAAAATTAAAGCCATTAAGGAATGGAAAGTCCCCACAACCATAAAGAATTTGCGAGGATTTTTCGGGTTAAGAAGGTATTACCGCAAGTTTGTTAAGAATTATGGGAGAATAGCAGCACCTCTGACAACATTACTGAAGAAAGATTCATTTTCATGGACTCCTGAAGCAACTAAGGCCTTTGAACATATTAAAAGAGGCAATGTGCCAAGCACTAGTCTTAGCTACGCCAGACTTCACAAAAACCTTTATTGTGGAATGTGATGCCTCAGGAAATGGAATTGGTTTTGTTTTAATGCAAGAATGAAGACCCATTTATTTTGAAAGTCATCTAATGAAAGGAAAGTATTTACAGAAAGCTATTTATGAAAAGGAAATGCTGGAAATACTAAATGCACTAAAGAAATGGGGACCATACCTAATGGGAAGATACTTCAACGTAAAAACTGATCATGATAGTCTTAAATACTTTTTGGAACAAAGACTATCTTCAGAAGAGCAGCAAAAATGGGTCACAAAGATGTTGGGTTATGACTTTGAAATCATCTATATAAAAGGGAAGCTAAATGTTGTTGCAGATGCACTCTCAAGAAAGGGTGATGAGGTGCAAGCATTGCTTTGTGCCATTTCTTTTATCCAACCAGATTGGATAACCGAAGAAAGGGAGGAATGGAAGAATGACGAAGAAGTGTGGACACTCATTCAAACATTGCAGCAAGATCCCAATACATCTGATACATTTAGTTGGAAAAATGATACCTTATGGTACAAAGATAGCTTATATATCTTTGTAATAATTCCCAACTAAAACAAAAGATTCTTTTGGAATTGCACACCTCTCCCTTAGGAGGACACTCAGGATTTTTAAAAACATACCACAGGGTGAAGAAATAATTTTTTTGGGATGGCCTTAAATCTGATTTTCAAATTTTGTGGGAGAATGCTTGTTTTTCCAACAAAATAAAGTTGAGAGAATTAAGACCCTGGGTCTGCTACAACCTTTATCCATTCCTAGTCAACGTTGGGAGGAGATTTCAATGGATTTTATCATATTTTTACCTATGTCCGAAGGAAAGATTATCATCATGGTGGTAGTTGATAGACTTACCAAGTATGCACACTTTTGTGCATTATCTCATCCATTTAAAGCAAGTACAATTTCTACTACATTTATGGAAAAAATTCAAAAGATACATGGAAACCCAAATATTATTGTAAGTGATAAAGATCCCATTTTCACTGGAAATTTTTGGACGGAATTATTTCCTTGTTTGGGTGCCCGGCTAGCTCATAACTCAGCTTATCATTCTCAATTTGATGGGAAAACTGAGGTAGTGAACAAATGTTTGGAAGGATATCTTCGTTGTTTGTATTTGATAAATCAACACAATGTGTCAAGTGGTTACCTCTGTTTGAATGGTGGTATAACAATTCCTTCCATACTACAGCAAAAATGACCCCATTTATGGCACTTTATGGATATCATCCATCATCCATCACAACATCTTTAAGAGAAAGTTCTAAGTTTCAGGCGGTGGAAGATCACATTGAGCATCAACAACAAGTTCTCCAACTCTTAAAGGATAACCTAAATTTGGCACAAAATCGAATGAAATAACAGGCAGATCAACATCACAGTGAGAGAAGGTTTGATGTAGGAGACTGGGTATTTTTACAGCTACAACCATACAAACAAATGTCTCTCAAGCAATCTAAGAAGGATAATAAATTATCACCAAAGTACTATGGTCTTTACAAGGTGTTGAAAAATATCGGTACTATGGCATACAAATTGGAGCTTCCCACTTCTTCCCAAGTGCACCCAGTTTTCCATGTTTCATGCTTAAAGAAGGTTATAGGTGACAAACTTCTAGTTCAAACAATATTGCTAGAAATTGATGAGGAAGGTAAAATCATATTGGAACTTGAAGCAGTGACGGAAACAAGAACTCGATAGCTACGAAATCGATCAATTTCAGAGTATCCCATCAAGTGGAAGAACTTACCCACTGAAATTCCATATGGGAGGATGATAATTTTATACAGAAGCATCCAGAACTACTCAAGATTTGAGGACAACACTTTTTTGAAGGAGAGGGGCATGTTAGGTCCCTATATTACTATTGTATTCCCTTATTGTTGTTAGTGTATCCCCTTTATTGTTATTGTTGTACACTTGTAGTCCCCATATTGTTATTGTTGTGCCCCATAAAATCCCACTATTTTTATTGTTGTAGGTCGGCTAGGACTATATTGTGACCCCATGGACTCCTATATATAGAAAGGAGGTTTTTTCATTTGTATCATCCAAGAATTGTTCATTTATGTAATGTAAAGGAGGTTTCCCCCTCGAAGAGGCTGATTTCTAAGTCATTGATCCCTTTTTTCTTCTATTTTGTGAGATGGTTTCATAACAGTCTATTCACCTTCCATCTATATCTCTATCTTCCCCTTCTCTCCTTCTCCCCCACTTCTATCTCTCTTTCCTCATGTTCTCCTCTCTCCCTCTCTATCCATATTCCTTATCACTCCATCTCTATCTCCACCTTTCTCTCTCTATGTCTTTCTTCTTACCTCCCTCTCTCACCCTCTCCAACTCCATCTCTCTTTCCCTCCCTCTATCCAGTCTCTCACATCCTCTCTCTTTCTTCCTCTCTCTCCATTTCTCTCCCACCTCTCTCTATATCTCTCTCTCCACCCTCCAACTATGTTACTATATCCCTCTCTCTCTCCTTCTCTCCCTGTTCTCTCCATCTCTCCTTCATTGTCTCTTTATCTCATCCCCAAACTTACACACACTCTCTCCATCTCTCCCTTGTCACTCCCTCTCTCTCTCCACTTATCACTATCTATGTATTTATTCTTCCCTCCCTCTCTCCCCCTCCAACTTCATCTCGATAACTCTCCCTCTCTCCTCCTCTCTCTTAAGTCGTCTATCTCATCCTTTCTCTCTCTCCCTTTCTCTACTACCTCCCTCTCTCTTCCGCCATCACTCTCCTCTTCTCTCTCAAGTCATATCTCTCATCCTTCCTCTCTCTCCCTTTCTCTCCTACCTCCCTCTCTCTTCCCCCATCATTCTATCCCTCTCTCTCTCTCTCTCACTCTCTCTCTCTCTCTCTCTCTCTCTTCCTCTCTTTTCCCTCCACTCCTCTCTCTTCCCCCATCACTCTCTCTCTCTCTCACTCTCTCTCTCTCTCTCTCTCTCTCTCTCTCTCTCTCTTCCTCTCTTTTCCCTCCAATCCTCTCTCTTCCCCCATCACTCTCTCTCTCTCCAACTATGTTACTATATACCTCCCTCTCTCCTGCTCTCCCCCTTCTCTCCATCTCTCCATATTTGTCTCTTTATCTCACCCCTAAACATACACGCTCTCTCTCGATCTTTCCCTTGTCACTCCCTCTCTCTCTATCTCTCGAATTCTGCCTCTCTATGTATTTCTTCTTCCCTCCCTCTATCCTCCTCTCTTTGAAGTTGAAGTCCTCTCTCTCCCTTTCTCTCCTACCTCCCTCTCTCTTCCCCCATCTCTCTCTCTCTCTCCAATCCTCTCATTATCTTCCCCCCCCCCTCTCTTTCTTTCTCTCCCCCTCCATCTTTGGGTCTCCCTCTCCCTCTTTTACCCTTCTCTAACTCTCTTAGTCCTCTCCCTTTCGCTCTACTCATTTCTCCTCTACTCTCTCCTTCAATTTATCTCCATCTCTCCCTTGTCACTCCCCCTATCTCTCCACCCACATCACTCTATGCCTTTGTTCTTCCCTCCCATATATATCTAAAGTTAATATACATCATGATATATTAATATATATTATAAAATAACAAATTTAATATTTTATTATTCCAAATATATTAAATTTAATAATATTAATATTATAATATATTAATATGTTCATATTAGATTTAATAATAATAATAATAATAATATATTTTTTTTTGTAAACTTAGTAGTGCCTCTCTATTTTCTATTCATTCCATTAAACCAAAATGCAAGTTATGAAAATATACAATTTATGATCTCAACCTGCTCGTAGGAAACCAGGTTTGTTGGCCGTATTAAAGAGTTATAGACCATCCAAAACTTAAAAAGCTTAAAGCGGTCTCTTACTATCTTTAAGGGTCTATTATCCATCTTAACATAAATAAACGTATAGAAAAAGTAAATGTTATCTGCTTTCATTGCAAAAACATAAATTCAGAGAATTTAGTCCTCAGAAGACTCAATGGGTGCCAGGTCTTTGACACTCAATCCTGGCATATCAACCTGATGCATGATTTGCAGTTGTATATCATTATGTCCGAGTCAGACGTTCTGGTGGTGCTGCTGTAAATTGATCTCCTGGATATTTCTGCGAATTTCTGCTAGAATTGAGGCTGCCTGCAGGTCTCCCCCAATCTCTTGGACTGTGACAATCGCCTTCACCAATAGACATTTCAGGGTCTAGTAGATACAAATCGACTATTGGAATAGAGATAGTTTGCTGCGGGTATTACCAGGATCAATTAAAATCGAGTCCATATCTTCCTTGGCTAGTTCCTCTTCCTCTTTTTCCCTTACATCCTATTCCCACCCAATGATCAAGGATTTGACATGGTTGCGAGTGCCATCCGAGTAAGCTTGAAATAGGTTCTCCATTATCTCTTTGCCAGACTTCCATCGTCACCTGGCTGTTTCGACTTTGGCTTTCCCCTTGGCTTTTCCATCCTTTTTGGTCGACTAAGCTTTAACCATTTTCTTTAGAACTCGATCTTCCAGCAAATATCTGTGCAGGTGAGAATTGCTAGGAAGACCTGCAGTACTACACAACATGGCAATATCAAAGTTACAAGGACTAATAAGAAGAATATGGTGTTGTCTGGGAGCCAATAGAGTCCTGACATCCCTACCAGGAGAAATAACATCTTGCGAGTTTGGCGACCCCGTAACAGCCAGAAAGGACACAACCTTCCAGTAATTGGTATTCCAACCCTTCCAATTATTAACCAAAAACATAAAACTATGGAGCAGACACAACATAACCCCATAACTAACCCCGGCTACAGAGAAGACGCCCCTCTTTTAAAAATATGGTATTTGACCCATGGTATTTAAACCATTATATTTATAATAATTTGTCCCATAAGCTTCACCTAAATAAAACCTTATTTTTTAATTTTCGTAACTATAAAAAATATTATGAAGTAAATATAAAAAAATATTTTATTTATTTAGCATATAAATTTATTTATTTATTTATCAAATCTATGAAATAAATATAAAAAAAAATTCTATTTATTTATCATATTTCCAATTTATTTACCATAACAATTTATTTTTATTTTTATTTATTTACTATACCTATTAAAAAAAAATTGTTGTTATTTATTATATCTCGAGTGTCCGCGAAACACTGTGGGCTGGAGCATCGAAAATAGATGCGAGCAAAACAAAGGAGGAGCATTAAGTTGGTAAACAAAGACTTTGAAAGTTGGGTGTTCGTGTTTCCAAAATACTGTAAGTGTTGTGAGTTGTCCATATTTAACATTCCAAATATTATCTTTGTGGTAAAGACCACCACCACCCATGCCATAACTCTCTAAGTGTACATTGATACCTCGGGACTAAGTTGCAATAAAGTTATTTCACGATTTCTTGTCATCTCTGTGCCCCACGCACTCAATTGTCCAACTCTACACACGCATTCCTCTTGTTTTAGATGTGATTGAATACCACCCATCATAAAGCTCTTAACAATTTAATAAAAAATGACTTTAATTGTCCAATTGCGCCCCACCTACTCCATATTTGTCCAATTATACAGACCTATTCTTCCTGTCTAGATGTGATTCAAGACCAGACCTCCGATAAACATTCTGTCAAACTTCTTTCCATTTCGTGGAAGACGGGACAAAGAAATATTTGGCAATATTTCTTCCATTTCACGTCGTGTGTATTACGAGAATGGTGGGTGGTGGTCTTGCACGAGATGGAAAATTTTGGAAGAATCTTTATGGGTGGTCTTCAATCACATCTAAAATAGAATTGGACGAGTGATCAATGGGTGGGGCGCAGAGCTGAGAAGAAGCGGTGGGGAAATTGCTGAATAACTTTATGCAAACTTAGTCGGATGTATCAATTTATTCGTACAGAGTTCTCCACCCCATGGTGGGCAGTGATCTTTACCACCACTAAAGAAAAATTTGGCAGGTTAGTCTCACACACTCTCACCACGGACTCAACTCTCGAAGTCTTTGGTGTTCATCGGTCTCTTTCGCTTTCCCATCTATTTTCGCAATCCAACTCACAGCGTTTGAGGGACAGTTGGTCCTCCCCCTCCCATGTATCTACCGATGCATGTTTCGACTTTAACGTTTTCTTTCGTGGTATGTACGCCACACACTTTTCATAGAAAGCAAAATAATAAAAATAAAGATTAGTAATATCACCATCACATTATTTGGAAAACTCTTGTCAATCATATATGGTTGGAACTTGTTCCACAAACACATTATTGTTTATACAAATTTATTAAAAAAATGAATTTTATATAATCATAAGAGAAAATGGCTTTTCATGTAGCTTTTTATCTACTAATTATAATTAAAATGCTACATATTTTCATAATTTTAAGAATAAATAAATAAATACATATCTAGGTATGTATCGAAGTGAGAATGTGTTGAATATTGATAGGGGAAGGGATGAATCAATATTCTTAATATTTCAAAATTTTCAATTCAATATTTATCTTCTTTGTATTTGTAAAATAAGTCAAAACAACACAGAATCAAATGAACACAAACTTTGATAACCAAAGATTTAACATGGAAACCTATAAAAGGGAGAAAACCACAAAACACTTTCTTTTTTGAATGATGATTGTAGGCACCAATCCACACTTACATAGTTTGGAAGAGCTCTCGTGCATGAGACATTTATCCCCTTTTAAATTTGTAGGCTTTGACCTACTGGAGACACCAATCCCCAAAGTTTTGTAGTCACCTACCTATAGGAATATATGATCCCCTCTTCATCTTTGATTTGAAAAATATTAGTTGTAATCTGGTTTGTTCTCTGTTTAGCTCTTTCACATCTTTCTGCTCCACCTTTCATAATCACTCGGTTGATATGTTTTATGTACTAGTCACTCTTAGTGTCCCTCTTATACTCTAACTGCAAATTAACTGAAGCACACAATTCTCTCTTCTATGTTGGCCTCTTTGTTTCTCTATTACTCCTTCTGCACATTTGCACACCTCCAACTCATTATACAATTTATTTTCTTCTACTTTTGTAGTATTGGCCCCTTCTTTACCATGGGTATGAATCCATGGTATTGACCCATGGAATTATAGCTTGACTAGATCATACAGTCTTCTTGAACGAATCAGTGAGCCACCTTCAAACACTGCGACAACACAAGTTGTTGCCAATTTGGAGAAGTGCACTTTTGGCATGACCGAGGTTCAGTCTCTGGGATCCATTATTAATGAGTGGGGGGTGCATGTGGATCTAACCAAGATCCTAGCCATTCGGGATTAGCCAACACCAACCACTCTAACATATCTTCGCAGCTTTATGGGTCTTGTTAATTTCTACCGCAAGTTCGTGTTGGGATTCTCTCATATCACTTGGCCCTTGAGTCAAGTCACCAAGGCAGGAGTGAAAGAAAAATTCTTTTGGTCAGAATCTCAACAGAAGACGTTCGTAGAATTGAAACATCGCCTCTGCTCTGCCCCAATGCTTACATTGCCAAACTTGCAACAAACATTTGAGATCGAGACATATGCCTGTAACTATGCTATTGGGGAAGTTCTTACTCAACAGGGACATCCAATGGAATATCATAGTGAGACATTGTTTGACACAGTCCACAAGTAGCCCACTTATGACAAAGAAATGTATTCCATTGTGCAGGCTTGCCTACAATGGAAACATTACATTTTGGGGAAGGAAACGGTCATCCACACATACCACCGACCCCTGCAGTTCATACAAATGCAAGGGAAGTTGCAGAACAATCGTCACTAGAAGTACTCCACATATCTGCAACAGTTTCATTTGAACATCAAGTACAAGAAGGGCAACACCAATAATGTTGCAGACTGCCTCAGCCAACCACCGATCGTGATGCTAACCATTGTTCTCAACTCGTGGGCACAAGACCTCTGATTGGTCGCTCCTCTACAAGAGTGATCCGGAATTCGGCCACACATACAAGACACTCTTGGAGGGTATGCAAGTTCCAAATTTTCACCTCCAAGTTGCACTGCTATGTCACTTTGGACACCTTTGTGTTCCTTCAAGCGAATATGCCAAGATGCTTTGGGAAGCGCACTACAGTCAAGTAGCTGGGAATTTCGGGGTCGAGAAAATAGTGGCAGTATTGTAGAGGTATTTCTATTGGCCAAACCTTTGACAGGATTTCGGGAAGTACATCATATCTTGCACTACTTGCATTATTTCCAAACCAACCATCAAGAAGTAAGGCCTCTATACTCCGCTACCTACACCTAGTCGACCTTGGGAATCCATCTCCATGGATTACATTTCGGGCCTTCCTTCTACTAAGTATGGAAATGATTGTGTTTTTCTGGTAATCGACAGATTCTTGAAGATGGCCATTATGGCGGCATGCAAGAATAATATCACAGCATAAGCCACTGCTAAACTTTTCTTTGAACTAGTGTGGGTGCACTTTGGGATCCCATAGTCTATCATCTCAAGTCGGGACAACAGGTTACTCAACACATTTTGGTTTAGCCTCTGGTCAACGTTGGACACCAAGCTCACCAAGTCCACAACTTTCCATCCCTAAACTGATGGCGAGACAGAGGTCGTCAATAGAATGATCGTACACACTTTTGTGCATGTACAATTCAAAGCATACACAAACATGGAATGAGAGAATTCCCTATGTAAAAAAAAGTTATAACCAGGCTCTCCACAGCTTAACCGACCACAACCCCTTTCAGGTGGCCTTCGGATTCCAACTGTTATGTCCCATTGACGTAGCCATGCCATTTGCGGCTACTCAAGCTAATTTGGCTCATGTCCAGTCTGAAGCTGACAAGGCAAACAACTTCATTGATCGCATTCAGCACATCCGCCAATAGGTTCATGACATATTGGATAGAGCCAATGCTAAGTACAAGCAACGACATGATTAACATCGGGTACCACACAACTTCCAGGTGGGCGAAAAATTGTGGCTACATTTGTAGAAGGAGCGCCTCGTTGGACCCCACCGCAAGATGCAACTGCTTCGATATGGGCCATACACCATCACCAAGATTGTAGGGGCCAATGCCTTCGAGCTCAGTATTCCATCATTCCTTGGTCTGCACCCAGTTTTCAATGTGGACCGCCTTCAATCCTACTTCCCACCTCTACTGGACACCTCTGACATTGTAGAACAACTCACACCAAAAGATTTAAACCCATACTACATGGAACAAGCCACCACAGATCATATCATGGACATGCAAGTCAAGGACACTCGCGAACATAAGATCCAACTGTATCGGGTTGTCAAAGCTGGCCAACTCCTACACCAAGGCAAATGGTTCACCAGGGACCAAGTTCAGCAGAAGTTTCCGCATCTCATGGAGGAACTCAATGCAATGTGGACCATTGCTTCCTAACGGGGGAGGAATTATCCAAGTGGATATTGGTGGCCACCCACCTAATCCACTTGGGGCCCCACCATTGTTTCTTTCAGTTTTACAACTTCCTTAATTGTAGCACATTTTACTATTTTTAGTAGTTCTTTGAGTCCTAAATTTCTGAAGCCGTTTTGAGGCCCTAAACGACGTTTTTTGGAAAAGCCGAGAGGAACATGGAAGTTCTTTTGATTTTTCTCACATCAAAAGTTTTATTCCTTGGATAGATCTTTCTAACGAGGTATTGTGCGCATCAAACAAAGATCGTATGCCAAAGTTATGTCCCCGGGAAGATTGATGTACCAATTTACCCAAACGGGGTCCATAGTTTTGGCACTTCATCTCCTAGGGTTAGGTTTTTGGATGTTTAAGGTTTTCCATTGTTTCTCAATAATAAATAGGCCCTCGAGCCTCATTGTAACATAGTTCAAAGACCTGTAGCCACCACATCTCTTCTCAGAGATAAGCTACCAACGCCCTAGCTAGTTTATTTCCATTCTGTCTGTAAGCATATTTCAGTTATTTGTTATTAATGAAATGAAGTTTTATTTCTACTGCATCTCTGATTTTATGTGTATTTTTGTATTTCATTGTGTCCCTGCATAAATCCAGATCAAATCACGACCTAATTTTTGTCTTGTCTGGTCTCAGTCTCAACTAGGCTTGCAAAGGTACATAAAAAACTTGATAATAGAGCTTTGATTTTTGTCTTCTTGCTAAAGGCTCCATGCTTGTTCATTTGTTGGTGCAATTTCATCTTCACCTTTCTTGCCATAAGATAGTGGAACACTTGAACTCTTAATCTCCTCTTTCTTGATCTTGATTGCGAGCTAACATTCTTTGCATTCAACATTGCTACAGGTTCTTGGGACTTATACTTGTCCTTAATGCTCACGATTTATTCAAGTGTTATTTCTTATTTGTCAGTAATATCTGCACACTTAAAATCAATGTTAGATTTATATAAAAGATCATAAAAATAACCATAATGATTCTTGTCACCCTGCTCTTTTAAGAGAGATTTCCTTCCTTCATCTTTCTCTATTTTCATAGTTGGTTGTTTCATGTATTCAACCTCTTTAATCAACTCTGTTGTTGCAAACATGTTGTGCTACTTTTGATTTGTGTGTGGAGGTAGGCATCTCTTCTCACCAAACAACAACTCAACAATAATATGTTTTTCATGCATCAAATTGGACCACTCCTCATGAGATACATAATTCCCATCAAATTCTCTTCAGTGAGATACATAATTATCTTCAGTGATTGCAGGAACATGTGGAATAGAGTGCACCTCCTGATATTCATAATCATCAATATAATCATTCTGTTTATCAGATAATTCTTCTGATTCAAAAATAATACTTGAATTAAAAATATTATCTGACCCAAAAATACTTCCAAATGGACTCTCTAAAAAGCATCATAAAAGATATCATTTTCAAACATTATCCCACTCATTGTACTCCAATCAGACTGGTGACCTTCTACGTCACTCTCCACACAGGGTGGCTGCCACAACAAGTGCCACACACACACACAAGAATACAAAACATTCTTAACAACATCATCAACAATATTTCTCCAACATGACAACAACACTTAATGCATATGTATTAATGCCTTATAACACACTACTTTATGAACCCATCCTCTCTTCAAAGTGGCTCAACTTCTTTGACTATTGTGATTCTTCAACAACGGCTCTTCAATTTGAAAGAGAATGGGTGCATTGGACATCGAAAGTCAGCGGATAGATCCCACAACTTAACACTTAAATAGTCAATCTTTTCATGTCGGTTTGCACCCTTTTTGTTTCAAAAACAACATGCATCAATCACAACTCCTCCCTGACGCGTTGTGATCATTCCAATAGCTCCATACACCATCTTGAAGATTGGCCTATGTAACATGTTGGAATATGTAATTCCTACTTGTCTCAGTTGTGACTTTCTATGTAAGGAGTCTGTTCCTATTCCATAGGAGTTGGCTAACTATGTTCCTAGTTTGGTGTGTGGTTGAGATATTCTCTCAACCAACTTATTGTGTGTCCAAGATAGTTTCCCTATTAGGAATTTGGCTTCTGTGATCCATAAAATGTGGATGGTAGCCTGCCGTTTCTGGATGTCCTTCTTTCGAGAAATGATGATGGTTCCTTCTCTCATCAAGTATTTAGAAAGAAGACGCATACTGAACAGTATTTACATGCTAGTTCTCATCATTTCCTGGCTCAGAAGCTTGGGGTTCTCAGTACCCTAGTCACCAGAGCCTTTAGAATCTCAGATGTGCACCAATTTGAAGGTGAAAAATCGCATCTCCTTAATGTCTTCTGTAAGAACGGTTATAGCAGGGCTCAATGTCTTAGAGCTTTTCAAAAAGCTGAAAAAGGTCCTAAGGTTAAGAAAGATCCTTGCGATCAGTTATCTGGAGTTCACCTTCCATTTATCCAAGGTACTACTAATAAAATCACAAGGATCTTGAAGAAACATAATGTCTCTTCAACTTTCAAGCCTCTCCGCACTATCCGTAGTTCTCTTAGATCGGTTAAAGACACGATTTTCCCGATGGATGGTAAGGGTGTTTATTTGATTCCTTGTTCCTGTGGGACACCTTACATTGGTGAAACTGGTCGATCAATTAACCAAAGAATTCATGAACATGTCGCTGACCTTAGACATGGTAGATCTCGGTCCTCTGCCTTAGCAGAGCATGCTGAAAAAACAAATCACCATATTTGTATTGAAGATACTAAGGTTATTGCAACAATTGACCACTTCCACCACCGAAAGTTGAGGGAAGCCTTGGAAATAGAAAAGAGGTCGGTTAATCTTAATAGGGATGATGGGTGGAATGTTAGCAGATGTTGGAATCCTGCCCTTCACTCTTAGTTTTTTTCCCTTCTCCTTTTGCTCCCTCGGGTCGTTCTTTCTTCTCTCGATCTTGATTCCTCTCTCCCTATGTGCTCCTTTTATTTTATTAATTTGGTTTTGATTAGTATTTTTGTTTTGTTTTTTATTATATATATATATATATATATATATATATATATATATATAAATTTTTATTTATTTATTTATTTATTTATTTATTTATTTATTTATTTTTTTAATTAATTAATTTATTTTTATTTTTTATTTATTATTATTATTATTTATCTATTTATTTATTATTATTATTTTTGAAACATACCTCTTTAGTAATATTAAATTAATTGATTAATTAAGTATTATTATTATTATTATTTATTTATTTATTTGACTTGATTTGATTTTATATTTTATTTATATTTATATAGAATGTATAATAAAAATTAAAAATATAATTAAAAATAAAAATAAAAATAAAAATTTCCTATTCTAGTCAAACTAGCCGTTTTTCCAACGGCTAGTTGGAGCTATCCTGATCTACTTAAACTGGTTTCCTGATCAGATTTCTCATCTTGTCTTGATGATGAACCACATTGGCTGGTTCCGAACGCGTCGACAAAATTTTTCTTTTATGTGATTTTCACTGAAAATTCTTACACACATAGTTTCCCTATCTTGAGACAACACTTCATGTATATATGTAATCCTTTTTTATTAATAGAAGATAGTGTGCATACCCAAATTTTATCTTGGTATCAGAGCCTGTATGGACCTGGTCCTTGGCCCCTCCTGACCCAAGGGAAATAAGAGAGTATTGTTTTAGTTTTTTTTTTTTTTGGTTTATACATCTATGTAAGTGCTAAGAGTTTTCCTTTAAATCTCACTGCAAGCATGCAGACTAAAGAAACTGTATGCATCAAATGGTTGGAAAGTCAGGAGCGTCGAGTATGCCTGTTCATGCTGTGGATCTACCCATAGCGACGGTGGTGCCTGTGCATCCCTCTGTAGATTAAATTGCAGTTGTGAGGGTGGGTGATGGTGCATGTTGGTTCATGTTCGTGCGCACAAGTGGAAGTGTGATGAGTTTCACCTACCTCAGGGAGACAGACTGCGTGAGGAGTACCAGCTGAGTGAGGAGGGTCGGTCAACGTTTTCTCGGTCGAATGCCTACTCAAAAGAGGAGAGGGAATTGAGGATCCTGAGTCTATTTTATTTCTTTGATGCAATGAATAGTGGGCACCTTGACAATTCACAAATTGAGTGTGTTTTACAAGTAGTGCAGATACCTGCCAAATATAAGTAGGCCAAGGATCTGCTTTAAGTTTGTGATTTGAATCAGTTTGGCGGAGTCTTCAGAACCGAAGTTGAAGATGTAGGAGGACCAAAAGTCGCGAGATCCAGTCTCACCCCAGTATCAAGCAGATGAAGGGCAAACATTTTTTTTGAAGACGAAGAGGACCCAATGGGGGTCTGCGCATTCACGCAAGTGGATGTTTTTTTTTAATCTAGGCGCCAATCGTATCGATGGTAGATGATGGAGCAAGCGTCGGACTTCATTAAACAGACATTATATTCCTACGTGTTGATGGAATTAGGTGATCCAAAGGAGTTCCTATGGATAAATCAGTTTTTGGATGACAACATCGGTAGCAGCAGCCGCTCGATCTCGCCGTGGCGCAGGGCAGCAAAGCATGATGACATGACGTGTTATGTTGAGACTCATTGATGAGGGAGCTCGTTGATCAGTCAACTATGGCAATTGATCTGTGTGGCTAGTGGATAGATCAATTCTAGAGCTGATTGTAGAAGGAATATAGAGTTGTTTCTTGTTTCGATTCTTCCATCAGTGATCACAAACACATTTTCACTTCGAGCAGTCTCAGCGCATTGAATTTAAGCTCTATTGGTTTCTCTAACAATGAGTTGAGCAGCCCTATTCCCAATTCGCTACAGAGGGTTCCCTCCACAATGCTTACTCCATCTACGGAGCAATGAGCAAGATTTCTCCAGTTTTTTTTCTAGTAGGACACCTTGCTATTCAACTAGAATGACCTAATTTCATGAAGGATTTTATATTGGCTCGTATGTGTATGAAATTATGGTAAGTGTTTTTGGATTATTCAAGTTTTTTATTGAGTTTAGCCAGCTCAATGGGTGGTGATTTTGTTAGAATTGGCTACTCTAGAAAATCACACCTATATGAATATGAAAATCCAATACAATTGATGGATAGTGACACTAATGATGCCAAAGAAAATTTCAAAAGATGAAGTAAAGGAGAAGCAACAATTATTATGATGGACAAAAATCAAATTTGTGTGAGTTTGTGGAATAGATCCTTGATGATGGTCACATACATTTATTAGTAAGAAAGTCTAGGATGCTTTTGAAATGGTCTTTGTAGAGTATGTACTTGGTAACTCCAAGAGTTGGAATTGTGTTGTAAGCCTTGTAAAGGCATGTGTATCCCTGTAAATTTCGTGGTAATATTCAAACAAATTTGTAATTGCAGGTTTGTGTTTAGCTAGAAACCACTTGAGGGTGAGCTGAGAAAACCCTGGGCCTAGTTGAGTCAGGTCTATGAGTTGAGCCTTAGTGGCTACAGAGCCTTCATGGCTACAGTGCCCCAATGGCAACATAGGAGCCTCAGTGCTCACATTTTCTGAGTATAGGTGGTCTGCAAAAACACTTTACTCACAGGAGAAACTTGGTTTCTCACAGGTCTCAGCAAGCTGAGCAAAAAGCATTCAACGCTTATTTGGAGGGGGATTTGCAGGTAAAGTTACATGTATGCAGTGATAATGGTTGATAGAACCATGTATGCGAAGGACATCCTACGAGACTAGTGGTTGCAGCGGTTGGGTACCCATGCATTCTGGTGGATGGTTGCTCCTTTATATGGATGTCGACATATCATTTTTGTTATGTCTGGCCACAACTAGATTTTGCAGATTGATATTGAGACAAGTAGTCATTAAGGGGGTGTGTTGGAATATGTAATTCCTACTTGTCTCAGTTGTGACTTTCTATGTAAGGATTTTGTTCCTATTCCATAGGAGATGGCTAACTATGTTCCTAGTTTGGTGTGTGGTTGAGATATTATCTCAACAAGCTTATTGTGTGTCCAAGATAGTTTCCCTATCTTGAGACAACACTTCATGTATATATGTAATCCTTTTTTATTAATAGAAAATAGTGTGCATGCCCAGATTTTATCTTAACACTCCTTAGCTCCATAGGATAGCTCGCATGCCTTTATGCTCACCCTTAGCAGCCTTGCAATAGTTCATGACTCACCTGATCTCTTTTGATTCACAAAAAAAAACAACTCACACCAAACAACTCTCCCTTGACTTTATTCCACAACAAACTACACTTTTCTCACACACCTCTTCCAATGGAATTTGATCACACAACATCTCAGCAGATCAGCTCCCACGGTTAACTCTCCAGCTTGATCTCCAAGGTCGGCTCTCCAGCTCCTTATTGCAACACATGTATTTTATATGCTTAGATCGGCAGACTTGCATGCATAACAGTGCACAAACTCTCCGTCAAGCCACACTGTGCTCACACTCCAGCTCCCCATGTAGAATCCTCCGATGCAGATCTACCACACAAAATCTTCACAGTGGCTTGGAGCCACGCTTCTCGAGAGCCTTTCGGCTTTATTTGAACATACGCCAACTCAACACTCACCGCACTTCACAATTATCGAGCAATTTGTAGAAAATGCACAACGGATTTCTCCTCTACATTGTCCGCCACTTTCAAGTGGCCTCCAGATATATGCACAAAGGCTCTTCCAATGACTCTTTACATCACCGAGCCCTCAACTCTTCACACCACCAAGCCCACAAATTTGGCTCTGATACCATATTAGAAATGAAGACTCCACACAAGAGCTTGATCATTGAACATTCACAAACACTGCGATTTATACATAGATCGAGCCATATAAACTAAAACTACTATCATTATTTCTTACCTATATCATCAACTATCAACTACTCCTTGCCGACTAAAAATGCATCGTCGTCGCATGAACAGTCGGAGTGATTAATACTCTAACACTATAAAGAGCTGAGAGACATCAAATCTCATTTCACTTTAAAAAAAGATTTGCAACTCAAGGGATTTGATTCCTCTAAGAGCTTGATAGTTCTTGAGTTAATATGGATCTAGATGTCAACTATATTCTTATTATTTTCTTTTTAAATCATTCAACATTATAACTTCATATTTTTATTATTTTAATATATAATCTTACATGTATAATCTAACACATATTTAATATATTTAAAATGAGCACATTAATTATATGTTCATCAACATATTTTTTGTTGCCAAGCACAAATAAAACCAATTTAGATCTATCTGAACTTCAGATATATTAAGCGTTGAGAAGGATCCAGGTGCAAACCTTTCCTCAAGTTTTGCACTCAAAAAATAGTTTGTGCCTAGAGAGATTTGGTCCCTCGAGTGTTTGATAGATACAAAGTTAAAATGAATCTACACAAGTATAGAAAACATTACTCATTTGACAACTGAGTTATAATCAATTTCCACTTTAGAAAAGAAAAAAAAATATTACCATTTCAAAATGCATGTCTTTATTGAACAGCTTCCAAATGGATATGATTGACAAGATTTTTCCAATTCCAAATAATGTGTGATTGTGATATCACTATCTTTATTGTAATTTGTTTTGCTCTTCATAAAAAGTGTTGCGTACATACCACGAAAGAAAAATAAAATGTTGAATAAGAAACCAATGCCTGTTCTGGATTGAGAAAATAGATGCGAACAAAACAAAGAGTGAGCGATTAAGTTGGTAATGTTGGAATATTTGACATTCCAGAACAACAATGGAGAATAAAATTCTCCCTCTTCAACACAGAGAAAAATATAAAAAAAATCTTCACTATAGACAGAGTTTTTCACTGTAAAACTATTTCATTAATCTTCAAAAACTTGGTTACAAATTCACCTCTGACTGAGGGAATACAAAAGGCTTTGACTGCTTCAAAACACAGTTCAAAACACAACTCACACTCTTTAAAATTCACTCTGAAAAATACTCTGTCTCTTCAAAAATGAATGCACTGCAGTGCCATTCAAAACTCTGTTACACTGCTGCTGTGTGTAAAAACAAAAAAAAACTTCCAATACTAAACTCAGCACTGTTGTGCTATATCTGTCTTTTTCACTGCTGTGTGAAAAAATAAAGACTTACAATGCGTTTAAAGCACACAGGCCTTTTTCTTCTTTTTTATATGCCTCAGCATTTTTTTTTACAATATAAAAAAAACTATATTAAAAATAAAACTATTTTAAAAACTAAAAACTAAAATAAAAAAATAAAATTCAACGTGGCCCACGGCCTCCTTTTGAAACGTTTTACTCATATATATATGTAAGACATATATATGTATGCTGTGCGTACATAGTTTTTAAAAAAAAACACAAACATTAAAAAAAAACTTTGACCGATATGAACCGGACGCCAAGCAAGATTAAACCAAGCTGCATAATCTTCCCGCGTCCGATTTTTGGGCTCACGTACGGATGAAATTGTGATGCGGGATTTTTATTAAATCCGCTTCATAAGTTTCCCCGGGTCCGATTTTCAGCAGCCTGTACGGCAAAAAATGTGATGTGGGATTTTATTTCAATCTGGTTCATTAAAATTCAAGTCTGGAGGTTGACTGCTCAACAGTTTTGGCAAGCGGCTACTGTGTCCTGCAAAACAGAAATAGAAGGTGGTTGCCTCCTGTACAGAGCACGGCGGAAAGTAAATTCAACACTCCCCCTAACTTTCAGCTGCTGGGTTATCAGTCATACCCAGACATTTCCTCAAAAACTCAAAACTCTTCTGCCCCAATGGCTTGGTAAGTATGTCTGCAAACTGCTCCTGAGTTCTGCAGTGTTCCAAAACAATTTCACCATTGTTTACTAATTCTCTGATGTAATGAAACTTTGTGTCAATGTGTTTTGTTCTCTTGTGAAACACAGAATTCTTGGATAATGCAATAGCTGAGCTATTGTCACAATAAATCATTGTTCCTTTTACCTGCTCTTGGCACAAACTTCTTAACATCCTCCTCATCCAAATTGCTTGACACGCTGCTGCTGTAGCTGCCACATATTCTGCCTCTGCTGTAGACAATGCTACAATGGGTTGTTTTTTAGAAGCCCATGAAATGGCTCCTGAACCCATGTGAAAAACATAATCGGAAGTGTTCTTCCGATCATCTACACTTTCAGCCCAATTACTGTCAGTGTATCCAACTAAATCTGAATTTTCTAAAGCAGTATATAAAATACCAAACCTTTTTGTACTTTTAACATACCTCAGAATTCTCTTCGCTGCCTGCCAATGTGCATCCTTTGGCTTCCATAACTGGAACACATGAAGATGTATTATGCTCTGCCTAGTCAGCCAAATACACAGGCTGCTAACTATGTTTACTTAAGCTAGGGATCAAAATCCTTGCTGTTGTCCTCTCTGCTGAGTTTTAATCCCATCACTGTGGGAGTGATTGCTGCTTTGCTCTCCTGCATATTAAATCTTTCAAGCACTTCATTAACATATTTTTCCTGTGAGATAAAAATCCTATTTTCATCTTGTTCTACTTCTATTCCTAAGAAGTATTTCAACAAACCCATGTCAGTCATTTCAAATTCTTCTTTCATGATTGTTTTAAAATTTTCAATAAGGTAATTATCATTACCTGTGAAAATAACATCATCAACATATAAAACTACAATCAACATTTTACCATCTTTTTCTTTGATGTAGAGGGTGGGTTCTCCCTCACATTTTTCAACCATTTTCCAAGAGGGGACAGGAATCTATCTTGCATCGTACTTCATGCTCTTTGGCGCTATTTTGCTCACATAAAGAGCTTTTCAACTTCACATACCAGTTTGGCTTTTCTTTTCTCTCAGCTTGAGGTTGTTCAACAAACTTTTCCATTAACACCTACTTAGGAACGTCGATTTCACATCCATATTTTAAGGGCCTACTTGTTTTGGTGGCTGACATGGACAACCACCAACTACTTGCTTCTCACTGGCAACTTGCAGCTTCATGAATCTTCCTCCCATGTGTTCTGCTTTGCTCAGACAATGTCTGTCTTTGTCTCTATTGCCTCATTACTGGGGCTCAGAGACCCATTTAACTCCACTGACATCTTTACCTTTTGGGAGTTCAACCACATCCCATGTCTTGTTTCTTTCTATGGCATTAATCTCCTCATCCATAGCTTCTATCCATTTCTTTTCCTTAATAGCTTCTTCAAAGTGGATAGGGTCTTCAACATGACAATATAAAGCAAACAAAGAATTGATACCTTCATTTGCTGCTTCTTGTGCATAAATGTCATTTAAATTTCTGAACTTCTTACCTCTTTCACTTGATGTACAAATGCTTGAAGAAGCACTTGAATTTCCTCCTTGTGGTGTGCTTGGAGAAGCACTTTCATTTCTCCTCAAGGGTGTCTGCTGCTGCTCTTGTGTTGGTGCTGCTGTTTGGGGATGTATTTCAGCCAATTCATCATCATCTTCATCATGAGATAAACAATGTTTAACATTCACTATTTTCTCTATGCTTCCATCCCAAGCTTCCTCCTCAATAAACTGAACATCTCTGCTCACAATAAACTTCTTGGTGGATGGGTTATATAATCTATAAGCCTTGGATTCCTCACTGTATCCAATGAAAATATATTTCTCCCCCTTGCTGTCCAACTTCTTCCTTAGCTGATCCGGAATGTGTGCATAAGCCACACATCCAAAAACTTTCATATGTGTGACACCTTGCTTTGTGCCACTCCATGCCTCTTCCGGCACTTTGTTCATAACTGCTTTTGTAGGGCACCTATTCAAAATGTATGCTGCACAATGTACAGCTTCAGCCCAATAATCATTAGGAAAATGCTTTGCCTTTAACATACTCCTCACCATGTCCATTATGGTTCTATTCTTCCTTTCGGCTACTCCATTTTGCTGCGGAGTATATCTAGTTGTAAACTGCTTTTGAATACCATTTTTTCTACAAAAACGTAGAAAATATTTAGAGATATACTCACCTCCTCTATCAGTCCTTAAGACTTTGATATGCAGCCCACTTTGTTTCTCAACAAGTGCTTTGAAATTGCAAAATCTTTCAAACACTTCACTTTTGTTTTTCAAAAAGTAAACCCAAGTTTTTCTTGTAAAATCATCTATGCATGTTAACATGTAGTGGCTGCTAGCAAGCAATGGAGTTTGCATCGGTCCACAAAAATCTGAGTGGAAAATCTCTAAGGGTGCCTTTGCCCTTATGTTTTTCCCGGAAGGAAAACTTTCTCTGTGCTGTTTCCCCAAGATACAACCTTAACAAAGGTTGTTCGGTTTCTCTATCAATGGTAATTCTCTTACCATTCCTTTTCTATTCAACAAGTTAAGACCTCCAAAGTTGAGATGTCTAAATCTCAAGTGCCACAACCAATTTTCATCTTTTGGTTCGCTTTGGATAGCCTCTTTTGCCACTGCTGCTATTTTTTCTTCATTTTTCAGATCTGCTCTCATTCTAAGAGGGAACATTCTGTTCCTTGTCATCTTCACTTCAGCAATACATTGTTTGCTGGGTGGTTTGTCCATGATGGTACAAACATCATCCTCAAAAAATACATTGTACCCCTTTTGAACAAGTTGTCCAATACTTAAGAGGTTACACTTCATTCCTGGAACATAATAGACATCTGATATGAATTTCTTTGCACCTTTTCTTGTTAGAACATTTACATTTCCTTTTCCCATAACAGACACTTTACTATCAGTCCCTAGTGTGACTTGTGACTTCACACTCTCATCTAGCATAGAAAACATGGCTAAGTTTCCTGTCATATGGTTACTACAACCGGAGTCTAGAAACCATAGATCCTCACTTTTTTCTTCAGCCATATTACAAGCCAAAACAAATTATCTTGGCTGATATTTTCTCTAGTGAAATTTGCACTAGTTCTACTTCCCATATCATGCTGCTTCTTTCTACATTCATTAGCATAATGACCATATTTTTTACAATAGTGACATTGGACATTGGACTTATCATACCTCTGTCCTTGAGCATTCTGCTGACCACTCTGCTGGCTACTGCCTTGGCCTTGATGCTGATTTGGATTGCTGCCCCTTCCTTGAGCATTTGCTGGACTGTTTCTTCCACCTCTGTTTTGGCTTCTGCCTCTTCCTCTTTTGTTTCCTCTGCCTTGCCCTCTTCCTCTTCCAAAAGACATCTGGGTCTTAAAGGCATGTTCGAGAGATGAGTTTTCACTTCTACCCAATCTCTGCTCATGAGTCATCAGTGATGCATGTAGCTCATCCACTGTGAACTTTGTGAGATCTTTAGTCTCCTTTATGGTGGTGACAATCACATCGAATCTTGAGGGTAGACTCCTCAAGAGTTTTTCCACAATCCTCTTCTCTTCAAGAGTCTCTCCATGAGATCTTATTTGTGTGACCATTCCAATCACATGAGTGAAGAATGAGTCAATAGTATTTGACTCTTTCATACAGAGAGTCTCAAAGTCTCTCCTCAGCAACTGAAGTTTTGCTGTCTTCACTTTTTCCATGCCTTGATAGGCTATCTTGAGAGTTTCCCATGCTTCTCTAGATCTCTTGGCTGCTGCTATCCTTGGAAACACACTCTCATGCACTGCCTGATACAATAAGAAGAGAGCCTTGGAGTCTTTTTTCCTATTTCTCTTCAGCAACTCTCTTTCTGCCTGAGTTAAATCTTCAAACTCTTCTTCATCTGCTGGCTCTTCAAAGCCATCTTCAACAAATTCCCATAAGTCTTGGGAGACAAATAATGCTCTCATAGTTATTGACCAGTAGTCATAATTTTTCCCATTAAACATTGGGAGATGGACATTTCCCATACCCATACCAGTGCTGGCTCCAGCCATTCTGCACTCTTAACTATGATTAAAAAAAACTTGACTGTGTATGTAAAACAGCTCACTGCTCTGCAACAGTGACTCAAAAACCGTATAGAGAAATACCTTTGGATTCTTTGGCCTAGGGTTTTCAATAATCAAGTGAGGTCACGAACAAAGACTCTTCTTCACTTTCTTGACTGTTAAAGAGTTCTTTGACTAGCTCTGATACCATGTTGGAATATTTGACATTCCAGAACAACAATGGAGAATAAAATTCTCCCTCTTCAACACAGAGAAAAATATAAAAAAAATCTTCACTATAGACAGAGTTTTTCACTGTAAAACTATTTCATTAATCTTCAAAAACTTGGTTACAAATTCACCTCTGACTGAGGGAATACAAAAGGCTTTGACTGCTTCAAAACACAGTTCAAAACACAACTCACACTCTTTAAAATTCACTCTGAAAAATACTCTGTCTCTTCAAAAATGAATGCACTGCAGTGCCATTCAAAACTCTGTTACACTGCTGCTGTGTGTAAAAACAAAAAAAAACTTCCAATACTAAACTCAGCACTGCTGTGCTATATCTGTCTTTTTCACTGCTGTGTGAAAAAATAAAGACTTACAATGCGTTTTAAAGCACACAGGCCTTTTTCTTCTTTTTTATATGCCTCAGCATTTTTTTTTACAACATAAAACTATATTAAAAATAAAACTATTTTTAAAACTTAAAAATTGTAAAATAAAAATAAAATTCAACGTGTTCACTCGCTCCCTTGAAACGTTTTACTCATATATATATGTAAGACATATATATGTATGCTGTGCGTACATAGTTTTTAAAAAAAAACACAAACATTAAAAAAAAACTTTGACCACGCCGTAGAGCCCGGATTTCAAAACAGAAAAATTAAACTCTTTTTCATAAAAATTCCGCGTGCCAAAAAGTTTTTGCTGACGTCATCAATTTGTGATGCGGGATTTTTATTAAATCCATTTTATAAGTTTCCCCGGGTAGGCTTTGACAGTTGGGTGTTCATGTTTCCAATGTCCTCTCAGACTTGTGAGCTGTCCCTATTAACATTCCAAAAATTTTCTTTGTGGTAAAGACCACCACCATCCATGGCATGACTTATAAGTGTACATTGATACCTCACGACTAAGTTCCACTATAGTTATTTCACAATTTCTTGTCATTTCTGTGCCCCACCCACTCAATTGTCCAACTCTACACACGCATTCCTCTTGTTTCAGATGTGATTGAATACCACCGATAAATATTTTAACAATTTAATAAAAAAATACTTTAAACAATGATGCCATTGTCCAATTGTCCAATTCTGTCAAACTTTTTTCCATTTCGTGGAAGACGGGACAAATAAAAATTGGCATTTCAATGTGAACAGCTCACAGGCCTGAGAGGATGTTAGACTCTCTGGAAACAAACAACGCCCCTCTGCCCCACTCAACTCTCAAGGTCTTTGTCAATCGCTTCGGCTATCGTTTAACCCACCGTCCCTCTGCCCTAATACTCAACCAATCTGTTAGACAAGAGATGCAGATTTGTTACATTCCTTCTCTTTTCTCCAGGATGGTGGCTGGTGGTCTTCCCCGAGATGGAAATAAATGGAAAGAATATTTATGGGTGCTTTGGTCTTCAATCATATCATGAAAAAAAAGATACAAAAATATATATATATATATATAGAATTGGACGAGTGATCAATGGGTGGGGCGCAGAGATGAAAAGAAGTTGTGGGGAAATTTCTGAATAACTTTATTGGAACTTAGTCGCGATGTATCAGTTTATTCGTACAGAGTTATCCCATGGTGGGCTGTGATCTTTGGCGAGCCTTATTTCAGCTGCCATAGGCTCATTAATGCGGCCCAGGCAGCTGTTGCCCGCCGTTGGCTGCCTGGGCCGCATTAATGGGCCTATGGCAACTGAAATAAGACTCGCAATGGAGTACAACCCATATTTGTCTTCAAATTTATCAAAATGTCGTATTAATTTCCTTATTTTATGGAGAAATAGTTATTTACCATCGTTCTTTAAAGGCCAGTCTCCTTTGTTCAATATTCAAAGAGACTCTTCTTTTTCGAAATTTTGTAGCCGAGAAGATCGTTATTCAAACAGAAGACAACATTAATTTTATCAAAATGTGATATTCTTTTCTTACTTTCGTAGAATAGTGAGTATTTACCATCATTGTTAAAATTCGTAGCCGAGAAGATCACTGACAAATTTCTGAAAATGTTTTTTTCATTAATTTTATCGAATGTGATATTCTTTTCTTACTTCCGCCCAAAATTACGTACTTACCATCATTGTTTAAATGTCACAATGTTTCTATCTTTCAATAAATTAGTAACTTTAATTTTCTTTTAAGACTTGGCATATTAACCAAATATATGTTTTATATTTCACATTTTACTCTGTGCAAAGTTCTATTATGATTTTCATCTTGGTTTGTTTCTTATTAATGCATGGATTAGACAGCATGAATTATTGATCGATGACAGGAACTGTACCTTTTTTTACACGCTATCACCCTTACTTTTGCATCAAAGCCAACTATAATGTAATTTGGCACCTAAAATACTGCACATCTTATAATATTCAAATCTTAAATGGACGGGTTCGAAGGATGGTAGGATCTTCCCCTAGGATAAGGTTGTGATCTCTAAGAAGTGGGTGGACAGGGCTTAAAATATTGCACGATTTTTCCAATGCCTTAGCGGCCAAGGAAAGATGAAGGCTAATCTCCTCAACAATTTTTTGTTCGGAGGTGTTATATACGAACTACATCTTTCCTTAAACTCTCAAAAATTAGCTCAGGAATCCCAGGAGGAGCAAACACAATGTTTCTTTAGTTTGGAAGGTTGTGGTTGATTCATTTACAGTTACTGAAAAAGGTTTGACTTGGAAGGTGGGTTCTCGAGAACAACTTAAGATTTGTTACGATCCTTGGTTTGGATGTGGGAACAATTATTAGCTTCCATAGGAGATGGTGGAATTTTTGGCAGCTCAAGGAAGACGAACTCTACATCAGGTGGTTGATTTAGAGTCCACCTCTCTTTGGGCTCAAGGCTGGATGAGTCCCCAGGCATTAAATCTCTCAGAAGAATGGCATTAGAGATGGCATAATTACACCCCATCTCTAAATATCTCTCATGTTAGGTTCAATGATAGTGAGCATGAATTACAATGGATGCATTCCGCTTCTGGGGAATATTTTCCCAAGGATAGATATCTTTTCATTATAGCTGATAACGAACTTGACAATCCTACATGGTGGTGGAAGTTGATTTGGAAGCTTGAATGCTTGAAAATGCCCATATTTTCCTTTCATGCTTGATTGAGAATAAATTTCCTTTTGGTGAAAACCTAAAAAAGAGAATTTTCGTTGGGCCAAGTTGGTGCCCATTATGCAAAGCGTAAAAGGAATCAGTGGACCATCTTTTTGTGTTTTGCCCTGTTTCCACCCAAATCTAGAATTCAGTTCGAAATCATCTTTTTGTCAATTGCCAGTGGCAAGGTGACTCTTATAAAGATGCTTGGATGACGTGGTGGAATGCTATTGACCTTAAAAAGATAATAAATCTTCCTCTGATCATCAGTTGGGGCATTTGGCTCAACATAAATCATATAATCTCCCAGGACAAAACCATGAACCTTGATTTGATTGTTGCGCAGGTGATAGCCAATTATGATCTCATCCTTGAAGAAGTTTCCAAACATTAGGGTTCGTACAATGGTTGAAGACAAGGTTGATTTCACTCGTCCTTGGGTTTCTTTGATGACTCTTCCCAATGTGGCAATTGTGGGGTGTTGGGGCCCTTGTTTTGAATTTTGCATGAAGACAGATTTTGGGTTGTGGATTGGCACATGGCAGGTGCAACAACGGTAGGTAGTGGAGCTGACAAGGTTGCAAAGGAGCAGGAGATAGGTGGCAAGGTTGGCGCAGACAAGTGCAGATGAAGGAAAGATGCGGCAAAGGACAGACAGTGGAACTCCTGTTCAATAGGAAGAGGCTGAAAGCAGTCGAGTGAGAACACAGAAGAAACTAACAGTTGCGCTGGCTGGTGAATAAATAGGCCGTCACCCAGCAGCAAAAGGTTACACACACACACACACACACACACACAGAGAGAGAGAGAGAGAGAGAGAGAGAGGGAGATTAGAGTAGAATGAGGCCGAGGAGCAGACACCACAGGAGAGTCCTGTCTTGGTCTCCACATCATTGTATTTCCTGTGTCTCTGTAGATCTGTTATTGTTGTAGTATCTCTCTCTGTCCTGTGGGACCTTTGTAATTGAATCTGGAAGCTCATTATGTCGAGCGATGTAACCCTTGATTCTACTGAAAGGTTATTAATATATTCGAAGGTTGTTGGCATATCGTATGTCTTGAATGTGTTGCATGATTCTTGTAGTACCCTAAAATTTTAAATTGCTTATTATCTGCATGATGTTCTGAGAGATCTTCTATATACGGTGTTATGTATGCATATGATTCTGCATTGGCTTTGAGTTGCGGATGCATCTGCTGACACCAGTCTGTTCCCCTCCTTCATGTGATCATAGCACGCCTCGGGTGAAACTCTCTGCTCTTCAGAGTAGGGTGAAAATGCCGGTGTGGTGCTAGACTACAGCGGACTCCCTTGTTGGCCCAATCCCTGAACCTCAGTCTTGCCCGCAAGAGCTGTTTCCTCGCCAACAAATGGTTCCGTTGCTAGGACCATAAACTTCATCAGGGGAACTAGATCATGGTATCAAGGATCTTCGAAGGAGAAATACGGAGATGGTGGGATAACCACCTGGACTATTTTATAACTCAGCAAGCTGAGCTGAGAAGTCAAAAAGAGAAGGCGATCAGAAATCTAGTTCTATTCTCTGATTCTGCCAGCGATACCTACGAGATATTCTGGGGAAAGTTCCCCAGCAAACTATATAGCTAGTTGCGGAGGCTACAGACCAAAGTGACTAAGGACAAATCACGAAAGATCAACCACAAGTGGGTGCATGGAGATCTAGTGGCCCTTCATCGGCTGCATACCGAGTTGACCCAGATGTAGATTTCTGGGTAGATTCTACCTTAGATGGGTATATTGTGGAGTTTGCAGCGGAGTGCTACCAGTATTTTTCCAGAGCAGAAGCTATATTCTGATCCAGACAAAGAGGGAAGTTGCTGAAGGAAATTCCATTGTGGATTAAGTCCCTGATGGTGGACGAAGGGCTGATGGAGTTCCAGAAATCAGGAATGGAAGCGTAAACCTCCAGTTCTGGGGGAAGGGCTTGAGGGAAAAATGCTACAAGAAATGTGAAGAGGGGGAGTAGGGGAATGGATGCTGAAATCGCAAGGAGGTTGAGGAAGTGACGTGCACATCGGAGGGCGTAGATCGCCGAAAGGTGGCAAGAGAGGGTGATGAGGGAGTTGGAACAACAGGGGAGTAGTCGGAAGGATAAAGAGGAGGTGCCTCAGAAGATGGTGGACATGGAAGGCCAGGTGGGTCCCCAGGAGATGGGAGGGACCGTTGAGGGAGTGTGGCGGGTGCATGGGAGCCCAACCCAGAGCAAGAGAGAGACGATGTCTGACGAAGGAGATGCAGACGTGCGCCCCAAAGAAGATTCCGATGTCGAGTGGTACGTCGCGATGCAGCAATTATTCCAAGAAAGGACGACATTCATATCTCAAGGTATTTATACTCCCCAAAGTTCGAATAGCACGGGTTCCTACCTTCCCCTGGTACTCTATAAACCCCTAAGTGATATTTTTGTTAAGTTAAAAGAGTTGAGTCGATTAAATAACAGTCAATCGTCAGCAGCAATGCATTTTAATAGTAGCATTTCCAGTGGTATACTTACGCAACCAGGACCCAGAGGGTTCATTCTAGTTACACCTCCGCAAGCGAATATGGCAGGATCATTCCCCCGGTACCTAGAATTTTTTGGGCGGGGTAACGATGATGTGGAACAACACTGGTACCTCTGTGAAGTCATATGGAGGGCCAGGTAGATGCCAAATGTAGGAAAGCTGATTGAATTCCAACCACACTGAGAGAAAGGGCATTACGCTGGTTTATAAAGTGGTTAGAGGCCCACCAGAATCCAGCGATTGTGGATGTCAAGAGGGACTTTGTCAGAGAGTTTAAGCTACCCCAAACGGACCAACAAGGTCTGTCCGAACTATGGGAGATCAAGCAAAGAGAAGGAGATACTGCATGGGAGCTGATGCGTAGGTTCAAGGATGCGATCGGGAAACTCAACTACCCGATCGACCCGAATCATCAGAGAGACTGGTTCATCAAGGCTCTGCTTCCCTTGGCGCGAACCCCCCTCACTCAGCAACATATCGACAACTTGCAGGATGCATTGGAATATGCGATGAAGATAGAGGCAATGGCGGGCTACCCGCAAGAATATAAGGGAGGAGCAGCCTCACAGGACCCATCCCTACTGGGACTACAACATTAGATTTCCAATCTGACTGAAAAAATTAAGGAGATGCAGCCCATAAGACCCACTAGGCCAAATGTCTGGTGCACACATTGCCTAGTAGAAGGACACGTGGCGACCGAGTGTCCTCGGTTACGAAGCCAAGGAGTGGGGACCTCAACAACGGCAGTACAGGGGGCTCCACCTATCGGAGGAGTTGTGCAGATAAACTTGCAAGGGTTCTATCCACCACGACAACAGTATACCAGGTTCCCAAATCAGCCGACCCAAGCCGCAACAGAGTATTTGCGAAATTTTCCGAATAGTGGGTCATCAACCTCAGATGTGTCCAATTTTACAGAAGTACTCCAATGTTCCGAGCAACGTGTACTGTGAGTTCTACGCTTCGATGACTCACAGCACCAAACAGTGCAGAGCTCTAGATGCACTGGCAGACCGATTAGATCGGCCCTCCTACAGAGTGAATGAGGCTCCGAGAGGCAGAGGAGGCGGTATGAGGGGAGGTCGTACAAGAGGATGGGGTCCGCTGAGATGCTACAATTGTGATCAAGAGGGACATGTGGTCAGAGAATGTCCCCTACCGAGAAGACCATGGTGTTCCCAGTGCTGCGTGAACACACACGCGATAGAGGACTGTCCCGAACTTATCAAGAAATGGGAGGAAAGAGTAAGGCAGAGAGGCATGAATCTGGTGAACACAGAACCTAGAGGGACAATGACTCTGGAAATGCAGAACGTAGCCATAGTTATGTACGGAGGAAAGAAAATAGGGGAAGATGCATGTGAGAAGGGTCCAATGAGGGCGATCAGGCCAGCATCCCCGAAACACCTAATCAGGTCAGCAATGCAGAAGAAATATTTTGAGGAGGCTGTAGAAACTTTTGCCCATCTGGGGGGAAACGAAGGTATTGAGTTACCTGTGAAGAAAGATATCGGGGAACAGAGCGCTACAGGGGCTCTGATCAAGGAATGGTTCCACCTATTTCTCAAAATTGTTGACAACACTCCAATGCGGGAACATCTCAAGCATACCATGGAGGAAGTGTTGCAGGGGAACGCAGGAGCAAGGGAATCCCCAGAAACAACACCACAGTATGTACAGCGAGTAAAGTGAAACAAAAGAAGAATGGGAAAGGAGTTCCAGTTAGACATGTAGGTTGCAAGATTTTAGATTAGGGACACCATGCTCGATTTGGGATCCGACGTCAATATCCTGCCTCGGAAGACTTGGGAAGCTTTAGGGCAACCACGGCTGACTTATTTACCGATCCAACTCAGGATGGAAAACCAGTACTGCATTGTGCCGATCGGCAGACTCGAAGAAGTCGAGGTAGACATCGCAGGGGTAAAGACCTATACAGACTTCGAGGTAATAGACATTATGGGAGACAAAGATATGTACCCTGTATTGCTAGGGATCGACTGGGCTTTTGAAAACTATGCCATCATTGATCTCAAGAAGGAGTTAATGATTTTTGAAGATGGGGAAGTTAGAGTCACTCAGCCTCTAGACCTGTATCAAGGTCTGAGATATACAGAGACAGTAGATAACAGGGAAGATGCTCAGCTGTTGGACAACCTCTATCAGATGATAGTAGGGAGGAGGGAGGATTACATTAACCTGACAACAACCGGCTTCGTAAGCTAGCGAAGTGTCCAGAGCTCGAAGCTGGGCTCCGAAATAGCTTGGGAGGACTGGCAACAAGGCGGGTATGAGACTAGCACAAGGAGATGTGCCAGTATTGCAAGAATCCATTGGATTGGGGTTGAGATAAGGGAATACCCCACCTTGTCCAATATGCATGCAGTAAATTCCTTCATTACAAAGGTAGAAGATAAGGTACCAGAGGAGCAAAGAATACCACTCATGGACGTAGCGTTACAGTCCACCTCAGCCAGGTGGTGGAAAAATCACCACAACTCCTTGTCGTGGTGGAGGTTTTGAGGGCATGGTTTAAGGAAGACGAAGGACCTCGAAGCAAGCGAAGGTACCAAGTAAATTCCGATCCGAAAGACCATCTGAAATTATGTTAAGAGCAGTGAAGCAGTGTGGGATATCCAGAGGAGCTGTGGGTACATCAGTTTTTCCACTCCTTGGATACCATTCCACAAGTGTTGAGGAGGTAAATCCCCTCTGCGGATAGAGGCGATCCCTACTAGCCCAGATCGGGTCTAGCAACAATCAAACACGCTACAGTGCAGGTTCCTAATCGTAAATAAACCAACTTGCGAGGAAGGCTTACGTGGAATCCAACGCTGTCGTTTGTAGAAGAGGTGGTGCTCCCGTTCCTTTGCCCTAGCAGATCACAATCCTCACGATCTCCGTGATCGGACACCTGCACATGCAAGAAACAACACAAACGCAAGAATAAATCCAGTGCATACAACTATATGTCAGTCGAAGAGAACATAACTCATGAACATGATTAAGAACAAGAGTGGAACCATAACCGATAGTCGCCTATCATTAAAGAGTCAAAAGAAGAATACAACCATAGCTTCGACGCAGCACTCTCCTTTAGCGGTCATCAGCACAACATGTCTCAATAAAGAATGTCAGGGATGGGACAAGCCTCTCTCTCCGGATACTTGGCAATAATCTCCTTGCTTGGATTTGGCCTTAGGGAATCAAGAAGGCTTTTGCAGCATGAAAGCTCTTGGGAACTTGGAGATTCTGGAACTAGCTATTCAGCCATTCAGCCCCTTCATCAATGGATGAAGGCTATACTTATAGAGGAGAGGAGGAGGTTGGGATCCCTACAATAGTGGAAGGGAGGCCTTATCCCTTGGGAGGTTCCCCATAAGGTGGAAACAAGAGGCCAAAGGAGGAAGGCCGTGGTTATTCAGGCGAAACCACTCCTGATGACTCATCCACGAAGTTGTTGTAATCGAAACTTCGCCTCTTTTTTTAAAAAACTTTCCAAAAGCAGATTGGCGAGGGTGCTTAACTGGGACAGAGCGCCAATTGGCGCGGGCTCAGTGTTAATTTTCCCCCATTGGCACAAGGACATAACGGGCTACCAGCGCCAAGGAAAAAACAAGTGTTGTTAGGGGTCTGCTCAGGAAATGATCAACAGAAGAAATGTTGTCCTCATGGAAAGGGATGCAATGATAGTATTTGCAAGGCATGACACTGCTTATTGGTCACAGAAATGACCCTCCAATGGGCGAGATGGGAATTTTAGGGACGGTGACAAATTGCTGTGTAATAGATGCCCCCTAAAGCATGAGGCCCGAGAGAGAGAGCGTCTATGCATTCCGTCCGTGAATACCATCGGAAGTAATGTGGTTTTGGCTCATGGTATTGAAAAAGGGTAATCCTATATAAAGAGAAGAAATTCATTGTGCAAATCATGTGTATGGGTGCAAGATGTATGAGCTTGAATGAATACTTCTCTCTGAAGTATATCCGAATGGAAAGGGTTACAGTTAATTGATAGATCTGAAGTCTATGGTGCATCTATGTTCATGAAGAAAGTTCAAGATCTCTAGATCTGTAAATGAGAATCTTAAGGATGATCTGAAAAGAAGTAAAGAAGACTTGGCGCAAATATGTTAAAGAAATCTGGGTAAGTTGATAAATTTGATCTGTTCTACAAAGCCTATATTTCATAAGCATATACGCAGGTTCAGTCGATGAAAAGCACGTGCATACGCTGATGTTCTTAATAAAAGGCGCGTATGCGCAGTTAGGGTTTCTTTAAAAGGTGCACTGATGTATACGCGGGTTAGCCTTTTGAAAAGCGCGTGTATACGTGGATCCTCTTAATGAATTGCGCGTATGTTTTCTGAACCAATGGTTGCTCAAGAGTGAAGGTGTTTCTCCATATATTTTCTGAAGTCTGGGTTGTTTCTGATGTCTGGTTACAGTGGTCTCACTGTTCTGTATGAAGCACTGGGCAAGAATGATTGTTGATAAATGAAGAGTTGTGTTGAAGCTGTTGGATCCAGTGTGAAAATTGATGAAACGTGGTCCATATTGGTGCTGAGGGTTGTAGCCTTCAGTCAGGGGGTTGGTGCTCCCTTCCAGGAGAGGCTGGTAAACGAGAGCAGGGGGTTGGTGCTCCCTTCCAGGAGAGGCTGGTAAACGAGAGCAGGGGGTTGGTGCTCCCTTCCAGGAGAGGCTGGTAAACGAGAGCAGCGGGGGGTTGGTGCCTCCTTCTAGGAGAGGTCGGTAAACGAGCTTGTAAGTGCCTGCGTGCTGGTATGAGTCTGCGCCAGTACATGGTTGTAAGAAGTTTTCTTTATAATAAATATTGAAGACTGAGACGACGGCAGTGGTGGTTTTCTCCCGAATTGGGTTTCCACCTAAAATCCCGGTGTTCATGTGTGTTGCTTATGTGTGATGATTATTCTGTTCTTTCTGCACCTGTTTACTGTTTTCTAAAACATCTGATGAATGAATAATGCAATGATCTAAGTTAAGAATCAAATGCATAATTAGATCTCTGGACATACGCGAGTTCTGTAAAGGATATCCGCGTATATACGTGATTTGGCTTCAGGAAAGTAGCGTATGGGTTTTTAAAGGAAAAATTAAAAGTTTTATTGTCTGCACAAAATACTGATTCACCCCCCCCTCAGTATTTTTCTCAACAATTGGTTTCAGAGCAGGTCCTTCTGAAAAAGCTTAGCCGCTAGAAGGAAGATCAAGCAAGATGAGCAATCAAGATGGAATAGCATCTATCAAGCCTCCACTCTTTAATGGAAGCAATTTAATCTTCTGGAAAATAAGGATGAGATCCTATCTTCAGTCTATGGGAGCAGATGTATGGGCCATTGTTGAATGAGGATATCAATATCCAGCTGCTGTACCAACAGATCCAACTGAAAAGAAGAATTATGAAACAAATGCAAAGGCAGTCAATGCTCTAATGGGAAGTCTAACTGAATCAGAATTTGTCAAAGTTATGCAGTTGAATACAACAAAGGAGATATGGGACAAAATCATTCTAAGTTATGAAGGTGATGAAAAGGTAAAAAGTGCAAAACTTCAAACTCTCAGAATTGAATATGAAAATTTAAAGATGCATAGTGATGAGAATATTGCCAGTTTCTTTTTACGTCTTGATGATGTTGTAAATTGTATGAGAAATCTGGGAGAAAAAGTCACGGAATCTACTTTGGTTGAGAAAATCTTAAGATCACTAACTGCAAAATTTGAATCAAAAGTCTCTGCTCTTGAAGAAAAACAGGATCTTCAAACTCTTACTGTGGTGCAACTTCATGGCATATTGACTGCATATGAAATGAGGAGAGGAGGATCATCTGAAGTCAAAGAAGTTGTTTTTAAAGCTTCTACAAAAGGGAAAGAAGTTCAAAAACCAGAAGGATCAGGATATATCTTAGAAGAAGATGAGGCAAACTTTGTGAGAAGACTCCAACTAGGAACCGGAAGATTCAAAGGTAAGCTTCCTTTCAAATGTTTTGATTGTGGAAGAGTTGGTCATTATGCTGCAAAGTGTCCTTATAAAGAAATATCTGCTAAAGGGAAAGAAGTAGCAAGAAGGAATAAGAATCGATCTAGCACAAGGAAAAGTTACTATATTAATGAAGACAGTGATGGGTTATCTGATAGTGAGGAAAAATGTGAACAAGATATTAAACTACTCATGGCAAAAGAATATAGAGAAGAAAAGGATACTTTTGTGGATGCTCTAGAAGACAATGATTTTCTTGAAGAAAATAATCAACTCAAAGTAAGCCTAGAAGAAAAGAACATAATCATAGAGACTCTTGAAAATCAGCTTGAAGCAAAGGAAAAACGCATTGAGGAATTGGAGTGTGAAGTAGTAAGTCTAAGGAAAGATAATGAGAAAGTAAAAACTCTCAATCTTAGATTTGCTAAAGGTTTAGAAACCTTAGATGAGATTATCAAGATACAACGGTCTCCTCTTATAAAAACAGGTCTTGGATATACTGGGGAATCTTCCCAGACTTCAGCACCAAATTATCTGAAAGCAGCCACAGCTGGTTCACTACATTCAGCCACTCAGCAAGGGAACAAAGGATCTTTATAGGTAAAGCATGATCATCTCAATTCAAGGAACACTAACAGGGAGATCTTTCAAAGAAGCTACAACCAACAGGTAAATTCAAATAGAAGATTTCATGATCGCAGAAATTTCTACTTCAATGGACAATGTTTCACATGTCACAATTTTGGTCATAAAGCTGTTCAATGTGTTGCATATAAAACCATCATGACAAGAGAAGCAAGAAAGAAAAGGATGGATATTAAACCAAAGAATAACACCTATAACAACTTTTCTCCTCTTCAAAATGAAGTTGAATGTGCTTATTGCAATAACTTTGGCCATGAAGAATCTGAATGCAGGAGCAAAGTTCAGCCAAAACAGCATTCTCCTTCAAGTTCCAAAGTATGGAAAAAGAAGGAATTACAGGTTGAAAATTGTGGGATAGCGTTATTTGCAGAAGGTGAAGAAAATCAATGATACATTGATAGTGGGTGCTCAAGACACATGACAGGTGACAAAAGCAAACTTCTTACATATAATGCTCTAGCAAAGGAAAAGAAATTTACATTTGGAAATGATACTCCTGCTGTAATTAAAGGAAAAGGGTCCGTGTTTCTAAAAGAAAAGGTGAAGGCTAATGATGTCATGTATGTGGATGGATTAAGGCATAACCTGTTAAGTGTAAGTCAAATGTGTGATCAAGGAACAAAAGTGGTCTTTAGTTCAAAAGAATGTGTGGTTCGTGATCTTGATACAAGTAAAACTATTATAAAAGGAAAAAGAACTCCAAGCAACCTGTATGTATTGAAGAACTGCAAAGATCAATGTTACTTGAGCAAATCTTCAGAAAATTGGCTATGGCATAGAAGGCTGGGGCATCTGAGCTTCTCTCAAATCAACAAATCAAGCAGACTTCAAGCTGTTCGTGGTCTTCCCAATATTACTCTACCAGAGAGTATCATATGAAAATCTTGCCAATTCGGTAAGCAGACCAGAGTACAATTTAATGCCAAAGAAGGATCATCAAGTAAGCCTCTTGAACTCATTCATACTGACATATGTGGACCTATGAGGAAAAAGTCACCACGTGGGGAAGAATATTATATCTTATTTATTGATGATTACTCTAGAATGTGTTGGATCGGGCTCATTAAACACAAAGATGAAGCATTTGAAAAATTTCAGATCTTCAAAGCATTAGTTGAAAATGAATTAGATCTAAAAATCAAGTGTCTTAGATCCGATCGAGGAGGAGAATATACATCAAATGAATTCTTTGAATTTTGTGAACAACATGGCATAAAAAGACAGTTCTCTGTAGCAGGCACTCCACAACAAAATGGCGTAGCAGAAAGAATGAATAGAACAATTCAGCAAATGGCTAGAGCTATGCTTGATGATTCTGGAACTCCTGACATGTTCTGGGGTGAAGCAGCACATACAGCAGCTAACATTCTCAACAAGGCTCATGTTCGGGTAAATAGTGACAAAACTCCATATGAACTCTGGTATGGTAATTCTCCCTCTGTGAAGCATTTTAGAATTTTTGGAAGTAAATGCTTTATCAAAAATAATGATGAAAAGCTTGGCAAGTTTGAACCTAGATCAGATGAAGGGATACTTCTTGGTTACTCATCTACAAGCAGAGCATACAAATGTTACAATAAAAGGCTTCGAAAAATTGTTGAATGTATTGATGTTGTTATTGATGAATCTCCTGCAGCTCCTAAAGAAGAAAAACAAACAACAAAAGAAGATGATGGTGACTTTTGTCCTTCTACATCAAATAGAAATGATATAGACAGTGGATCCAATGAAGAACCTGAAAATGATTTATCTAAAAAGGCTCCATCCAGATATGTTCAAAAGAATCATCCTGAATCTCAAATTTTGGGAGACAAGGAATCAGGTGTACAAACAAGGAGGACTCTTGTGGGATCTTCTAGCTATCTAGCACTTCTATCCACAATTGAACCACACAATGTCAATCAAGCTAGCAAAGATGAATGTTGGAAGCAAGCCATGAATGAAGAGCTCGATCAAATTGAAAAGAATGACACTTGGGAATTGGTACCAAGACCACATGATAAAAATGTCATTGGAACTAAATGGATATTCAAGAACAAGTTAAATGAGAATGGGGATGTTATAAGAAACAAAGCTAGACTAGTTTGCAAGGGGTATACTCAACAAGAAGGTATAGACTTTGAAGAAACTTTTGCTCCTGTAGCTAGACTTGAAGCCATAAGAATGTTTCTTGCTTTTTCAAGTTTTCAACAAATTAAAGTTTATCAAATGGATGTTAAATCTACATTTCTCAATGGTGATCTAGAAGAAAAAGTATATATAGAACAACCAGAAGGATTCATTTTGGGAAATGATGAAAATCTTGTTTGTAGACTTAAAAAGGCCCTATATGGTCTCAAACAAGCTCCAAGGGCATGGTATTATCGTCTTGACAAATATCTTCATCAACAAGGTTTTTCAAAGGGGTCTGCTGATAGCAACTTATACACAAAAGTTGAAAATGATAAACTATTGATTGTGGTTGTATATGTTGATGATATCATTTTTGGGAGTAATGAAGATTCTATGAGTCAGAAATTTGCTTTTGTTATGCAGCAAGAATTTGAAATGTCCTTACTTGGAGAACTAACATTCTTTCTTGGCTTACAAGTGCATCAAACTACAGATGGTATATTCTTATCACAAGAAAAATATCTCAAGCAAATTTTGAAGAAGTATGGCATGGAAGAATGCAAACCTGTAAGTACACCAATGATAACCGGATGTAATATCAGTTCTCATGATGATTCTCCCGCGGTAAATCAACCAGAATACAGATCAATGATAGGAAGCCTGCTTTACCTCACTGGGACTAGACCAGACATTATGCATGCATTTGGGATTGTTGGACGATTCCAAGCTAATCCAAAAGAGTCTCACCTGTAGGCTGTCAAAAGAATATTCAAATATCTACAAGGAACTCAAGACTTTGGTCTATGGTATCCAAAAAATGTTGATCTTACTCTTCATGCTTACACTGATGCAGATTGGGCTGGAAGTGTTGATGATCGGAAAAGCACTAGTGGTGGTACATTCTATATGGGACCCTGGTTAGTATCTTGGTTCAGCAAGAAGCAAAATTCTATTGCCTTATCTACAGCAGAAGCAGAATATGTGGCTGCCGCATCTTGTTGCACTCAACTCCTTTGGATGATGCAAACCTTACAAGATTTCCAAATCAAATGTACATCTCCTATCTCCATTATGTGTGATAACACAAGTGCCATCAGTATCTCAAAGAATCCTGTTATGCATTCGAAGACCAAGCACATTCCCATCAAGTATCACTTCTTACGTGAACAAGTGCTTGAAAAAAAGGTGAAGTTGGAATATGTTTCCTCCAAAGAACAAGTTGCTGATATCTTTACCAAACCTCTGCCCAGGGAAGCATTCGAATATCTAAGACAGAAGCTGGAAGTAGTCTCTGCCAGTCAGAAGAACAAATCTGCTTAAATTCAGAAGATTAAATTGGATACGCGTGTTTCCTGAAAGCAAGTTGCGTATATACGCGCGTTCATACACAGAAAACCGCGTATGAGTGGTTGCTGACAATTTTTCAGGATCAACATTTCTTCAGCACAAGCTGTGGTGCTGTTTGGTATCTCTGATGAGAAGAAGATAGGTACATGTAGTACAACTTCAGGGGGAGATGAAGGAATGTGAAGTTTTCAATGTTTCACTTTCCATACGCGGGTTCTATGAACAAAAGTCGCGTATACACGCGAGTTCCAGCAGACACAGTCGCGTATGCATTGATGATAAGAGAATTTATATGATAGCTGAAGATCTGGAGCAGAGGTTCAGGGGAAGCATCAGTCTGACTGCTAATGATTGTACTGTTAGCATTATTCTGGTTATACTCATGCTAATGAAATGATACATGGTTTCTTATGTTGAAGATTATGGATGAGTCTTGTTTGCCTTTTTGATGAAGAGTATTCGTTGCTGAGATGAAAGTCTTATAATTCAGAGATAAGGACAGATCATGCAAAGATTGTTGTCGATGACTTGCTGTTGAAGGTGTTCAGGTTACACAAGCTAAGAAGGAGCCTTGGTCATATGAAAAGGATGTTTGGATGCACATTTTTTCAAGGGGAGCCCTAGCCTTGCTGAGTATAATGCATTGTTGGCATTATGATGGTTCTGATATATGATCTCTCTTGAGGTCTTTCTGGTATTGGTCATGAAAATTCATATTTGTAATTTGATAAAAAGGTCATGTTGAGACCCATGATGTAAAATTGTAATATTCAGTCATGTAAGGACTTGTCAAAATTTGTAAACCCACTTGGTTGGGTAGCTGAGTCAAATTTTTAAACCCACTTGGTTGGGTAGTTGAGTTGAGATGTGTAAACCCACTTGGTTGGGTATTTGAGTCTCATCTGTAAATCCACTTGGATGGATCTTTGATGTATGTATGAGTCTTTGGTGATAGGAAGGTCATAGAGTCATGTACTTCATTGAAAAATATGGTTGAAGATTCAGCATGAGCTCAGGGGGAGCTTGGTCACTTCAGTGTACATCAGATCTGCAGAACGCTTCCTTCTACTTGAGGAGAACAAAAAAAAAAAAAAAAAACCTTGTGTCGGTTTTGATCTGCCCTTTGCCCTTGATGTCAAAGGGGGAGAGTGACATGGTGTTTGCATTCTTAATGTATCTATCTGTTGTGGTGATCAAACTCCATCGTGGTTGCCATCAAGTTCAAAGGGGGAGATTGTTGGCAATATGATGCTGAGTGTTGTCCTTGATGGCAACCCACTTGATGAAGATGATGGAAATCTACTTGATGAAGTTGTGCTTGATAGAATATGTCTTGATGAACCTGTCAAATGATGTTTCTACAGAGAGTACAGAAGGTAATGAAGAAAGGAATTCAGTATGTGCTAGATCGATGATGAAAAGAGTATGTCTCAAGGCATACGCGTATTTGTCTAGGATAAGTCACGCATGCACGCGGAAAATAACGTGCCAAGTCGCGTATGGGCAAAAGCGCTCATAAAGTGAAAAACCAGGGGTAACCACCATGGTATTGACCCATTGTTTTGAGTAATGATTCGTCTATGTGACCCCGTCCAGGAATACCATCGGAAGTAATGTGGTTTTGGCTCATGGTATTGAAAAAGGGTAATCCTATATAAAGAGAAGAAATTCATTGTGCAAATCATGTGTATGGGTGCAAGATGTCTGAGCTTGAATGAATACTTCTCTCTGAAGTATATCCAAATGGAAAGGGTTACAGTTAATTGATAGATCTGAAGTCTATGGTGCATCTATGTTCATGAAGAAAGTTCAAGATCTCTAGATCTGTAAATGAGAATCTTAAGGATGATCTGAAAAGAAGTAAAGAAGACTTGGCGCAAATATGTTAAAGAAATCTGGGTAAGTTGATAAATTTGATCTGTTCTGCAAAGCCTATCTTTCATAAACATATACGCAGGTTCAGTCGATGAAAAGCGCGTGCATATGCGGATGTTCTTAATAAAAGGCGTGTATGCGCAGTTAGGGTTTCTTTAAAAGGTGCACTGATGTATACGCGGGTTAGCCTTTTGAAAAGCGCGTGTATACGCGGATCCTCTTAATGAATTGCGCGTATGTTTTCTGAACCAATGGTTGCTCAAGAGTGAAGGTGTTTCTCCATATCTTTTCTGAAGTCTGGGTTGTTTCTGATGTCTGGTTACAGTGGTCTCACTGTTCTGTATGAAGCACTGGGCAAGAATGATTGTTGATAAATGAAGAGTTGTGTTGAAGCTGTTGGATCCAGTGTGAAAATTGATGAAACGTGGTCCATATTGGTGCTGAGGGTTGTAGCCTTCAGTCAGGGGGTTGGTGCTCCCTTCCAGGAGAGGCTAGTAAACGAGAGCAGGGGGTTGGTGCTCCCTTCCAGGAGAGGATGGTAAACGAGAGCAGGGGGTTGGTGCTCCCTTCTAGGAGAGGTTGGTAAACGAGCGCAGGTGGGTGCCTGCGTACTGGTATGAGTCTGCGACAGTAAATAAGTTGTAAGATGTTTTCTTTATAATAAAATATTGAAGGCTGAGCAACGGCAGTGGTGGTTTTCTCCCGACTTGGGTTTCCACCTAAAATCCTGGTGTTCATGTGTGATGCTTTGTGTGATGGTTTATTCTGTTCTTACTGCACATGTTTACTGTTTATTGAACATCTGATGAATGAATGATGGAATGATATGAGTGAAGAATTAATGACATAATTAGATCTTTGTGTATACGCGAGTTTCATAAAGGTTATCCGCGTGTATACGCGAGTTTAATAAAGGAAAGTAGTGTATGGGTTTTAAGGAATGAAAAAGTGAAATTTTTTGAATATGTAGTAAATACTGATTCACCCCCCCCCCCCTCTCAGTATTTTTCCCAACATCATCGCAGCGGTTCCTCAGGAATGGGTAAAACAACCAAGTGAAGGCATATGATCGGCCAAGCAGATAGTGACGATGGAGTGAGAAAACCAAGGCTCATCTAGCAAAAACAGGCTGAAAAAAATGGCAATCACAAGGGGTAAAATGGGAATGGTTTCATTTTTACACAAGATTGAAATCAAGAAACTCTGCTTGAAGTTGGTTTCATTTTTACACAAGCTTGAAACAAAGATAAACTATGCTTGAAACCTGTTTCATTTTTACACAAGCTTGAAACGGAAACAAACTATGCTTGAAACAGTAAGCATGCCCCCAGCATGGTGACTCAATTCGAGGTACATGCCCCTCAAGCTTCAATCCATATGACAGGCAGATGGAGCGAAGGTTCAAATTATGAGATCAAGAGAAAGACTCGACTGGGATTTTACGAGATCTCATCAAAGACTCGAATTGAACGGGAAAGTGTTTCATTATTTTAATGAGGTTGACACATTAAAAGAACTATCCTCATGACACCTTGTTTCATGGTTTTAAGGAGCTTGACCCAAGACAAGGAACTCTGCTCCGACAACCTTGTTTCATTTTTTAAGGAGCTTGACACAAGACAAGGAACTCTGCTCCAACCAGCTTGTTTCATTTTTTAAGGAGCTTGACACAAGAAAACGAACTGTGCTCCGACAACCTTGTTTCATTTTTTAAGGAGCTTGACACAAGACAAGGAACTCTGCTCCGACAGACCTCATCATAATGAACAAGAAGTCATCGCTTCCAAGAGTTCCACTTCTGATGGAAGGAAAACATCTCGAAAATCAAGACCCAATGCCCCCAGCACCTGATGGACGACGGTATCATTACTGAGCACAGGCACGGGGTAGGTAGCCACATAGTTGACCTGCGGTGGGGCAGATACAACGGGTGGATAAAAACCAGGAAGGGATGATGGCAGGCCAGTTGCCACATCAGGACCAAAGAACGAAAACTGATCAATGGTCATGATCCGTCCTTCATGTGGAAAACAGACCACACGAAAAAGGGAGGAGACAAGCGCTCCCATGGCATAGGCGTAATCGCGCCCCAAGATCAGATTGAAATCCAAAGGGCCTGGAACAACCATCACGTCTATATGGACGGTTTTACCTCCCAAAGTAACAGGTAACCTTGGAAGGATCCCTAACGGTTGACTCGTTCTTCTGTTAAAAGCCAACAGATTCTGCGTAACAGGCGCAAGCAACGGCGAACCGAAAGCTTTTCAGGTAGTTGAGGATAGAATACTAACAGAGGCGCCTTCGTCTATAATGGTGCTGGGTACGACCAGACCAAAAGCCTGTACTGTGATCTCGAAAGGCACATAAGACGGAAGGCGGTATCCTGCAAATCGACTCCAATCGAAGGAAGCGACCAAAATACTTGGAGGGGCTACCATCGAACTGAGATGGTCTTCCCCTCGTGTTACGTGTTAGCGCTTGAATCTACCTTAGGCTAAATTAAGGTAAAACTCCAGGCAACATCAAACCAAGCTTAGCCTCGTAGCTAGCCCTACGAGGACAGGAGAGGGCTCTCTCCGGGTCTATCTCGGCAAAAGGTCTTCAAAGGGGCTGAGATGACTCAAAATTGATACTGATTTTAGGCTAGTAAAGAGATAGGAAAGTTTGTTTTAAATTTTTGGGTTTTTTGTTGGAGAAATGTGAAAAACTTAGCCGATCTTGCAGACCCGAGTTGGGGCAAGGCGTAACTTGGATGCTGATTAGGTGTATGGATGGATCAGAATGACAAGGAGTTGAGGAGGGAAAGGGAGAATAGGAATCCTCTTCAAATTGGAAAAAACATATAAAACTAAACAAATTTAAAGGCAGAGCACTGAAATCAATGGATTCAACCTCATTTACTCATTCATTTAGTTTCAGAAGTAAAGGAAGGGAATGGAATACATCAAAAATTAAAGAAATTACAAATAACTGAGAGAAAACACCATCAAGAAATAAAAGCCACAAGAATCCCAACAGGTGCTGCAAAACCTCTGATCTTTCCTTAGCCAAAATGCAAAAAATATGTACAATAGTGTGCCAAAGTTTTCCCAAGAATCCAACCAGTCCAACCTATAGAATGTCTCAGAAATCACATCATATAGACCATCCTAACCCCTTCCCATGAATCTAGGGGTCGAATTCCTCCTTCTAGGAGCAATTCCAACCAATTCTAAACAAGGAGCTAAAATCTAGGTAGCCAAAACAACTTGCCTCTAAAAGGAAGGAAATTGATTCTTTCACTTGATTTTCACTTTTTTGGGAGTGAATCTTCTAGAATAGGTAAAAGTGAGTCCAAGTTTCATTACAATCACAAAATTACATCAAGACACTCAAAAATTACACCCACAATCAAAACTAGTCCAACTGGCCGAAATCCTGAGCTGGAAGGTGTAAAATTAGCCAATTTCCTCTATGCGCCACGCGCCTGAGCTCTATGCGTCGCGTGCCTTTCAGCCTACTTTTGGGGCACTTCCTAGCATCAAAATCAAGCTCATGATAGCTTGTTGGAAAGCCCTGGATGTCTGCTATCCAGCCCAAGTGGAATTTCCCAATTTTGAGCTCATTTTCCCCTCCAAAACTTCATTCTCCCACAAGTACTTCCTGCTGGTGCAAAAGGTGGCAGAAAGTTGATTTTCATGGTGTTTTTGGCCCTTTTGATCATCCAAAACTTGATGAAATTCTTTGGCCATATTGGAGCATGCATAAATTACCATGAAAAATCCAAAAATATAAATTTTTCCTCTAGCAAGTGTCCCAATCATAAGCGCGCGCGTTGACGCGCTACGCGTTGGGCTGAAAAACCTGTTTTGAGACCAAAATATTTCAAAATGACAAAAAATTCTCCGAATTTGCTCAAATTCGGAGAGAAGACCCTCCATCATGTATTATGTTCATCCAATGAAGCCTCGGCCAAAATCCGAAGCGGATCAGGCCTCTTTCACCGTTTTAGTGCTTTGCTCAACCTCCTCTTCAGAATCTTCATTTTTGCTTTGCAGACGTGCATGCGGGCCCAATAATGACCTTTCATGTGATGGAGCATGTCTTTGTCTCTATTGGCCTTTGCCAACAACTTCTCCAGATGAATGTTAACATTCGTGAGTCAAGTATCTCGATCAGCCGGTGTCATGTCACCTGGTCTCTTCCGAGCCAATTGTCGATCTTCACGGATTCGCCGCAGTTCTACAAGTGTGTGCTGATCCTCCAGCTGTTTGTTACGCTGTTCCAGGTAGTTTATCACCCACTGAGCTCTCTGCAATTTCACATTCAGCGTGTCAATCTCAGCCTTCTTCTCCTGGATGATCTCTTTCAGTTTCGAGCTAGGAGAGCTCGCATCAACATCGATGAACATAAAGTCGGTGTCCCGACCTCCTGAAGGGCCCTCATCATGAATAGGCCTCTTGCCGTTGTCCTGAATCTGTACCTGTGCTGAAGAAGAAGGCGAGACCCCTTCCACCCCGGGTGGAGATAATACTCGCGCTGCTAATGAAGTCAACGAGACCCCTTCCACCCCGGGTGGAGATAGTACTCGTCGTGTAGCTGAAAATAAGGCCCTGTGGCCTCGCTGGTATGTCACATACACTGGAGCACTGATGTGCTCGGTCTCAGGAATTTCAAGCTGATGTGAAGGCTCTCCCTCATCATGAACTACCTCGGGAGGCGGCTACGGTGCTGTGAAGAAGTCACGGGAGATGAAATCCTCCCAAACAATGCCCTGCTGTGTCAGCTGATGTACCACCATGATTTTGATCAGTGCGTAATGATATATACTTCTATGCTGCTGTGCTGGGGTCTTCTTCTGTACAAGAAATTTCATCCTCTCTATGTTGCGATACATAAGTATGGAATGCTCATCATACGTACCCTCGTGAAATGCATCAACAAACGGACATGGTACGCATAGAGGCGCGAGAATCTTCCCTCGCAACTGAAATATCGAATGATGAGTTTCATCAATGGTGCAAACTCATCCTTCAGAAATCTGAATGGAAATACCCTGCTCAGTTGCCTCATATACCCAGGTTTGATGTATGGCTCATAGTAGGATTTCTCTAGCTGTTGTCGTTTGTTCCATTCCTCTCCTATGTTTGGTATTCCGGTGGCCTAAGCAATGGTATCTGGTGACAGAATGAAATCTACTCCGGCAAGGTTTACATGGCCCTCATGTAAATGTAGAACAAATAGACGAGCTAGTTCATGATGATGCTGAGTTTGGGAAATCATCTCACAGTATTGGAAACATGTCTGATGCTGAAAACAATCCATTGTAAGTGGGCAAGCCTGCAATTGAGCCAAAGAAGTAGGCTCCTCCCTGACATGCCTACCACTTTTGCCACTTTTGTGATACCTCCGTGGCACATTACCCTCTACTGTGGAATCACTGTCATACTCCTGCTCATAAACTGAATCCGTCTCTGACATGGCTTTGAAAACAAGATGTTTGCAATATATATGCTGATATAGGTATAGTGAAAACAAGAGTTCAGTGTATGCTCAAAACCCAAAAGTGTCACATGTGCATCCAAGTGTTATAGGAAAACCACAGTGGTAATGGCTCTGTCAAATGAATTTGCATGAAAAACAGTCACTGCTTTGATTATAAGGGGATTTGACAAGTAAGTAGAAGAGAGTATAATGTGGGGAAAACAACTATTAGGAACAAAATGACAATATCCCTTGCAGTGTTTGACAATGTCAATGGAGGATGTGGACAAGTGAAAATGGGACTATGTCATAACATGAATGATAAACAGTGTGAAAATGACAATGGAATGACAATGACAGCAGTGGTTTAATAGTAAAGAGAGCGTGAGGCTAAGGTAAACAATGAGCAGGGACACCACTGACAATAGATGCATGAGCATATATATCAACAACACAAGCTTGGAAACCCCCACACAGTCACTAACATTTATTTCAAAACCCTAAGAAATGAATTTGAAAATAAACATAGGGTTTACATTTCTCCACATTAAACACTTGTTTCTCCACTCTCAAAACAACATAATCATGTCCAAAATTCACTGAGAAAACTTGAAGAACCTACTTGCAAGCAGTTGGAGGCAATTTAGTATGAATCTGGGCGAAGGAGAAAAAATTTCCGGCCCTGATACTCTACGCGTCGCGCGCTTACCTAGTGCGCGTCGCGCGGTATGTGCGTCGCGCGCCTTGTGTGCGTCGCGCGCCTCCCGTGTGCGCCGCGCGCACTTCCACCTCCAGTCCACGGCTTTGAAAACGATTTTATTGCCTCCAACACTCCAAACTCGACTTTGCTTTGGGAATTTGTGAAAAGAATTTGTCTTCAATGCTTTATATAGGTTGGAAAATATCTCACAAGAATCAGATTTGATTTAAATTTTCTTCATAACCCACTTTGCAATGTTTGGCACTTTGACATTTAATGCAAATCTATCTTTTGGCTTTCCACTGTTTTTTCTGAGTCTTGAACTAATGAAACTTGGTTGTTTTTGCAGGGATTTGGCATTTTGGCTTCGACAAAGACCAAAGGCTGCTGTTGAACTTCTTATGGTGGAACAAATACACAATTATTACAAAAAATAAATTTGACAATTTCTAGTTTCAAAACAGAGTTTTGAACTAAAAATGTCTTCAAATGTTTTTGAGAATAAAAATATGAAATGGGAACCTTTTCCAAACCAACCTCATGGCCTGCGGGCTTTTATCACATGTATCAAAAGACTTGAAACCCTAGACTCTAGGACTAAAGACTCTTTTTGACGAAAACAATCATTTATGACCATGAATGACGTGACCTAAACTTCAGTGATTTTTGAGGAATTTTAATTAGCCCTGCAAGTACAAGCATGAGGAAATACAAGACGACCAGACCCTCTCGTCAGTCAATGGCATGCTCCTAGCGAAATGCAACGAAGTGGAACGAGCGAGACACCTAAAAATGATATGCAAAAAACGAAATGATCTCTGATGGAGGGCTGTAAGGACCGACTCTAACATTATGGAAGAATAAGGAGCATCCTCCACGACCTCCATCGCGAAGGTGGGAGGAGTATCCTCTGGGACCTCTATCGCGGGAGGCAGAAGAGAAACTTCTTGAGGTATCGGGACAGGAGAATCTTTCTCCAAATCCGAGGAATCTGAAGAAACAAGAAGAACCTGGGGGGTGTGAGATCCACTCTTAATGGAAAAGACCTGGTGCACCGTAGACGGGGCCAGCTCAACTGATCCCACGACCAATGGTTGGTCGGGAACGGATTCCTGAATTTGAATTTCTGAGGGAGCGGGATTGACCAAGGATGACTCTTGATCAATCATAGGATCAACTGGTGGAAGACTCAAAGAAAGCTGTTTGTAACCAGCTGGAAGGCATGGTGCAGAAACAACTGAGTTGTCCAAAACTGGCTTGGCTTATCCATATACGAACAAAGGTGAATGGCATGGTGCCCTTCACACAACTTGCAGGGATTGGTAATATTACCTTTCTTCTTAGGAGCCTTACCAGCAGCAGCTGAAGACGTGCCCCCAACCTGACTCCCAAAAGCCAAAGGCAACAGGGGGCGACCATTGGACCATACTTCAAGCACCTTGGGAATGCCAGGGCAAACTCGAAGAAGATGGTCTCCTGTGCACAACATGCAAGGGAACTTGACTTTCCGTGGAGGGTTGGGAGGTTTATCAAGAGGAGACTTCTCAGAAGCAGTAGCTGGAGCCTTAGCCTCTCTTTTATCGGACTTCTTCTTCTTTGTCTTCTTCTTCTTCTTCTTAGCCACCCGGTTACTCGAATCCAGACTTTCACCAGGCGAAGTAGAAAAAGAGGACGCAGAAACAGGTGAAGAAGGGGAGAGGTCCACCTTGGAATCAACATGATGTTGTTCAGCAGTGAACCGATTAAATCGCAGCCGAGATTCGGGGACTCACAGGGGAGAGGTCCAAATATGCAAACTCAAAGTTAACCTAGAAGGGACAACAATGCCATGTATGAGCACCAACATTTCCAAAAGGAAAAGGACCAGATTCTATCGGAGGGGTTTCCTTTGGTTGGTGAACTCCGGAAAAGCTGCCATTAGAAACAATCTTGAGAACAACACCCTAAGGAAACAAACTTTAACCAGGAATATTTCGTGGGCAGTTAATTTTTAAAACATTGAAACAAAACTCTACCGTTTCATCTTTTAAGAGTCGAGAAACAGGAAAAAGGTGACTCTATCACTTTAAGATTGGAAACAAGCGTGAAAGGACAAGCGCTTGATGAAATTTTCAAATTTCATGAGCGAAATATCAAATGACTACTCAGAATACAGGGGAAAGGGTGAACTAGCCACATACACCTTGGTTTCAAATGAAAGAGAAATCAACCAAGGACTTGCACGTACATGCAGAAATTCTCGAATGGTAGTTCGATGCAGTATAGGGTGGGTAACCAAGCCTTATGGATAAAGGATTGAAACCTAGAGGGGTCTCACTTTATATACGTGATGGTACGGGGAGCACAAGTCCGTGCTAGCGCTTTCTAAAGCCAAAAGGCAAACGACAGCTACTAGGTTTAAAGACGTCGGAACACGTCTCTAGCCTAGACCTCTAAATGTTTCGTTATTGTTTCAATGCTTCCTTAGGTAATTTGAGTAAATTTTATGGTTGATCTTCAATTATGTTTCAGTTTTCAGGCCCTAACGAATGTGATGTCTCAAAAATCTCCTAAATGCAGCCATATGAGAAAAGAAATCTTTTCAATTCAATGAATGCTATCTAGTTAAGGGAAGATTTTCAAACAATGATGCAACAAACAACAACACTGAAAAACGAAACTTTCCAAACTAGATGACTTTCACTATCCAAAAGTATTCTAAAACATTCAACGAAGCAAATTAAGAAATGTAATCTATGCAAGATTCTCTTTTCCGAAAACTATGCAATTGTAATCTATGCACAATTTCCTTTTCCTTTTCAAATGATAAGAACGTACTCAATGCATTTTTCGGTGAAATGAGAATCTACTTAATGCATGCTTTTAATAAAAGAGAATGCACTCAAAGCGATTTTTAGTTTTCAATCACTAAACAATGTGATCTAAGTCCAATGATAAATCTCAAAAAATACTTTTCGATGCAATGTGATCTAATGCATTTAAACGAAAAGCAAACTATGAGACGAAAACTAAAAGAACGCAAATCTCCTTGATGAATGCAAAAGAGATGTAAAAAAACACTAAGAATGCAATCGTCGTTTCAAACACTTTGTCACGAAATCCCTCAAAAGGCGACAAGACATATGAAGTCAAAAACAAAGAGGACTTCCAAAGCAAGAGATCAAAACAAGGCATTCATTCCCTTTTACATCAAACAATCATGGAAATAAGACATTTCAAACAATGAGCAATGTAATCTATGCTCATACAGAGGAAAGGCCAGAAGGGAAAGACACACTGGTGAAGGATTTAGGGAAAAAAAATCTCAATTTTCACACACCCTGAAATTGGCTCGACTTGTACATTGACAACTAGCGCCAACTAGCGTGACTTGCACACTGACAACTAGTGCCAATGGCCAGTCGGCGCGGGTTGCTAACTGACAACAAGCGCCAACGCCTGAAAATGAAAAAGAAATAATTTCTCCCAACCAAGACCAGACTCACCACTTCAAGCAGAATCTCCAAGACTCAAATGAACCATGTGATCTAGGCTCAAAGCGAGATAGACATAGATCAAGCTCAGAAAGCTCAAAATAGAGTAAACCCTAGTACCTTACAGGATTGGCGCGACTGTAAGGCTGAAACTAGCGCCAGAATAGAATTGGCGCGGGTAATACACTAGCAACCTACGCCAATGGGTGCAACTGTCAAGCTGAAAAGCGCGCCAGTCGAGTTTACCAGTCAAAAATAAAAAAGAGCAATCCAACAAGCAGACCAGTGATGATCAAGCTATCCAAAAGCCAAATTCACTGAAAGAGCTAGCCCAAAGAGCTGATCAAGCAAGCAGAATCAAGAATCAACCGAAGAGACAAGACAAAGCTCCAAGTGTTCAGTTTACAAACTAAACCAGAGATTGACTGAAGCAGCTTTGATCTACTTCGCAATTGCAGAGAAAAAGCGTTTCGAAGGCTATCTGGCTGCACTTCAGGCTCCGTCTATAGCTTACAAATCAAACAACAAGCTGATTCCCCAGTGGAGTTGCCAAATTGTTGAGGAGGTAAATCCCCTCTGCGAACAGAGGCGATCCCTACTAGCCCAGATCGGGTCTAGCAACAATCAAACACGCTACAGTGCAGGTTCCTAATCATAAATAAACCGACTTGCGAGGAAGGCTTAACACTTAACTACACTGCCGTTTGTAGAAGAGGGTGCTCCTGCCTTTGCCCCGGTAGATTAACTCACGATCTCCGGATCTGACACTGCATGCAACACAAACGCAAGCATAAAATCCAAAGGCATAAAACTATATGCCGTGACATATGAACATGATTAAGAACAAGGGAACCATAACCGATAGTCATTATCATCATTAAATAAAAGAAGAATACAACCATAGCTTCGATGCAAAACTCTCCTTTAGCTGGCCACATGGTTGTGCTCGATAGCCCGGTCAGTGGATGGGACAAGCCTCTCTCCGGATATCAAGGCAATAATCTCCTGGTTTGATTTGGCTTGTGGGAATACAAGGAAGGCTTTTGGCAAAGATGAAAGCTCTGGGTCCTGGGAGATCAGAACTAGCTATTCAGCCCTTCAGCCCCTTCATCAATGGATGAAGGCTATATTTATGGAGGAGAGGAGGAGGTTGGGATCCCTACAATAGTGGAAGGGAAGCCTTATCCTTTGGGAGGTTCCCCATATGGTGGAAACAAGAGGCCAAAGGAGGAGGGTCGTGGTTATTCAGTCGAAACCACTCCCGATGACTCATCCACGAAGTTGTTGTAATCGAAACTTCACCCCTTTTTTTAAAAAACTTTCCAAAGGACATGCTGGTGCTTAATCGTGGGACATAGCGCCCACTGGCACGGGCCTGGCTTCCATTGGCTGGCATAACGGAAGCTACCAGCCGCCAAGGCAAAATAGGTGTTTTAGGGTTCGTCAGAAATGATCAACAAGAAATGTTGTCCTCATGGAAAGGATGCAATGATGAGCTTGCTTATCATTGCAGTAAAACGACCCTCCAATGGGGATGAACAGAGGTGGATCTGACAAATTGCTGTGTAACAACAAGCTTGGTACTTAGAAGAAGAGAGGAAGAGAGGGACCAGTTCCTGGTAGGAGGTTGCAGGAAAATTTGTTCAGTGCTTCTCATTTAAGGGGAAGACAGACCCGATATCCCAAGCATTACAGGCCATAAAAGGAATATTTTTTTTCCCCAATCAGGGCGCAAATAGGAGGTCATTGATGCTGAACCCTGATGGTAGACACAAGTTGGCTTTCCAAAGGATTGACCACGAGCTAGAAGATGACAGTCTGGAGGATGTGAGGCACCTGTACTTTGAAGAGACAGAAGGAGAACAGAACATCAAATAAGAGCCTACCAATGAAGGAATACATCTACTCTGCTGAGGACTAAAAAGCTAAACGTCGGCACGGAGGAAAAACCCAAACTGGCCACAGTTGGGAACTACTGGGATGAGGAGACGACGAAGGAAATTTTTAGTCTCCTCAAGGAATACGAAGACCTATTCCCTTCGTCGGTTGCAGATTTGAAAGGGATCAAAGGGGATCTCGGAGAGATGAGTATTATATTGAAGCCGGATGCCAGGCCAGTGAAGCATTGACTTTACTGGCTGAACCAACGGATAAAGGAGAAAGTCAAAATAGAGATCGAAAAAATGCTGAATGTAGGCCTGATTTTCCCTGTGGAAGAAGCAGAGTGGGTGAGTCCCATCGTCATTCAAAATAAGAAGGACAAATCAGAAATCCGTGTCTGTGTGGACTACCGAAGTTTGAACAACGCCTGCATCCATGACCCATTCCCCACCCCATTCAGCAACGAAGTACTAGATAACGTTGCGAGGAATGAGGCATACTCCTTCACTGATGGGTTCTCAGGATATCATCAAGTGCGCATCACGGAAGAGGGCAAGAAGAAGACAACGTTCACAACAGAGTGGGGGTCCTTTGCATATCACGTGATGCCATTTTGGTTGAAGAACGCACCTGCTGTGTTCTCTAAGATTGTCATAGCTTATTTCTGGGAATATATTCATAAGTTCCTGGAAGTCTACATGGATGATTGGACAGTCTAGAGCTTGTTGAAGGATCACGCCACCCTACTACGCATAATTTTTGACCAGTGTCGACAACTGCAGATTTCGTTGAATCTGAAGAAATGCATCTTCACAGTTCCGTTTAGAACACTCCTAGGACATGTGGTGTGTAGGCAAGGAGTCTGTGTCAACCTTGCAAAGGTGGCAGTAATCGTCAACATGGAAGCACCGGAAACTGTGAAGCAGTTGAGATCACTACTGGGGCACACGGGCTATTATAGGAGATTCATTAGAAACTATGCTAAGATAACTGCTCCTTTGGAGAATTTACTATGGAAGTCAGAGGTGTTCCAGTCAACGAACGACTATAGATTAGCTCTCGATGCTTTAAAGGAGAAGCTGGCAACTGCACCCATTCTGGTTCACCCAGATTGGGATAAGCAGTTCCATGTGCATATCGATGCTTCCGGCATTGCAATTGGGGCTATCTTAGTGCAACCAGGGGAAATGACAGTCGACCACCCAGTGTACTTTTCCAGCTGCAAGCTGTCTAATGCGGAGAGGAATTACACCACCACGGAGAGGGAGGCTCTAGCAATGGTGTACTCGCTCCAAAATTTCTGCCACTACCTCCTAGGAGGTAAGTTCAAATTCTTCACTGATCACTCTACCTTGAAATACCTAGTCAATAAGCTAGTTTTGGAAGGACGGATATGCCGATGGCTCCTACTCTTCCAAGAGTTCACCTTAGAAGTGATTGTCAAGCCCAGAAGGCTGAATGTCAGGCCCGATCACTTATCCTGGCTGGAGACTGGAGAAAATTAGGGCTCTCTAGATGATAAGTTGCCTGATGCTGATATTTTCCAGGTAGAAGCCATTCCGGATTATTTGACCAAAATCACAACATACCTCACCATGGGGCAGTGTCCACAGCACTATACCCTGGTCTAGAAATGACACCTGGTCATCTGAGCTGCTGAATACCAACTGATTACGGGGCAGTTGTATAAGTTGGGGCTTGACGAGATTCTGCGGAGGTGTGCCCTCGATCATGAACATGAAGTCGTTCTGTGGGAATGCCATAGCGGCATCGCGAGAGGACACGTGGGAGCGAAACTCACAGCCAGGAAAGTGCTGCAAGCTGGACTATGGTGGCCAACTCTCCATGCCGACAGTAAATATTTTGTTAAGAAATGCGATGTTTGTCAGAGGATAGGGAAGCCCTCTCATAGAGACGAACTCCCACTGCACCCGGTGACTGTATTACAACCATTTGAGAAGTGGGCTATCAACTTCGTAGGCCCCATAACACCTATAGCCATACATTCAAAGGCCCGGTACATCATCACTGCCACAGAATACCTAACCAGATGGGCTGAAGCAGTGGCAGTGAGGGATTGTACGGTAGAAACTGCAGCCCAATTTATCTTTGACAGCATCATCAGCAGATTTGGCTACCCAAGGAGCTTAACCAGTGATCAAGGTACACACTTCATTAATGAAATGATCAAATCGCTGCTGGACACCTTTATGATACAACATCACCAAAGCAGCCCGTACCACCCATAGGCCAATGGCACTGTCGAAGCGTTTAATAAAATCCTCGAAAAAGGCTTGACGAAGATCTGTAATGCAAAAAGGGATGATTGGGATGAACGTCTGCCAGCCACAATGTGGGCCTATCGAACCACAGTGAAGCGCTTGACGAATCAAACACCTTTCTAGCTAGTGTATGGCCGAGAAGCTGTGATTCCAGCCGAGTTCACCATACTGAGCCTTCTTATCGCCACATCCCTAAAGTTCTCGGAGGAGGAATCACTACAGAAACGCTTGCACGAATTACAGGAACTTGACGAGGCCAGGTTCCTTGCCGAGTTTCATCAAAAAGATCAGAAAGACAGGCAGAAGGTGTGGCATGATCGACATATTAGGAACAAAACGTTCCAGGTTGGCGATAAGGTTCTGCTATATGATAGCAGGTTTAAAAAATTTCCAGGGAAACTGCAGATGCACTGGTTGGGACCATACTATGTCATCGAAATCAAGGATTTTGGAGCAGTTCGGTTGACTCAACTGGATGGTACTATTTTACCTGGATGGGTGAATGGCGCACGCCTGAAGCCCTACCATGACTAGGTTTCTTTAGTTTTCTTTCAATAACTCTCACAACCGAGAGAAGTCTGTAGAATAGCGTAGTTGAATAACTCTCTCACACCCGATGAGCGTAGGTAGTGTCACAATCCATGCATAGGTCTTCAATAACAGCTGGGTTGCGGGGACCGCAACGCAACCGATTGTGGTCGGGGAGGGTCGCGTCCAGCATGCCATCCACATAGGATAAGAAAACGTGTCAAGTGTCAATCCCCATCATTTCGTCCAATACTTGTGTCAGTCCGTAGGATCGCTAGGATTTGCAAAATAAATTGCCATAATTAGAAGTAACCTTACAATAATAAATTTTCCATAATTAGAAGTAACCTCAGCCGTCGCGTCTGCCCATTTCCCCACATTACCGTCGGCAGATGTCAGAACACACCTCAGTAGGCAACTAATCACACAATTATCACCGCAAAGGAAGTCAATAAGAATTAATTAGTTATGGGGTCTCATCAACCTCACTCGTGTCGGTTAATTACATAGCCTGCATGTAGAAAAGAGCGAGAATGCTGGAGATTTCCGAGTTAGAAACATCTCAAGGAGCAAGGAAGGTTGTGAGCACAAAAGAACAGGGAAGGTTGCAGGAGGTAGAGAGCCAGGGACGCAGAGGTGAAGCAGTGATACAGGTGTACCAGCGCAGAGTGAAGATGGCTAGAACAATCCCATCAGTTGTCGAGCCTGAGATAGATGGAAGAATTTTAAAGACGGAGTCACTGGTCGGGAAATATGATAGTGCAACTTTGATAGACTCGGACCTCACAGACTGGTTCGAATTCCCAGCCATGAAGCGGCAAATGTATATGGAGGATTATTTGACGGCAGTTGGGAATCCCGCATCACGAACATGGCCAGTGTTATGGGGCCTCTGAAAATCAACACTACTAAATCTAAGAGACTTGCCGGTATTTGGCACCACGGGCACTATCATGCAGTTTACAAAACTCTTACTCAGCTGGATTCAGAACGGCTCATTGTGGTTGGGGAAGTAGATCCCCGTACGTGCAGAGGATATTGACCGGTTGACAGGATTATCACAAGAAAGTCAGGAAGTCTCGGCCGCGTTCCAAACAGTATCAAAGCGGGCTAGGAAGGACGAAGAGCAGAACCTATACACCAAGTATGGTACATGGCGCAGAGGCAAGGGAGCTAGGATAGACCTGATTGATCAGCCCAATGTTAAAGTTGCATGCTACCTCATCGCTAGCAAAACAATGAGGCACTATACGAAGGGAGAATGCACCCTAGCCACCACCTCGGTGGTAGAGCACTCTATCCAGGGAACACAGCTCAATTGGTGTTCATTCATTCTCCACAAGTTGTTCGAGGCATGCGAGGACAACTATCAGAGAGCGACGAGATTCATATACAGGTACTTGATCATGGCCTTCGCCATGTGGAAATATTCCTTCCCCGGCAGGCGAACACCAACTGAGATACTAGACAACCAGCCACTAGCAATGAAATACACTCCCTGGAGGGTATCCAACAACCTAGGTTCGAAGGAGGCCAATGAGGAGGGATTTTGGGTTTGGTATGGTATGATGGTAGACATGGTCACAAGCCAACAGCGAATACCGGGGGTTCTGCTAGACAAATACAGTGAACAGGTCTGGTTCGGGGTCACACACAACCACACTCTCCTTAGGCCAAAAGGTGTGCTGGCGATGCCTTTTGAAATGACGCCCATAAAGCTGCACATTGATGAAAACACCTTCCACTCGAAAGCCTGCGGATGGCCAGGAGTACAGATGGAGGTATGGGAGGAAGAATACATCTACGATTTTGCAGGAATGATGGCTGTGCCGCTACCAGGAGAGACACCAGAGAAAACAACAGCTAGGGTGACGAGACTGCAACTGAATCCAGTCATCGATCGACTAAATGACAAGGTACACAACCTCAATCATACTGTTCAAAATATAGCCAATGAGTCTCCTGAATTCCAAGCCTCCCAGTTCGCCTCAGTCCCCATCATGACTCCTATTTTCACCCCACTGCCTAATATTGTGTTTACTACACCACCCCTAGCGCCCACAACACTGGGGAAAAAGTCAAAAGCTGTAAAGCCAGGCGTAGTGCCAAAAGCAAAGAAACCCAGGGTGGAAGTCTCTAGCTTCGTGGTTGACCTCACTGGCGAGGATCAGCCACAACAGAAAAATCGGGGAGTCTTGATCATAGAAGAACCCCTCATGGAGACGCTGGTGACTAGCGAGCTTCCACCCCCTAACCCACTTTTTCCACTTAACTTTCTAAATATTCGTCCTTCACCACTTGCAATTACCAATTTCCAAAATTCACCTCGTTCCGGGAACCTAACACCTCCGCCCCCTCCACTTCATCCGCCACCGTGTCAGACTTCGTCATCAGTAGAGAATGGACTAGTGGAGACCTCGAGATTGAAGTTAACTCGGGTACTACAGAAGTACCCGTGGTTAGCCAAACCCTAGCCCCCCAAGTCACATTTGATGAACTTAACGGCCAGGCAGAGCAAGCTATAAAAGACAGAGCTGACTAACTTCCAGTGCAGAATCCAGAACAACCTGCTCACTCGACCCCCCCAGACACAGGAGCAGCACCCGAATCATGGCCCGACGTTAACATGTGCGATTCTAGCCACCAGGCCAAGGATCCAACCCTGCCGCCGTCACCAACAGAACATTCGGCCAAGTCCGTAGCTAGCGGGCAACCCTTACAGGCGAGGCTGCCAGAGCAGGGTACGTTAGGAGTAGAAAGCATGGAAACATGGGGGACGTCCCAACTGTTCCACTTCATACAGCGGGCCGCACAGCTGGTCGATGGGCTCCATGCTGAACTTCAACAGAGATGTGAGCAACAACATCAACAAATCATTGTGCTTACTGAAGAGCGTGATTAGCTGCGAACTGAGAAGGGGGCCCTGCAATAAGAAGTTGCACTGGTGACTCGAATCTTTCGGGACATCTGGCCCACGGTAGCGGCCTACAACACCTAGGTACCCCCACTGGAGGTCCAAGAAGATACTGTGGGTGAACGCGCTATCCACGTCAAGGTGGCCTGGGAAAACCTTCGATATGAGAACACTGAGCTCAAAGCAGCTCTAGCAGCCCGCCCAACTCTCCCAGACCCCCAAGTCATTTATGCTAACTAGATAACATCAAGAAAGGAACAGGTTGAAAGAGTGCAGGAAGCCTTGAGTACTGCAGCCCGGGAAGCGTATGACCTACTGAAGGGTCTACAAGAATATACGACGACCCTGACTCTCAAGACCCAACCCTTGTCTCTACAGTTTCAACAAATCAACCAAGAGATTCAGAATGCAAAGGACCCAGTCGGCCTTGATCCGCTATATGCCGCAGCAGATAGCCTAGAAGTCCAGATTCAACAGATAGAGGCCAGTTTAGCAATGACCAAGCAGGCCCTCCGGGAGCTCAGGCAACGTGTCATGGCAAGTGCTCAGAAGATGCAGCAACTGGTCGCTCAGGCTAGTACACAGGTCTCAACCGTCTTTGGCAAGCTCCCGACTGAAGGAGGAGAGGAAGCCGTCACTCGAATCGCAGCCGCAACTAAACCAATTCTGCAGGAGTGGTAGCAGGTTGTAGCTTCCTTCCAGGATCTCAAGGTCATGGTCCTTGCAAAGGTCCTTGAGTTGGGGCCCTTGTTTGAGCAAACAGAGGAGGGACGACCAGCAAAACAAGAGACGGGAACAAGCGGAGCCATGGAGGTGGAGACAGTGATCTGCGATTGACTCGGGACGAGTCAAGAGACTGTGGTTGGGGCTTGTTGGGGCCCTTGTTTTGAATTTTTCATGAAGATAGATTTTGGGTTGCAGATCGGCACGTGGCAGGCGCAACAATGGTAGGTAGCGGAGCTACCAAGGTTGCAAAGGAGTAGGAGATAGGTGGCAAGGTTGGTGCATACAAGTGTAGATGAAGGAAAGATGTGGCAAAGGACAGACAGTGGAACTCCTGTTCAACAGGACGAAGCCGAAAGTAGTCGAGTGAGAACATAGGAGAAACTAACAGTTACGCTGGCTGGTGAATAAATAGGCTGTCACCCAGCAGCAAAAGGTTACATAGAGAGAGAGAGAGAGAGAGATTAGAGTAGAACAAGGCCAAGGAGCAGACGCCATAGGAGAGCCCTGTCTTGGTCTCGACATCATTGTATTTCGTGTGTCTCCGTAGGTCTGTTATTGCTGTAGTATCTCTCTATATCCCGCAAGACCTTTGTAATTGAATCTAGAAGCTCATTCTGTCTAGCGATGTAACCCTTAATTCTGCTGAAAGGTTATTAATATATTTGAAGGTTGCTGGTATATCGTATGTCTTGAATGTGTTGTATGATTCTTGTAGTACCCTAAAATTTTAAATTTCTTATTATCTACATGATGTTTTGAGAGATCTTCTATATACGGTGTTATGTATGCGTATGATTCTGCGTTGGCTTTGAGTTGCGGATCCATCTGCTGACACTGGTTTTTTCCCCTCCTTCATGTGGTTGCGGCATGCCTCGGGTGAGACTCTCTACTCTTCGAAGTAGGGTGAAAATGCCGACGTGGTGCTAGACTACAGCGAACTCCCTTGTTGGCCCAATCCCTGAACCTGGGTCTTGCCCGCAAGACCTGTTTCCTCGCCAACATGGAGGAGGTGACATTTTGCATCTAAACGAAAATAATTCATTTAACCTCAATTTGGTTTGGGCCATAGTTCCAATAATTATGTCGAGATAATGAGTTTAAAACTTCTTTTTCTTTTTGTTGTTGAAAAATAGTGTCAGTAGCTACAAGTTTTTGGTGAATGAAATTTCTATCTGTCACATGTGCACACTCAAGCCTATTTTGGAGGAAGTACCTTTGATTAAAAGGAGTTTTGATTATGTTACTTGTCAACACAGTTACAGGGAAAGAAACTCAACTATTGATGAAATTTCCAAGGCGAGTGCGCAACAAGTTTGGGGGACTTAGCAGATCTTTGAACAAGTCAATCGCGAGCACTTCAATTATCACCATAGTTCATTTGTAGATGGGATTCAGGAGGAGGCAGTCCATGACGCATTATACTTGCTTTTCTTGTTACAAAAATATTTGAATTACAAAAATTCAGCTACTTATCTCATGCTTTTTGTTCAAGTTTTTGTACCTATAGACTCATTATTCCTTAATGTATATATGGGTTGATGATGAACCCCAAACAACAATTTTTTTATTTATATATTTTATGTATCTGAACTATTATGACATGAAGGCACTGTTGTTTGTATAGCATTTTGTGTGATACCATGTATGATTCCTACATCATGTAATTATCATCTCTCTCTTAATGGAAATTATGATTTTTCTTTAGGGAAAAATTAGTACATGTGGTAAAGATCAAGAACACATTATATTTCATCTTATCACTAACTACTTAAATAGTTGGTAAATGTTCATAGGCATAAATTCTTAATTGATAAGACAATCATATAAATTAATTAGCTCGAAACTAAGAGACATCAATTCAATGTTACATCTCAAATTGCTAAAATTTTAAAAAATCATAAAAATTAACTAAATAATAATTCTATTATTATTATTAATGATAAACAAAATTAATATATAATTTAAATATTAAAAGAAAACAAAAAAACATAAGAATATTTTTAACCATGGAAATAAACCCTCATTTTAACATCCATATTCTTAATCTGTAAATACACTTTATTACAATGTCATGGGCCAGCAAATACAATGACGCATCAGAACCACATCCCCAAAAAATGATAATTCATTTCATATAATTGTTGTTCATGTAACATTTTTTCAATTAATAGATTATATTAAAAAGAAAAAAAAGAAATAACTACTTTAGAAATAAATGTCAACCTTTGATTTATGTATACTATTCAAAATGTTCAATAGATATTAAATCCCTACCATCCACTTAGTAATTATTGATAATTAAATTAAATTTTGGAAATTTATTTCAAATAGACATACTTATAAGTGTAACAAGTTTAATATAAAAAAGCTTGTGATTAATTCTATGAATTTTAGCAAAATATTTAATGTTGTTACAAGTTTTTCTTCTTTTCATATATAGTTTTAATAAAACAAAACAACCTATAACAAAATTAAGATGGGTTTTTAAAATTTATATCACAAGCTTTAAAATTTAAATCCACCCACCATAACTAATTAAATCAAAAAAGTTTAATTACAAATTGTAATTTATAAATGTGATTGGCAAGAGCAACATACCTTGCAAATTCCATAACTAATTAAATCAAAAAAGTTTAATTACAAATTGTAATTTATAAATGTGATTGGCAAGAGCAACATACCTTGCAAATTCCATCAAAATATACGGTTCTTATTAAAATTAAATTAATGAAAAAATAAAATGTAGATAATATATTTTAATATGCATATTTGTGTGCCCACAATGTAAATAAGTTTAGGATAAAATGTATTGTTAAAACATTACTTGTGTTGCTGATTAGTTCAGATCTGGACTAGTTTTGTATGGAGCAAAGTGTCTAAGTTGGGAGGTTATAGTAATAACAAACGGAAGTGAGCCATGTCATCTAAGTAGAAGCATGCAATGTATGGAGCAGAGTGTCTAAGTTCAGAGGTTATAGTAACAGCAAATAGAATTGACTTAAGCATGTTTTAATTGCAAATTTCATTTGATATTTAATATATGTATATATTAAAACATTGTTGGATGTGTGTATATATTAAAATATTATGTATACTTATGTGTTTTTTTTGAAAACTTTCATAACTTCAATATTTATAATATTTTTCATTGTAACTTGAATCTTTACTTGTTTTGAAAAGAATATTTATTTAAAAACAAGCAGAACCTGGGGCAACGTGAGATGTGGTTTCTGAAATTACTTAATGTCTCAGTGCTTTCGATTTTTTTTAATCCCAAAGATCAAGATTTATCCGAAGTTTCTTGGACTTGAAAATGAATATCATATAATATTATTTTATTTTGGACTCTCAGTAATTTGGGGTAAAATGTGATATTGAGGATTCAAAATCAATGGCGGCTTTATTTATGGGCAAGTCAATATTTAATAAATATGACATTATATTGACAAATTTATAGTTTTGTATGAAAGGCCAAGCTAGAATCAGTCTGCTCAATTTCACAGAAAAGGGCTGAAAACTCAATTGAAACAATCTAATCCTTGAGAAAGAATAGAGCACACAGTGTAGTCGAACAGTAAAACTTAAAATCTTTCTCTTGGATTTTAAAGGAAGAGAAAAAGCCAGCAAAACATTGAGGAGCATGAAAAATAAATAATGTGCAAGCCCATAGAACCTCTCTCGAAACAAACAAACCCCAATGAGCAAAAAATTAAATGCCCAGCTGAAAGTTAAGGGTGAAGGGAGGAGTTGGAAGTTCTGATAGAAAACTTCCGTGAAAGCAACCGTGTGGTACACTGAACATAAAATTTTACTAAGGATAGAAAACTTTATAATCATAGGAACATTTCCAAAATGCCATTTATGGTAAATCTAACTTTGTTGTTGGCACTCACATGCACTCAACAATAGAGGAGGTGTTTCATATATAATGAAAGAGGAAAAAGACTAAAATTAAATGGAACTAATGACAATGGATTCAAATTCGTTTCTGGTTCAATTAAACAACCATTATTATAAATTCCTTATAATAGACTAGAATGTAGAATATATGTGGGTCTCAATAGCATCGTTGCTAGCACTCAAATTGCCCAACAAATGTGCTATATATTTTATTGTAATATTTAAATGTCAATATCTCCTAGAAAAGTCTCTTTAACACTTTGGTGTACCCACAATGTCCATCATAGTTGGTCGCCCTTTAGGAGATTCTTTTGTGCATAGCAAACCCACACTCATGAGTTGTCTAAGGCAATTGAAATATTTATCTTCATCAGTGCTCATGTTTTTCCTCCTTAGTAGAGTTGTGTCCACCACTTCCCTTACTTGGATTGGAAAAGCACTACCCACCTTTTTTTGCAAGTTCATTCCATCAACAAACATGTTGTTGGTGGGTTTCTTTCCAGTGAGCATCTCCAATAGCACTATTCCATAGCTATAAACATCACCTTTTATGGTGACACATCCACGCGTTGCATATTCTGCATTTAGACATCCTACTAGTAAGCCTCTTAGTTCATATGTTCAACATAAGTATGAAACACAAGACAACAAGCTATCTAATTCAAATAATACCTGGATAAATGTAGCCTATAGATCCTTTGAGTGCATGTGTGGAAGTGAAACTCTTTGAAATTTGAAAAACATATGGTAGCAATGCCAAAGTCTATTATATATGTTGTCATATCGTCACCTAGAAGCACATTGCTGGGTTTTAAATCATAATGGATTACTTGCACAAAACAATGGTGATGGAGATATGCCATGCCCTCAGCAATTTCTATTGCTATATTCAACCTTTGAATCAAACTCAGTCCACTTTGTTCTCCATCATCAGGATATAACCACTTTTCTAGGCTTCCATTTGGCATGAAAGGGAATATCAAAGCTTTGACTTGGAGATCTGAATAGGAGGTTATGATTCTAATCAAATTTCGGTGCCTAACTCTACCCAAAACATTGCACTCCTTATGAAAACTCTTATTAACCCCCTCATTTTCAATGTTGAGAAGCTTGATCGCAACACTTGTGCCATCATTTAGGACCCCTTTGTAAACTTTCCCAAAACTTCCAAATCCTAACAAGTTGGCATCACTAAATTCATTTTTAGCAGTGATGAGCTCTGCATAGGAAACTCTTTGGTGCCCCACATTTAATGATGTCCAATGCTTTGTAGGAATATGGATATTTTGATTTCGTCTCCACAAGATTCTTAGAGAAACACATGACACGATGGTGACTACAACCGCAACAAGAGGGATGATAAGTATTTTCAAATGCAAAATACTTTTATGTTTGTGATCAACGCATGATGACAAACCTACCCAAGGTCCACATAGACCAATATTTCCCATAAATGCAGTGGCACTAAGCTTTTTGAAAATTCCACCTTTAGGGACTTCACCTGACAACATGTTGAGTGAAAAATTCAAGTGGCCAAGCATTTTTAGATTTTGTAAAGAAATGGGTATTCCACCTGACAAATTGTTGAAGGAGAAATCCAAGTATTGAAGACTGAGAAGTTCATTAAGTGAGACTGGAATTGGGCCTTCAAGTGCATTGCAAGAAATATTTAGGTGTTCCACTTCTTTGCAACTTCCAAGTGCACTTGGAATGTAACCGATTAACAAATTTGCAGAAATATCTATATCTTGAATCATAGTCAGTTTTCTTAGTTCTGAAGGGATGGGTCCATGTAACAAATTTTTTGACAAGTTAAAAGAGAAAGCTAAATTTGCAAGACTTGCAACCTCTGGAGGTATGTTCCCACTAAGCATGTTGTTTGATAGATCTAGGTCTAGTAGATTTTGACATAACCCTAGATTTGTAGGTATACTACTCGATAATTGGTTGTGAGAAAGATATATATATCTTAGTTGCTGGAGATGGGCAATAGAATAAGGGATTTCCCTAGAGAGATTATTTTTAAGGAGAGCTAGGAGACCTAAGCTTTTGAGTTGTCCTATTTCTGTTGGGATGGTTCCTTCTAAATTTTTGTATCCCAAAAATAACCTCTCTAGGTTTTGAAGCATATTAATAGAAGAAGGGATTGAGCCTATAAAAGCACTGTTGTCTAAAGCAAGGTATGTTAAACTGGTTAGATTTCTATTGCCTTGAGGTATTTCTCCTTCTAAGTGATTGTGGCCGAAGTGCATCCAGTATAATTTTGTAGAGAGGTGGGTGATAAATGAGGGCATATGTCCTGTGAGATAGTTAGAAGCTAATTCTAATACCCCTAAGTTAGAACAATTAGTAAGAGTAGTTATAATTGGAAAGGTCGTGGTGCTACCGCTAACAAATTGATTAGCCCCTAAGCGAGCGCACAGAGCTGCATCAACTTACCCAACTCTGTGGGCACTACTCGACTAAACTGGCTTTTGGATAAGTCAATCAATTTTAGTTTAGTACAATTGAAGAGGGGAGTAGGAATTGTGCCACTCAACTCATTAATACCCAAATAGACTTCAGTCAATTGGGTGTTCTTTGTACACAACTCCACCGGAATGTGACCAGTCAACTTGTTAGAATTGACATCCAATATTTGAAGATTGGTGCAATTGGAAAAGGAAGGCGTAACTGGGCCTGTGAGATGGTTAGAGCCAAGATGTATAAGCCACAGGTGGCTTAGCATGCCCAGTTTGGAAGGAACACTACCGTAAAGGTTATTGCCAGCGAAATTTATGTAGTGCAAAGAGGATATGTTTTCAAAGCAGGTAGGGATTGTACCCATCAAATTGTTGTAACACATGGTCAAATTCCGTAAACTATGGCAACCACAAAGAGTTGGTGGAATGGAACCTTGGAGTTGATTGTGATGCAACAGTAGCATCTTCAAGCGATGGAGGGTCCCCAATTGATAGGGAATGTGACCGTGGAAACTGTTATTGCCAAGATCGAGTATTCTAAGGAAAGAGAGATTGGCGAGGAGAGGGGATATTGTACCTTGTAATCCCATGCTTGAAACATTGAGAGAAACAACTCTCTATCTACACTGACTACATGCGACACCTCTCCACTGGCAGACTGAAACATTTGGTTTCCATGAAGTGGGTAATTCTTGGGATGGATCATAACCATGGATTGTAGACATAAATCCAACCAGAGCCTCCTGATCAGATGCATTGCTGAGATGAGGCCAGTGTTGCCATTGATTAGATAATGGAAGTTTTGAAAACGCAAAGGGCCAGACAAAGAGTGTGACATAAAAGAAGAAGAGAGGCATTCTCATGATACATGAAAAAAAAAGGGTAGGTGCAGATCAATAGATTTACAAGAAAGAATCAAATGACTATGAGTGAGAAAATAAGATCGCCGCTATATATAGAATTGATTCATCATCATCATCATCTATTATTAAGCACTAACCGAGAAAGATCATTTCGTAAGGGAGAAAAGTTAGGGTCAAGAAATATTTTGGATACAAAGAACTATATCATTATGGTAGAAATTGAATCGGCCTCCTATTGTCCAATCTATCGTGAAAAAAACACAAGAGCTGAAAGGTTATCCAAAAAAGGTTTGGCTGCTAACTTTGGTTTTTTGCAGGTACAACACTATAGAGATGGGGATATTGTTTGGAGTAACTTAATCCCATTCTCTTACTTTTATCTATTATCTCTTCAAGCGAGCCAGTTTCTCTTCACATTTACAATGCTCACAACTATTTGAAGATATTTTTTGTTGCGCGGATGTATTTATTTTCAAGTGAGCCAGTATATTTTTTGCATATAAAAGATGGCCAAGTTATTAAATTCTATTTACTCGAGCAAGCCTGTTCTTTTATTGTTCAAGCGAGCCGGATTACTTAACAAGCGAGCCTGATTCTACATTTTTCATGTGCGCACAATGTTGTTTATTACAAGCGTGCCTAAAGTTTTTGTTTCAATGCACATGTCAGACGCACATCATAATCAGACGAGCCTATTTTTCTAGTTTATATATATCCTTTTCTGGGCATTTTTCTACATCCTTAAGCTTTGTAACCCCCGCACACACATTGATTTCTCTTTCACTGTAGGTTTATAGGGACAAGGCTATAAGGAATCTTGGAAGCTAGATAAAAATAGCTGAAATTTTGTATGGTGCGGCTTTGTAACCGCCAGTAATTCTCGCACATGCCATAGTTATTATTGGGCTCTCATCTTCCTTAGAAATGAGTCTCTTTCATACTATGGCTATGTTGTCATCAGGATTTTCTCATTGCTTTCAACTGAGAATGTAATGTATGTCTTATGTACTATTTTAAATATCAATATAACAGTGTTTTTTTCCTTTTGAAAAAAAAATAAAAATCGTATGACTTGAACGAATATGAGAACTTCTACCAAAGCCAATGTGATTGGTGTGAGGATGAAGAATGCACCCATCTTCCATTTTCCAATGTCAGAAATTTAATCCAACTTGAAGATTCTTTAATTCTGACACAACATATGATTCAACATAATTATTGGATAGTTATGACTAAAATAAAACACCAAATCATTCTTAATAAGCCAATGATTGGTGGAAAGACTTTGGCCTTAATGCAACTACATTGGGCCCCATTTTCTATGAGAACTTCTACCAAAGCCAATGTGATTGGTGTGAGGATGAAGAATGCACCCATCTTCCATTTTTCGACGTCAGAAATTTAATCCAACTTGAAGATTCTCTAATTTTGACACAACATATGATTTAGCATAATTATTGGATAGTTATGACTAAAATAAAACACCAAATCATTCTTAATAAGCCAATAATTGTAAGGAGAATTTATACAAAAGCATGGGATGAAAATTACAAGTATAGATTCCCCGGCATTAAAATCTTAGATGATCCACCAGAAAGTAGCTCAAGTGGTTCTCGTGGGCTCCACTAATCAAAAGAATCCACTATGTATTGTCTCCCAGTCACAGGATTACAGTGACCGGTTTTCTCGTGAGCAAGGAGAAACGTTGGGGTCCATAAATCTGTCGATATGGCCTCAACCATGGATGACGGGACGGGATAAATCTTGGGGTTGCCCACTTATCCATGCGTACCAACTAGTATGTGATTCATGGTATTTTATTGATCAAAAAGGCCCCATGACTCGTGCCTCAAATTATTATTTTTCAGCCTCCCGACTTCCGCTTGTTGCGCGGACGGCGAACGAGGACTGGATGTAGTGTTAAAATTTAGTATTTGCTAAGTACTTTGTGGAAAATCCAAAACGCAAGAACCCTTAGTGGGTGATTAATGTTAAATATTGTGAATTAATTAATTATGATATTTAAATATAAAAGTTTACTATATATTATAAAATTCTATTTTGAAAATATAAGAATTATAATTTTATAGCAACTATTTAAATATCCAAATCATAAAAATTATAATTTTAAAGTGTGTGTATATATATATATATATATATATATATATATATATATATATATATATATGTATATATGTATATGTATATGTATATGAAAAAGATTGATTATATTATGCATCTAATTGATTATATATATATTAGTAAATTGGGCACAATTTTATATTACTTTAATTAGAAGATAATGTTGTTATAATTATTAATTTATTATATGAGAAATTAAACTGGTAATATAGATATACATTTTTGGTCAAAATTATTAGTTTATTTATCAAAACTTATTCATATAAAATACTAAGAATATGTCTTTAGGGAAATTACTAAGCAACTTAAAGCTTAAGATATTAGCTACGAAGCTTGCTTCCTTAGATGTAAAAATGTCAAAGCAAATATCATTAGTTAAATAGTTCACCTGTATGGTTGGAGGGTAACATTTTTCTTTGTCATTGCTAGGGAAGTCCAAGTCTGCAATTTTCTTAGCAAGCGTGGGAACTTTTTTGTCCAATTTTGTGAGTTTCAATTGTAAAACATGCATGTTGAGTAGTATCTCCTATTGTACCCCATTTTGTTCGACCAATACTTTGTCCATAATAATTTTAATCTACTAGTAGATGTCAACTATGCACATATATTGGGTCTTCCTTTCTATCTTTGGTATCCACTCACCTATGTTTGTCTACCCTTAAATCAGATATGAACCACCTTTCTACTTTAACTTACTGGTTAGAAAATTTGATTAGTTCTTTTGTTGTGCAAGATGTGCATTCTTAACAATGGGAAACCAAAGCCTCTATGTTTGCTTGAGCCCTTGAGCAAGGATGCTCCCTTCTCCCATGGTTTCCATGATAGTTATATGAAGAACTATGGCACATCATGGTAAGTTTCGAGCTAGGTGTTATAGCATCATTTAACACTCTTGAAGACCTAATGCTCTTTTATGGTCTTGGGCAGTCCCTTTACCCTTGCAGACTTGAATTTATCTCAAAAAACTATATTTCAAATTCCATGCCTAACTCTATCCACAAAAAAAACACATATATACGTGGGTCCTAAAACACTATACCCGTGTATACATATTTAAATTTGAAAAAATAAAATAAAATGCTATTTTTTGGGCAAGAGTTATGGGTTTTACCGAGAGCCCGCTTACAGGAGCCTGTGTCCTAACTAAAATAACCAATTTGAGATGGTATATATACACCCTTTGGGTAGGCCTAATTGGTAAGAGAAGAGATATATTGACATTATACTCGATTTCCCCCAATTCAAGTCTACTTTTCCAGTGCTTCCTACATTCCCAGTCTCTAGGAAACCCTGGTTTCCTTTGCAGAGATGATCAGTCTCCTTATCTAGCATCGTCTTGCATCTATTAGAGAGGTTGTCTTCATGGCTCAGGCTGGACAGATCCAGAGGAAGGCTTTGTCAGTGCCTTTGGCCTAGATTAGGTTGTATCTATCTTGTACTTACTGTTATTTGTTAATAAAGAAACTCATGTCTTGTTCCTGATATATGTTGTCATCTTATGAATGATAGTCTAAATTTCTATTTATGATGATCTAACATATTTTTATGAATATAATTTTAAATTATATGTTCTATCTATGCCTCTATAATTGATTTGCAGGTTCGTACATATTGGAGAAAGCAGAGGGTTTGGACCCTACGGGAACATATTGAAACGTAGGACCCCTAGGTAGGTCCCTAAGTCCAAATTTAATAATTCGAATGTTTGAATTGTTGAACTAAGTGTTCTTTGTTGATTGATGTATTCCACTTTGTTGAGGCTTTCAACCCTAGCCTTAGGGATTATTTCCCACGAACATAATTGGCGACTCCACTAGGGAATACCACCAAGTATTTCCTAGAAGGGTTTTTTTCTTCGATCTGGGTTTTTTGTTTGTTGTTTCTTGATTTTTTCAGCCTTCTAAAGTCTTGAGGAATTTGGTATTTCAGCTTGATCTTTCAGTTATGGGATTTCCTTTTTATTTTTCCTCAGTTTGCTTTTTATATGCACTTTTTTTTATAGATAGTTGCGTATATACACAATTTCTTCCAAAGAAACTAGCACATCTGCTTGTTGCTTCACACGCAATCATGTATATATGCTAAAATGTATCTAAACAATCGTGTACAAATTTGAAAAATGAAAATATTTCATTTTTTGAAATTTCCTAGGCTTTGACCAAGTTTCTTTAAGATTTATTGATCTTTTTGAGGTCTGGAATCATCCTAATATCTGTTTTTGTTGATGTCTTTCATCTTGATGGAGAAATGTTTGTGCCAACCTTGGGTTTTTCAGTTTTTGAAGCTTTTTGCTTCTGAAGTTTGGTTCCAGATATTCGTTATGAAGTATGTAGCTATTTTGTGGCTCTGTAATAGATCTTTATTATTGTTGAAGTTGTTGATAATCCAATCTTTGATTTGCTTCCTTCGTGACCTAGAAGTTGGTTCTTTTGCTTTCTCTTTCTTATTTTTCGAAAAGGGTTTGAGATTCTTTGGTGAATGTGAGATTTCAATTCTTTGAAGTCTTTCTGATTCTCTGAGTCTCTTGCATCTTTTTGGCCAAGATCTTGAAGTAGTAAGTCTCTATTTTGCACTAGTCTTTTAATCTTTATGGTCATATTTGTGACTAGGTGGATTTATGTGTTCTTCATGTTTTTGGCTTTAAGATCTTTGATTTGCTTCCCTTTTTTATTTTCAGTTTTCAAGATTATTAAAAGAAAAATAAAAACATTTTCTTATTGCTTTTTTTTTCTTTTTGTTTCTTGGTTTCATAGTCTTCTAGGTTTTGGAAAATGTGCATGTTGTTGTGACAAAGTAAAATGTATTTTTTCTTTGGGAAGTGATATTTGCTTTGGGATTTTCTTCTCTTTAACTACTTGGATTTTCCTTTCTCTTTTTTTATCATGATTTCTCACGAATCTTGCATTTGCATACTAGTGTGCATTAGGTTAGATACATTTTAGACATCATTTAGTTAATTTTGATAGATTTTGAATGTGTGAGTGCCAAATTTAAAAATAAAAATAAAAATTCCTTTATTAATTTTCTCGTATAGCCTTGTAGAAGTCTCTTTTCATTGAAGAAAAATAGGAGTTTCATTTTCAAGTAGCCTAGGTTTATTATTGATTTCTTTTGAATTATAACACCATCAATTGCACTTTTGTATCCCTTGTCCTAAATAACAAACAATTAAAATTAAAATGAACTAGAATTTTTCTTTTTTTCATGGCAACATCAACTAGTCTAGGGAATTTTAGGGCCTTGGAATAAGAGTGTGGAGAGTAGACTCTCCAAGGGTAATCAAACTTAAAAGTATAGAAGTTGATTAATGAGTGTAAATCTAGTGCCATTAATTTTTTCGGGAAATCTTCTCTAACACGGAAGTCAAGCACGAGGACATGTGAAGATAGGGAAAGAGAGATACACCTCTCCTACTTTTTGGATCACACACCCACAACTATTTTGCTCGGCTTTGGCTTACCTTCAACAGACACCAAATCAACACTCACCACACTTCACAATCAGCCAAGAATTTGTAAACAACACATAACAGATTTCTCCTCCACACTATCTGCCGCTTTCAACAGGCCTCCAAATATACACACATAGGCTCTTCCAATCGCTCTTCACATCACCGAGCCCTCAGCTCTTCACACCACCAAGCCCACAACACTGGCTCTGATACCATATTATAAATGAAGACTCCACACAAGAGCTTGATCATTTCATTCACAATCATTGATATTTATACACAGATCGAGTCATATGAACTACAACTACTATCATTTCTTACCTATATCGTCGACTATCAACTACTCCCGCCGAATGACAGTGCACATGAACAATGGGAGAGATTAATACTCTAACACTATCACGAGCTAAGAGGCATAAAATATTATTTCACTTTAAAAAAAAATTGCAACTCAAGGGATTTGATTCCTCTAGGAGCTTGGTAGTTCCTTAGTTAAGATGGATCTAGACATCAACTATATTCTTATTATTTTCATTTTCAATCATTCAAGAATATAACTGTTGGACGTTGGGTTCAATGCTCCCCGTGTGTTTCGTGACATGGAATAACCACCTCTCGTGGATCCTAACTTTGGCAATTGTAGCAGAGACTAATGCCTGTGGGTTTTGGTCTAACGACAATCATGATTCCAACAAGTGGTATCAGAGTGACAGGTCTTGAGTTCGAAACCGGCTGTTGGGGGGATATCTGTACATTATTCACTCTAAGGTACCCAACCGCCTCTCGTGAATCCTAACTCGCCGATTATGCGTGTATCTAACGTATACGGATTCCAACAATAACTTCTTATTTTTCTTGTCTTAATATATAACCTTACATGTATAATCATAAACATATTTGATATATTTGAAATGAGCACATTAATTATATGTTCATCAACATATTTTTTGTTTCCAATCACAACTAAAACCAACCTAGATCTATCTTAACTCCATATATATTAAGCATCGAGAGGGATCCAGGTGAAAACCTTTCCTCAAGTTTTGCACTCAAAAAACAAGTTTGTACCTAGAGATATTTGATCCCTTAGGTGTTTTATTGATTTAGAGTTAATATGAATCTACGCAAGTATAGAAAACATTACTCATTTGACAACTGAATTATGACCAACTAGATCCAGCTTAATTCTAGATCTACCAAGCATCGAGAGGGATCAAATCTCTCGAGGTACAAACCTCTTTTTTGAGTGAAAAACTTGAGGAAAGGTTTGCACCTCGAGAGATTTGATCTCTCACGGTGCTTGGTAGATTTGAAGTTAATATGGATCTAGGTTGGTTTAAGTTGTATGCGGCAAAGGAAAATCTATCGAAGATATGATTAATTTTATCAATAATATGTAAATATATCTAATATTAATATAATCATTTTAAATATGCTAAATTTATCTGAGATTAACCTCTTCATTTTATGTATCAAATCTTTCGGTGAAAATCACATTGGAGATACGAAATCAGCCAGTGTGGTTCATCATCAGGACAAGATACGAAATCTGATCTAGGACCCAGCTTAAATAGATAAAGAAGCTCAAAATAGCCATTGTACAATAACGGCTAGTTTGACCATAAAAAATAATAAATAAAAATAAAATAAATAAAAATAAAACTATAAATAAAATAAAATAAAATAAAATATAAAAAACTAAAAAATAAAAATAAAAATAAATAAATAAAAACTAAACAATAAAAATAATGGCTAGTTTGACCAAAAAAATAAATAAATAAATAAATCAATCAATCAAATCAAATCAAATCAAATCAAATAAATAAATAAAATAAAATAAAATAAAATAAAATAAAAAATCAATTAAAAAAAAATTAAGAATAAAATATAAAAACAAATAATAAAAAATCAATAAATAAATATATATAAATATGAACATTAAAGTAAATATAAATGTAAAAATAAAAATAAAAATATTAGAAAAAAAATAAAAAATAAAATAAACAAAAAATAAAAATAATAAAATAAATAAATATACATTACTTGAACACAATTCAATATATTATTTGAAACTAAATTAATTCCTTTATTTTTATTTTTTTAAAATTTTTTTTAATTTAAAAAGGTAATTAATTAATGATTAAATATACATAAATAAAAATTAGATTAAAAACAAATAATAAACATAACTATGCTAAGTAAATAATAATTAATTACATAACAAAGAATAACAGAAAGGAGAAAAGTAAAACAGGACGAGAGGGGAGTAAACGACGAACCTCTGACAAACAGAAGGGCAAAAACTAAAAAAACTAAGAATGAACAGGCCTCTTTTCAATCTCAAAGGCCTCCCTAAACTTTCGGTGGTGAAAATGGTCCACCTTCGCAATGACCTTAGCATCTTCAATGCAAAAGTGATGCTTTGTCTTTTCAGCATGCTCTGCTAAGGCAGAGGAGCGAGATATATTATGCTTTAGGTTAGCGGCATGTTCATGAATTATTTGACTGATAAATCGACCAGTTTCACCAGTATAAGGGGTCCCACAAGAGCACGGAATCAAGTAAACACCCTTACCCTCCTTAGGGCAAATTGGGTCCTTAACCGATCTGAGCGAATTCTGAATCGTGCAGAGGGGCTTGAAGGTTGAAGGAACACTATGTTTCTTTAGTATCCTAGCGATCTTAGCGATCTTATCAGTCGTTCCCTGGATAAAAGGGAGGTGAACACCAGCAGACCTGTCATAATTATCACTTTTAACTCTAGGACCTTTTTCCGCTTTTTGGAAAGCTCTATGACATTGAATCTTGCTATAACCATTTTTAAGGAAAACATTAAAAAGATGAGATTTCTCATCTTCAAGGTGGTGTTCATCAGTGATTCTCAAGGCACGAGTGGCTAAGGTGTTGAGAACCCCTAATTTCTGAGCAAAGAAATGATGAGAGTCTGCATGTAAATACTGCTCAGTATGCGTCTTCTTTCTAAAGACTTGATGAAAGAAAGAGCCTTCTTCATTCCTAGTAATAAGGACATCAAGAAAGGGAAGAGTACCATCCACTTCAAATTCCATGGTAAACTTAACGGCATCAGACTGATCATTAAGATGATGAAAGAACAGGTCCAATATTGTTACTCTTCATTTTAATTTTAAATTTTCTTAGTTACCTAAGTTTGTTGAGATGAAAAATATTGTTAATAACTTCAATGATGAAAAATGACGAAATAAAAATTTTGAATGCAAAGTGACAATAATAGTGTTGAATGATAGAAAATGTGAATAATAAGAATGTAGTCAATTACAAATAGTCTTCATTGTGATCAATCTCAAACTATTTTTCTTCTACTATTCTTATTGTCACCCTTGTTAGATTTGTCATCTTTTCATATTGATTATATGAAAAGGACAGTTGAAATCGTAAAGCATTTGAATCTTTAGCTCGAGTTGTTGTAGTAAACATCATACCTTGTCTCTCTTGCTCTCCAATATTAATAGGTTGAATTACTATAACACAAAAATCAATGTACCTTATCAATCATTTTTTGTGCTTACATTGAAATCAATGCAAATTCTTAATCCAATCACTTTAAAATTAATGTATCGTCATACATCTAATTACATCAAATCAAAAATCAACATCTACACTAAAATCAATTCATCTAATGAAAACAATCAAATAAGATTAGAAAACAAATTCTACACTGAAATCAATGCGTCTAATGCAAACAATCAAATAGAATTAGAAATCAACATCTACACTCAAATCAATGCATCTAGTGCAAGTAAGAAAATAGGATTAGAAACCAACATCTACACTGAAATCAATGCATTTAGTGCAAGAAATCAAATAGGATTAGAAATCATTATCTACAAAGAAATCAATGCATTTACTCACAACAATAAAATAGGATTAGAAATCATCTACATTGAAATCAATGCATCTAGTGCAAGGAATCAAATATAATTAGAAATAAACATCTACATTGAAATCAATGAATCTAGTGCAAGCAATCAAATAATATTATAAATCACTATCTATAATGAAATCAATGCATTTAGTGCAAGCAATGAAATAGGTCTATGAACCATCTACACTGAAATCAATGCACCTAGTGCAAGCAATAAAATATCATTATACATAAATATATACACTAAAATCAATGCATCTAGTGCAAGCAATCAAATAGGATTAAAAATCACCATCTACACCGAAATCAATAATCAATGCATCTAGTGCAAAAAATATTCTTCCCTCTCCCCCTCCCCCCCTCCATATATATCTATATCTCCCTCCATCTCTCCTTCTTTTTCCCTCTATCTACACACCCCCCCCCCCTCTCCCTATATTACTAGTGTAGTCCCTTATTGTTGTTAGTGTAACCCCCTCATTGCTATTGTTGTACCCATGTAGTCCCCATATTATTATTATTGTGCCACATAAAAGCCCGTTGTTGCTATTGTTGTGCCCTTACATTATTATTGTTAGGTCGGCTAGGATTGTATTGTGACCCCATGGACTCCTATATATAGAAAGGAGGTTTTTTCATTTGTATCATCCAATAATTGTTCATTTATGTAATGTAAAGGAGGTTTCCCCCTCGAAGAGGTTGATTTCTAAGTCGTTGATATCTCTTTTCTTCTATTTTGTGAGCTGGTTTCTTAAAATTTGGTATCAAAGCTTTGTATTATAGGGTTTTGCTGCTTCAAATAGGTCATCATGGAATTTTTGCAATAAATTTTTTTCTACGAAGGTTCAGAAGCTAAAAAAAACCCATTTGCGTTGAAATCCGGAGGAACGTTGGGGAAAAATTTCAGATCTTGGTTCACAATATTTTCGGAGATATGATCTGTAGAATTTAGGGTTTTGGTCGGCTCCTGAATTTCATCTCAAAGAGGTGACCTTTGGAAAATCATCATAACTCTCTCTATGAGCATCACCCATAAATAATTCAACACCCATTGAGCCCTCATAAAGCTCTACTATGACTCATGAAAAGGAAGAGTTACAACATGATATATCAAAATTACAAGACCAACTGCAACAAATTTCGCTCTCGCAAAGAGTAACAAAAGATGAAATGGAAGCTAAGATGGATGGTTTGAAGAAAGGCATGGAAGCTAATATGGATGGTTTGGAAAAAGGTGTGGAAGCTAATATGGATGGTTTGAATAATGACATGGAAGCTAAGATGGATGGCATGGAAGCTAAGATCGATGAAAAAATGAAAGGCAACATGGACAACATGAAGAATGATCTAAAAGCAGACATGGAAGGTTTGAAGGAAGGTTGGACAAAGTTGATACAAGAAATGATTCCTAATGGCAAAAATGTAGTAGAAGAAAATCATGATGAGAAAAAATAAATGTTAATTGTGATTTCATAAACTTTAATGTTGGATTGATGACCCACCATATTCCAAAGATCGATATGAGGTAGTTTGATGGCAAGGATCCCGTAACATGGATACTACAGATGGAGCAATATTTTGATCTTCATAATGTGCAAAACACACAAAAGGTATGCATTGCAACTTTATATTTAGAACAAAATACATTTGTATGGTATCGATGTCTTTGCTCTCATAAAAAAATTGTCACTTGGTCAATTTTTACAGAGGAAATCATAGCACATTATGAGGATACAAAGAGAAACACCTTATTTAGCCAATTGATAAATCTCAAACAAAAGGGTTCAATAGTGGAGCACATTGAGGACTTCCAAAATTGAATATAAGGGTAATTGATATTCTAGAGGAACGCAAGATTGATGTCTTCATAGGGACTTTAAAGGATAAAATCCAACATGAGGTTTGATTTTGGTAACCTGATTCATTGGAGAAGGCATGCAGGTTGGCAAGAAAAATTGAAAGTAAAATTATGGCGACAAGGAAGCCTACCACTCACATCTATAAATATGGAAGTGTTGCTAGTCCTAGACTTCCACAACCTACAAGGTTGACACCCCAGCAATTGGAAGAAAAAAGAGAAAAGGGGATTTTCTACAGTTGTGATAGCAAATACACTAAAGGTCATAAGTGTGCTGAGAAGAATTATTTTAAATAGATTGTGAAGAGGAGGAAGAAAATGAACAAGAAAATTCAAAATAAGAGAATATACACCAGGAACCAACCCTAGAGAAAGAAGAAATGAGTTCGACCATATCTTGTAATGCATTGGCAGGAATTACCACTCCTCAAACTCTCAAGATAGAAGGACATGTCAAGAAGAAAAATGTAAGAGTATTGATTGATTTAGGTAGTACCCATAATTTTATTCATTGTAAGGTAGCGAAGGAATTGAATTGCTTTCTATACCCAACACCAGAGTGTCAAGTGATGGTTGCAAATGGAGGAACTATAAATTGCTCTCGAAAGTACCATAATATCAAGCTAAACATGGGGGAATATGTATTGAATAGTCCAATGCTTTACATTCCAATGGGAGGTGCTGATGTTGTACTAGGAGTACAATGGTTACAATCTTTGGGGATGATAGCTTTTAATTTTCAAGAACTTTTCTTGAAATTTTTTTCAGAAGGAAAGGAAGTTGAATTATGGGGTATCGTAGGGAAGCCGAGAAAGATAATAAGCTCTAATTTCATGAAAAAGCTTCTAAATAAAGAACAATGAGGCGTAATTGCACAATTATGATCACTAGAAGTTCCAACATCAAAATCATTTATTTCTCCAAATCTCTAAAAAGTCTTGGACAATCATTCCAAGGTGTTTGAAACTCTCAAAGGACTCCCACCTATTTTTTATCATGATCATGCTATTCATTTGATTCCAGGAAGTGTTCCTTCAAACATCAGGCCTTACAGATATCCTTATGTCCAAAAGAGTGAAATTTAAACGTATGATTGCAGAAATGTTAGAGGCCGGTATATTTAAACCTAGTCAAAGTTCTTTCTCTGCTCCAGTAGTATTGGTGCACAAGAAGGATGGATCATGGTGCATGTGCCCGGATTATAGAGAGATCAATAAGCTCACTATTAAATATAAATTTCCCATTCCTGTGATTGATGAATTATTGGATGAATTACATGGAGAAATTTATTTTACCAAGTTGGATCTTCGTTCAGGATATCATCAAATTAGAATGAAGGCTAAAGATATTCTAAAAATAGCATTTTGAACTCATGAGGGTCATTAAGAATTTTTGGTCATGCCATTTGGCCTTACAAATAAACTTTCTACATTTCAAGGGTTGATGAATTCCATTTTCAAACTCTTCTTTAGAAAATTTGTGTTAGTATTTTTTTGATGATATACTAATCTACAGATCATGTTCAACATGTGGACAGGGTGCTCAAACTATTGGAGGAGAAACAATTATATGCAAAAACATCCAAATGTTTCTTTGGAGTACAAGATGTGGAATATCTGGGTCATATTGTATCTCAGGAGGGTGTTAAGGTAGACCCTAACAAAATTAAAGCCATTAAGGAATGGAAAGTCCCCACAACCATAAAGAATTTGCGAGGATTTCTCGGGTTAACAAGGTATCATCGCAAGTTTGTTAAAAATTATGGGAGAATAGCAGCACCTCTAACAACATTATTGAAGAAAGATGCATTTTCATGGACTCCTGAAGCAAATAAGGCCTTTGAACATCTCAAAGAGGCAATGTGCCAAGCACCAGTCTTACCTATGCCATAATTCACAAAAAACTTTATTATGGAATGTGATGCCTCAGGAAATGGAATTGGTGTTGTTTTAATGCAAGAAGGAAGACCCATTTATTTTGAAAGTCATCCAATAAAAGGAAAGTATTTACAGAAAGCTATTTATGAGAAGGAAATGTTGGTAATACTACATGCACTAAAGAAATGGCAACCTTACCTAATGGGAAGACACTTAAACGTAAAAACTGATCATGATAGTCTTGAATACTTTTTGAAAAAAATACTATCTTCAGAAGAGCAGCAAAAAAGGGTCACAAAGATGTTGGGTTATGACTTTGAAATCATCTACAAAAAAGGGAAGATAAATGTTGTTGCAGATGCACTCTCAATAAAGGATGGGAAGGTGGAACATTGCTTTGTGCCATTTCTATTATCTAACCAGATTGGATAACCAAAGCAAGGGAGGAATGGAAGAATGACGAAGAAATGTGGACACTCATTCAAAATTTGCAGCAAGATCCCAGTACATATGATACATTTAGTTGGAAAAATGATTCCTTATGGTACAAAGATAGCTTATATATTTGTAAGAATTCCCAACTATAACAAAAGATTCTTTTGGAATTACACACCTCTCCCTTAGGAGGACACTCAGGATTTTTAAAAACTTACCATAGGGTGAAGAAATAATTTTTTTGGGATGGCCTTAAATCTGATTTTCAAAAGTTTGTGGCAAAATTTTTTGTTTGCCAACAAAATAAAGTTGAGACAATTAAGACCCTAGGTCTGCTACAACCTTTATCCATTCCAAGTCAATGTTGGGAGGAGGTTTCAATGGATTTTATCATAGGTTTACCTGTGTATGAAGGAAAGAGTATCATCATGGTGGTAGTTGATAGACTTACCAAGTATGCACACTTGTGTGCATTATCTCGTCCATTTAAAGCAAGTACAATTGCTACTGCATTTATGGAAACAATTAAAAAGCTACATGGAAACCCAAACATTATTGTAAGCGACAGAGATCCCATTTTCACTAGAAATTTTTGGACGGAATTATTTTCTTGTTTGGGAACTGAAATAGCTTGTAACTAATCTTATCATCCTCAATCTGATGGGAAAACTAAGATAGCGAACAAATGTTTGGAAGGATATCTTCGTTGTTTTGTATCTGATAAAAAAACACAATGGGTCAAGTGGTTAACTCTGGCTGAATGGTGGTATAACACTTCCTTCCATACTACAACAAAAATGACCCCATTTATGGCACTTTATGGATATCATCCATCATCCATCACATCATCTTTAAGAGAAAATTATAAGGTTCAAACAGTGGAAGATCACATCAAGCATCAAAAACAAGTTCTACAACTCTTAAATGATAACCTAAATTTGGCACAAAATCGAATGAAACAATAGGTAGCTCAACATCGCAGCGAGAGAAGTTTTGATGTAGGAGACTGGGTATTTTTACGGCTACAAATATACAAACAAATTTCCCTCAAGCAAGCTAAGAAGGATAATAAATTATCACCAAAATAATATGGTCCTTACAAGGTGTTGCAAAACATTGGTACTATGGCATACAAATTGGAGCTTCCTTCTTCTTCCCAAGTGCACCCAATTTTCCATGTTTCATGCTTAAAGAAGGTTATAGGTGACAAACTTCCAATTCAAACAGTATTGCTAGAACTTGATGAAGAAGGAAAAATCATATCGGAATCTGAAGCAGTCACGAAAATAAGAACTTGACAACTACGAAATTGATCAATTTCAGAGTATCGCATCAAGTGGAAGAACTTACCCACTAAAGATTCCACATGGAAGGATGAGAATTTTATACATAAGCATCCAGAACTAGTCAAGAGTTGAGGACAACACTTTTTTGAAGGACAGTGATCATGAGTTCATAAATTTTTCTCAAAATTTAAAGTTATAGGAATGGGTTGAAACTATGATATTTGTGCAGATCTCGTCTTTATGATTCTGGCACTATGAACGGTTTGAAAAACCGATGTTGTATGAGGGAGATATCACATTCTAATCGATTTCCCAAACAACTATATTTTGCGACAGGGTTGACTGGGATGCCCAGTTAGCATGCAGCGTGCATAGTCAGCAAAAATGAATATTTCGAAGAATATTACTTTTCTCAGAGCCATTCAGAGGATGACAAGTGGTGCTATGTGATTGGTTTAAGGTGCATGTGTCTTTTTTAAGGACAAATGGAAGGGTGACATGTAGCCAGCCCTGAGGCAACCACGTGTCCCCAAGAGGTTAGTGTAAAATTTAGGCAGAGGTCCGTAGGGTTCGATCTCGCAACCTCTAGCCTACGTGCATAATTCTCCACCATCTCCACTACAATGTTTCTTAACTATCGATGTCCATGGGTCACATTTAAAGTGTAATACATTTGCAAGTGGGGGTTGGGACCACCGGTGGTCCCAACCCGCCGGCGGTCCATGATATGGTCACATGACATATAAATCGTAGCATAAAACATTAACCTCAACAGCACCTTCCGTAACCGTTTCATTTAAACCCTGTCACATGTGATAGCTGACCACATGGGGTAAATGCTAACAGTTACATTGACTCTGCCCTAAACTCCGGTTTCAATATCATTAACCACAGTTTCGCCCTGGGGTTCCGCTCCAATATTAAATGCAACTGCGGGTTTGGGGGTTGTCATGTGGCCACCCCCTACTCATAATAGTTAATATTAATGACTATCACTGGCAGAAAACTTGGAGTGCCCTAAATTTGTGGGTTTTGGCCAAAAATACTCTAGTTAAGTGGAGTTCACCAAAACTAGTGGATTTTTTCTAGGAGTTACTGGGAAAGTGACTTGGAGGGTCAATTTTCTCCCAATATAAGTAAATGAAGAGTCATTCTAGACTAATTAGAACATTTTGGAGCCATTGGTGCAGAGAAAACAACCATTAGAGGCCTGTAAACACACGTATTTGCAAAATTTTGAGCATAATGAAATATGGACATGCCATTGAGAGCTGGACCAGCAGATGTAGCTAAGGAGGTGTAGAAATTATATGCACTAAGCATGCATATGTCCTAGATTCACCTGATCTCACAATATTTAACTTCTTGTAAGATAATGAATCATTCCACTGTTAATCTATTTGCAGAAAAATTAATTGCACACACATGTGAAGCATAAACAAAAATCAATCACACATAACACAGTTTTTAACCAGGAAAGCCTGAAGCTGAAAACCCCAACTATATATTATGTATCATGGAATCATATGACAATCCTCATAAAAAGCTTATCAAGCTCTCAGTACAATACAATCGCCATACACTAATCAGGAACAATATTGCAAATCCATGCACCGATCTTCGCCACTTGCTAGCCTGCCTCCACTGCGCAATCCTTGTTGAAGAATAACACTGAATGAATTCGAATTACTCTTGCCTTGATTGTGCAATCCTAGTTGGCAACTCCAATGTGTGTGTGATGCAATCAATGCATCACTATAGTCACAACAGATAGTCCATCTTGCCCTTTCACCTATCTCTCCACTGGGTCTCCACTGGAACTGCCATGCACTGTAGTTAATTGTTGTATTGTCTCGCCTGATTAATGAGTTATTATTTGTGAATTAATTAACTAATTAATTCACTCCACTCTCACTAGTGTATCAATCAGTTAGACTAGATACAACTAGCTCAACTGAGTCTAACTAAGTTAAACCGAATACAACTCCATAACTACTTCTTCCAACTGTGTCATAACTCTTCCACTTGAGTTCTAATCATCCTCCATGTTAGTCTATAGCATCTTGGAATCTATGTGAATTTCACCAATTAATCTACCAACTGCACTAACAAAGTATCTAAGAATAAGTTTTCCTTTGTTTAGTTTCGATTTCATTATTATTAAGAGCTAATAATAATCGACATGCATCATTTTTAGATCGACGATATAAATAAACTTCAGCCTTCAATATTATAAAAATATAATTTCATCTATTTTCCAACTTGATCAACCATCCAAATAGCATCTTGCAACTTCACATGATCACCATGTCTAAAAATAGACATAGTCTAAAAATATACTTGCACCAAAAATAGCCTGCGGGCCCACTTAGAGAAGGCGACTCTTTTCACTAAGCTCATCATCTTGTTGAATCTCAACACTCCCTCTCAAAAAGATAGGGATTATCTTTCACCCCGATCCTGCCTCTATGGTATTCGAATTTGCTCCTGGTGAGTGCCTTCGTCAGAATATCTGCATCCTGATCGTCCGTAGGAATGTATTGAAGAAACATGATCTTCCACTACACACAATCTCTGAAATGATGATACCGGATATCAATATGTTTAGATATATCATGAAACACAGGATTAACCAAGAGTTTAATGCAACTCTGATTATCACAATGTATCACTGTGGGATCTAAATGTGAACTGAACAAACCAACCAGAATCTTCCTCATCCAGATAGCCTCACATGCAGCTTGACTTACTGCCATTTCGCTTCCGCCGAATCGGAAGCTACGTATCTTGTTTCCGTAATTCAAGAAAATGTCGAGAGATCCGATTAATCGAAAATCCTTCCCCGATCTGCTCTTCGTCCGTTGGGCTTCCGCCTCATTCCATCCGTGGAAGGCCATGCAACTTCACCTCATCCGTCCGTCTATACCATCAACCATACTCGAGATGTGCCCCGAGATATCTCAGACATGCTTCACCTCTTCTCTTCCAGTTGTGCTTGGTAGGCTTGGCCGCTTCACGACCTCCCGGGTTCACCGCATACATATGTCTCGGCCTTATTGACTAAATACATGAGCAAACCCACCAACTGTCGATAAACAGTGGCATCCACTACCTCTGCTGATGTAGCATCCTCTTTCTTCCAATTTCCTAGAAGAGGAGTGTTGATAGGCTTGCAGCCTTGCATGTGAAATTTCTACAGTATCTCCCGGGCATACTTGCCTTGAGACACAAATAGTTCACCTTCCCGCTGCCATATTTCCAATCTAAGGAAATAATGAAGGAGGCCCAAATCCTTCATCTCAAAATCCTTTGCAAGATCTGACCTGCATGAGTGTATCAGCTGCTCATCACCCGTTAGTATTAAATCATCAACATAAAGTACAATAATCAAAAGCTTACCCTCCACCACAATCTAGTACAGGTTTGCATCCGCCTCACTCTTGGTGAAGCCAAGTCCGGTGAAATAGCTGTCGATCCAAGTGTACCAAGCACGTGGTGCTTGTTTCAGCCCATACAATGCTCTTTTGAGCCTGCACACATGTGACTCACTGCTGAATATCTCAAATCCTTTAGGCTACTCAATGTACACCTCTTCCTCAATGGTCCCATTAAGGAACGCAGTCTTCACATCCATCTGATGATTGTGCCAACCCATCTGTGCTGAGAGAGAAAGGATGGTCCGTAAGGAAGAATACCATGCAACAGGTGCAAAGGTTTCTTCATAGTCAATCCCCTCGATCTGTGAGAAGCCTTGGGAAACAAATCTTTCCTTATACTTCTCGACGCTCCCATCAATAGCTTGATTTACCTTGTAGATCCATCTTGATTCTACAACTGATTTTCCCACCGCCCTTGGAACAATATCCCAAGCACTGTTTCTGACAATGGAGTCATACTCCTCCACCATGGCATCTACCCATGTGGGCTCCTGCACTGCTTCTTCAAAAGAAGATGGCTCTATCACGATACAATTGCTCATAAGAGCCATCTATCCAGTAAATCGGTCAAGTGACTGTCTTTGTCTGTGCTGTGATTTAGGGACTCCTACATTCTATATCGCATCAAGCTTCAGTCTCTCAGCTTCTGTGGTATGCTTTCTACCTTGTCTGATGTTTGGTTCTGCATGAGTGGACTCCTCCACTCCATGAATCTCCTCCTATGGCTGATCCACATCTAGAGGCTCATCTTTGGGAACAAGAAGTTCCTCCACTACATGCAAGTGTAGGTCCCTCTCAAGCGACAACTTCATGGCTTTCACCTCATTGAATTTTATATCCCGTCGCACAACAGTCATCCGACTGTCTGGAAAATACACATGATAATTATGGGGTGTTTCTGTGTACCCCACAAATATCCCAACTTCTGCAGTCGGCTCCAGCTTCTTCCTGGCGTCCTTTGTCACATGAATGTAAACAAGTGAGCAAAAAATATTCAAATGAGAAATATCAGGCTTCTTACCAGTAAAATCTTCTTTAGGTGTACTCATGCCAAGTACTGTATGAGGACAACGGTTTTTCACATAAACTGCAGTGTTGCATGCTTCCGCCCACAAGTGCATCAGTAGGACCTAGTCATGCAGCATCGCTCGTGCACCACCCACGATCATTCTTTCTTCCTCTCAACGACCCCATTTTGCTATGGGTTATGAGGCGCTATGAGTTCTCTTTGAATTCCTTCTTTGCTACAGAAGTCTTTGAATTAGCCCGAGATGTATTCACCACCATTATTTCTTCGTAGAGGTTTCACTTACTTCCCTGACTCCTTCTCCACCAATGCCTTGAACTCACATAACTTTGAGAACGTTTCACTCTTCTTCTGCATCAAGAAGATCCAACATCTAGAGAATAGTCATCAACAAATATAACATAATACCTGTGTTTTGTTGTTGAAGAAACCAAGAAAGGTCCACAAACGTCTGTGTGAATTCTCTCCAGGATCACCGAAGCACGGTTCTCCTTCTCATGAAAGGTGGTCTTCACAAACTTACCCATAGGACATCCCTTGCATTGAACAGATGCACCCTCTGTAAATATAATTGGGATTCTTACTCTAGGTTTTCATAATTGACATGATTGTCGTGAGTTGAGACGTTTATTAAAATATTTGGACATCAGAATTAATCAAATAATGACTGTGCAAGAGTACCCTTGGGAATTCCAGTAGAAATCTGTTGCAAAATCTTCAAAATGCCATGGTGAAGACGGCCCAATCTCCTGTGCCATAATTCGCCCTCATCCCGGCTCACCACTTCTTATGCTTTGCCCACCATTGCAGCGCAATCTACCTCCAGATTTTAAAGATTCTTAATTCAAACCCCTATCTTCTTGGTTTGACCCATTTTTTTATGATGAAGGAAGGCTTTTCCCTCACTGAAAACAACATCATAACCTTTGTCTTCCAGCATTGCGACCGAGACCAAGTTCTTCTTCAGACCTGGAACATGCATAACATTCTTCAACAAGAATGGATTACCCGACTCCCTCTCAAAGGTAATGGTCCCAATGCCAGTCGCACTGTACCGACCATCGTCGCCCATCTCTATATGCATCTGGAGGTCCTTCTCCTCCAAGTCACTAAACAACTCTTTGTCTCCCATCATATGGAAAGACGCACCACTATCAAGATACCACACCGATCCCATACAGCTTGAAACCAAGCATACAATCAAAGAGAAATCAAGTTCAAATTGCGAGGCTAAGGCCTCTCCAGCTGCAGCTCCAGCATCCTTCTTCTTCTTCTTCTTCTGTGGACAATTAGTTGCGAAATGCCCATGTTCGTGACAGTGAAAACTCCTCACTTTGGACAAATCCTGCTTCTTGCCTTTAGCTTCGGATTTTTAAGGAAATTTCTTCCCTTTCCATTTCCTTTCTTTGGCAGCCAAAGCGCAATTCTCTTCATCTTCATTCTTCGATGAAGATCCATCCCTGGTACCTCGCCTTATCTCCTCCTTCACAAGATCCGACCAAAGTCGCTCCCATCCCGGCAGTTTCTCCCATCCATTGACAAAGTCTTCGTAGCTATGCCAAATCTTCAGAAGCCCAAGGAGAGCCAAGCTCACCAAGTCTTCATCATCAACAGTAACCACCACACTTCCTAGTTCATCCTTGCAGTGGACAAACTTCGTGAGGTATTTTGGAATACTGTGGCCCTTCTCCATTTTTATTTTTCTGAGCTTGTCTTTAAGTGCCAACTTCCTCTGGTCACTTCTTCTTTGGAACAAGTCTGTCAAAGCCTTCCACATTAAGAATGGAGTGGCTTTCCCGTGAAGGCTGGACACAATATTGTCCTTCACACCTTCCAACATAATTCTTCTCGTATTTGCTATCTTCTTTTGCCATGTGTCAAGTAATGCAGCATCGCCAGATCCCGGCTTAGGAACATCGCTATCGATGAACTCCTTCAGCCCATTATCCTCCAGCACCGCGTCCATCCTATCCTTCCAAGCTATGTAATTCAAGCTCCCATCAAGGGCATACTCCAATCGCAAACCATTGAAAGCCATTTCAATGTATACTCAACTTCTGCACCAAGAATCTTCTGTAGCAAATTCAAATTGTCCACCAACACAAAATCACTTCACAATTGCAATCTTCAATCAAAAATGCTTTGATACCATGTAGAAATTATATGCACTAAGAATGCATATGTCCTAGATTCACCTGATCTCGCAATATTTAACTTCTTGTAAGATATTGAATCATTCCACTATTAATCTATTTGCGGAAAAATTAATTGCACACACATGTGAAGCATAAACAAAAATAAATCGCACATAACACAGTTTTTAACCGGGAAAGCTTGAAGCTGAAAAACCATACTATATATTATGTATCATGGAATCATATAAAAATCCTCATACAAAGCTTATCAAGCTCTCAGTACAATACAATCGTCATACACTAATCAGGAACAATCTTGCAAATCCATGCACCGGTCTTCGCCACCTGCTAGCGTGCCTCCACTACGCAATCCCTACTGAAGAATAACACTGAATGAATTTGAATTACTCTTGCCTTGACTATGCAATCCTCATTGGCAACTCCAATGTGTGTGTGATGCAATCAATGCATCACTATAATCACAACAGATAGTCCATCTTGCCCTTTCACCTGTCTCTCCACTGGGTCTCCACTGGAATTTCCATGCACTGTAGTTAACTGATGTATTGTTCAGTTGATTACTGAGTTATTATTTGTGAATTAATTAAATAATTAATTCAATCCAATATCACTAGTGTATCATTCAATTAGACTAGATACAACTAGCTCAACTGAGTCTAACTGAGTTAAACTGAATACAACTCCATAACCACTTCTTCCAACTATGTCATAACTCTGCCACTTGAGTTCTAACTGAGTCCTCCATGCATTAGCTCTAGTAAACCTTTGGGAATTGCGTAATTCCCTCAGTTCACTGATCTACCACATCTATGCACTGAAACAAAGTGCTCCAAGAGAATAAGTTGATGTTTAGTGTTTGATTATTATTAAGGGCTAATAATAATCGACATGCATATATTTTTAGATCGACGATCTATAAATAGACTTTTCCCAATATTCTAAAAACATAATTTCATCTATTTTTCCAACTTGATCAACCATCCATAAATAGCATCCTACAACTTCTGAAATATGATCACCATGTCTAAAAATAGACATAGTCTAAAAATAGACTTGAGCCAAAAATAGCCTGCAGGCCCACTTAATGAAGGCGACTCTTTTCACTAAGCTCATCATCTTGTTGAATCTCAACAGGAGGGGTGAAATTTTTCATCATTCCTACTGTGTAAATGTTATGTGTGGTTTTATTTCTCTATTATACATTGTTATTCAGTGTTATTTACTCTTATTTCATGCTTCTAATTCACTAAAATCACTTATATTTCATGGTTAAAATCCTCAATACCTAAGAAAATTCTGGAGACAAGTATGTACATGTTTTATCATTGAAAAGACACATAGCACAACAAACTAATATAGTCCTTTAAGATCAGGTTGGTATCACAGCTAGAGTTTATTCTCTAGTGTTGTTTTGTGCAAATATTTGTTTAACTGTTTGCAAGCGTTAGATGCTTACTAGGCTCAAGCTCAAGAGAGGAGAAGGCAAATTGATGGAAGCAAGAGGGTCTCAAAGTGAGCCACAGCAAAGGAGAGCAAGATTGACGCAATCTCCACCACCTAGTTCACCTCCTAAGGAAGCAGAAGTAGAATTAAGAATGCCTCAAGAGGAAGAATAAATCCATGAAGAATTTGATCCCAAAGAGGAGGAAAGAGTGTTCAGGAAATCATTTCTTGACTTGACTGAGATGGTTAGAATCCTTTATCAAGAAAGGAATGAGAAACTATAAGGAGAAGGATCCAAAATTCACAAGGAAGGACAGGGATCATCAGGAGTTCACAATGATGAAGATAAGTCAAAGAAAGGAAATGGAGGAAATTGAGGTTGCGGAAAGTCACCATCCTCACCCTCATCATCATTATCCTCTACTTCATCTTTAGTACATTAGCCACACAAGTCAAAGAACACTAGTAAAATTCCTTTTATAAAACTTGATGTTAATTTTTGATTTCCAATGTTTAATGGTGAAGTCAATGCAGAAAAGCTTGATAATTGGATTAGGAAATTGTAGGTATATTTGAGAATCCAGAACCTTCAAGATGATGATACCAAAATCCAATTAGCCTCATTGAGAATGGAAGGTGCAACACTTTTTTGGTGGGAAGCCAAGACAAAGGAGGAGATCAAGAATCATGGTAAGATTATTCTATCATGGAATGATTTCATTACTGCAGTAAAACAACACTTTTATCCATTAGCTTATATGCAGAAATCCACAATGAACTAGCAAAACTTTAGACAATTGAAAGGACATAATGTGCAATAATACACCCAAGAATTTAGGAGAAGAGCTCTCTTGTTAGGGGTAGATTTGCATACCCAAGATACTTTTCTCAAGTACATAGGAGGCTTACATAGCTACCTAAAACATACTATCCTCATGTTTAACCCCACAAGTCTAGATGATGTATGTGTCTAGGCCACACATTTAGAAGCTAGAGGGAAGAACATTTCTGAAGATGGTAGGAACAAACCTTTTAAGGGGAAAAACAAATAGAAGACCTCAAAAGGTAAAGGAAAAAAGAGTGCATTTGTTAAGAAATAGGGAGAAAAAGTGGTTTGTAAACATTGTTCAAAAGAAGGCCACGATGAAAATCATTGTTGGAAATTACATCCTAAAAAGAAGCCCAAGTACTACAACAACAAAGGGAAACATAAAATTGCTATTACAACTCAACATGATTTAGGAGAGGATTTAGGTGATGAATCTAAAATTATAGCCATGGGGTTGAAGAACATGAAGGGGAAAGAAATTGAAATTAAACCCAATACTAGTACATCAAACTGTCACATACATGCTCCAAATGAAGAAGAAAGAATTGAACTTTTTCATGTCAAGGGCATATCCCAAACATACTAATATTAACACATTGTTTGATAGTGGGTCACAAGCAAAATTAATCTCTGAAGACTTGGTAAAGAAACTTAATCTTGAGACCATACCACATCCAAAACCATATCCACTTGGTTGGATTTGTAAGGATGAAAATTTACAGGTTTCAAAGAAGCGTATATTGCAGTTTGCAATAACTGCACATTTTGTTGGCACAATTGAACTAGATGTGGTTCCGCTTGACATAAAAGGTATTGTGTTAGGGATTCCTTACTTGTATGATAGGAAAGCGAACTTCCATTGCCATGAGAAAAAATACCATTTATTCAAAGATGGAAAGGAGTACATTGATAGAGCACATCACAAGAAGACAAACATTGCTATGGTAAATGCAGGACAGGGAAAGAGGCTGGTAAATTCAAGTAAGAATTTTGTTCTTCTAATGATTAAGACTAAAGCTGATGTTAATCATGAATCATTTGAGTGCTGTGATCCTAAGTTGAAATCAGATTTATAAGATGTATTTGATGCACATCATGAGATGTTTTAGGAGCCAACATGATTGCCTCCAAAAAGGGAGATTCAACATGAGATTCAACTGCAGCAAGATTGTCCTCTTCCAAACATCAGAATATATCACATGTGAATAATGGAGAATGCTGAAATAAAGAGGCAAATCAATGAGATGTTGGACAAAGGAGTCATATGGCCAAGCATTTCTCCATGCGGTTCACCCATAGTCTTGATTCCAAAGAAATATGGGACTTGGCGCATGTGTGTAGACTTCAGAGCTTTGGACAGGATAATGGTAAAGAATCGATACCCACTCCCAAGGATAAATGATTTTCTTAATCAGCTTAAAAAATCCAAGTTTTTCACTAAGTTAGATTTACGAAGTGGATGTCATCAAGTAAGAATTGCAGAAAGTGATGTATGGAAAACTGCATTCAAAACCAAACAAGGACTCTTTGAGTGGCTAGTAATGCCATTTGGTTTGTGTAATACACCATCAAATTTCATGCATGTTATGGATAGTGTTTTGCGTCCATTCCTTGATGACTTTGTGATTTTGTATTTAGATGACATATTGATTTTCACCAAAAGAAGAGAAGAACATGTCTTGCATGTGAATAGAGTGCTTGATGTTTTGGAAAAAGAGAAATTGTTTCTTAAGATGTCAAAGTGTGAGTTTGGAAAGACTTCTTTGGTTTATTTGGGAGACATTGAGGCAAGTTGAGAATTGATCCTTCTAAAGTGGAAGCCATTGTGAATTGGCCCACACTCAGAACAGTAACCGAGGTAAGAAGTTTCTTAGGTGTAACTTAGTATTGGAGAAAGTTTATTGCTAACTTTTCTGCCATCGCAACTCCTATGCATGCAGTGACAAGTGTGAAGAAAGGCTTCTAATGGGGAGGCAAACAACAGAAAGCCTTCGAAGCTTTGAAAGACAAGATCAGTTCAGCTCCAGTCCTTGCATTGCCAAATTTGAGACAACCATTCAAGATACAAACTGATGCTAGTGATTATGCCATGGGCACAGTTCTTTTGCAGCATGGTAATTCTATCGCTTTTCATTATGAAATATTCAATGGTGCCGTAACTAATTATCCTACACATGAAAAAGAACTGTATGTGTTGGTACAAAGCGTCAAGAAGTGGAAACACTACTTGATGGGTAAAGAGATGACTATACATACCAATCACCAGCCATTACAGTACTTGAAGTTGCAAAAAAAATTGCAGCAATCACGACATTTCGAGTGGATGGGATTTCTTCAACAATTTCACTTGGTTATAAGGTACAAGAAAGGTATTTTCAATAAATTTGACGATTTGCTTTCAAAACTGATTATTAGTGCATCTACTTTTGGTCCAGGTGGATATTGGTGGCCATCCGCCTATTCCACTTGGGGCCCCACCATTGTCTCTTTTAGTCTCTTTTCACAACTTACTATTTTTAGCAGTTTTTTGGGTCCTAAACTTCCAGAGCCATTTTGAGGCCCCAAACGGAGATAGTATTCCGAAGTTATGTCCCCGGGAAGTTGAAACACCAATTTACCCAAATGGGGCCCATAGTTTTGGTGCTTCATCTCCTAGGGTTAGGTTTTTGGATGTTTAGAGTTCTCAATTGTTTCTCCATAATAAATAGGCCCTAGAGCCTCATTGTAACATAGTTCATAGGTTTGTAGCCGCCACATCTCTTCTCAGAGATTCGCTACCAGCACCCCAGCTATTTTTATTTCCATCATGTTTGTAAGCATATTTCTGTGATTTGATATTAATGAAATGAAGCCTTATTTCCGTTGTATTTCTATGTTTATGGTTAGTTATGTATTCTGTTGTGTTCCTGCATAAATATGGATCAGTGGTATCAGAGCAGTCTGCTTTTTCTCGATCATTCTTTGCATGTCCCCGATGCGGTTGGGGTATAAGGAGTTAGGGCTCGATCTGGTGGAACCTTTGCAAGATCAGCCTCGCAAACCTCAACGGATGCCCATTGGGGATGAAAAGAAAGATGAGGGAGCAAGAGATCCTATCAAAATATTGCTTGAGGAGGCCCTCGAAAAACAAAGGAACGCGATGATGGATAACTTTGCCCAGATCCTTCAACGACTGCCCACCGGTGGCGCATCTACATCCGGCAGTCACTCTAGAGGCATGTCTCCTTTTAAGGTACAAGTAAACTTTGACATTCCCATATTTGAGGGTCAAATATATGCAGATGCTGTAGATAGATGTTTGAATCTATTAGAAGGGTATTTCTCGGTTCATGACTTTTCCGACCGGGAGAAGATTATTTTTGCACTCCTCAAAGCTACCCCCCATGTCAAGGACTGGTGGGAAACCTACTGTGAGAAAAAGGACGAGACATAACCCTCTCTATTCTCAGTCGTACCCACTTGGAATTCTTTCCAAGATGCCATCAAGGAACAATATTATCTCGTGGGGAGCTATGAGGACAAGTACGTACAATGGACCACACTGCGGCAACAAAGGGATCAAGATGTGCATGAGCTAATGAATCTGTTCCATACCTTGCGCACAAAGTTGGGTATCAAAGATTCAGAGAAACATTTGGTGCTAAAGTATCGCGGTTGTCTGCACAGATACATTCAGGAGGAAATGGAGTTCCTCGACATCTTCTCACTTGGTACGACATATCGGTATGCTGCCAAGATTGAGCAGAAATTCAAACAAAATAAGTGAGACTATGGATCTGTGAATCAGAAGCGAGAGAAAGGTGCCCCCAAACCGCAGAAAAAAGGACAAAGCCAAGGCATGGAAGCCCAAGACAACCTGCCAAAGACACAAGCAAAGAACAACATCGCGAAGCCAAAGAAGGACGCAGGAAAGTGGTGTGAGTTCCATAAGAGCTCCACTCACAAAACAAGTGAGTGTCGGGCCAAGTAGTCGCTGGTGGCCGAGATGAGGGCTTCTGAATCAGATGCATGCTCCAACTCTGAATTAGAACCTTACAAGCTGAATGAAAAAGGGAAGCAGATTATTGATGCGAAGCCCAACGCCACTATTGCCACTATGAAGATCCAGAAGGAGGAACCAAAAGATCCAGAGGAGGCAGAGCATCTCTTCCACTCCCAGAAGTGGGTAAAGGGTTCCCTGCTATAGTTCATTGTCGACAATGGGAGCCAAAATAACTTCATTTCAGCAGACGTCGTGAAACGGTTGGGCTTGCCAACCATAGCGCACCCACAACCATACACCATCAGGTGGCTTCACTAAGGAGGAGATTGCTGCGTCAGCCAACAGTGCTGCCTTCCCTATAACATCAAGCGCTTCACAGATGATGTATTGTGTGACATTGCTCCTATTGATGTTTCTGATGTATTATTAGGCCAACCATAATTGCGGAAGCGACATGCTGTGTATGAGTCCCAGCCTCACGCTGTTATTGTTACTTTGGGAAATAAATTGTACAAGATACCAGAGGTACCACTGCCTCCCACTATCTCTTTGGTTACTGCAAAAAAATGCAGTAAGCTCATTTCCCAAACCATGAAATTTGTTTTCCTGATGATCCGCCCCCAGGGAAAGAAGAAGATTGTGGCCACGACCTCCAGACATGGCTCCTCTACATGACAACAACAAATGGACAAGGTTGTGGAGGAGTACGAGGACATCTTCACCTCACCCACAGGGGTGCCTCTACACTGTCAGGTCAAGCACCCCATTGACCTGACCCCAGGTGCGCCACTACCCAATGGAACGATCTATAGGCACTCTATTCTAGAGAATAATGAAATCAAGAGGTAGATTCAGGAGCTACTACAGAAAGGTCACATTCGTCCAAGTACATCGCCCTCTGGTAGACCTATCGTGTTGGTACAGAAGAAGGATGGGACTTGGAGACTCTGTATTGATTATTGGGTGCTGAACAAGATCACTGTCTGGAATAGGTACCCGATCCCACAGATTGATGACCTTCTGGGCCAACTCAAAGGGGAAACATATTTCAGCAAGATCGACTTGAAGTTTGGGTATCACCAGGTACCAATCAAACCCTTTGATGTGTGGAAGACTGCCTTCAAAGCCAAGGACGACCTTTTCGAATGGATCGTCATGCCTTTCAGATTGAAAAATGCTCCTGAAACCTTCATGAGGTTGATGGAAGACATCTTGCGTCCATTCACCAACTCATTTGTAGTGGTATACTTGGATGACATTCTGATCTTCAGCCAGACTTGGGAAGAGCACCTCCACCACATCCGAGAATTCCTCTAAACACTGCGGCAACACAAGTTGTGTGCCAATTTGGAGAAGTGCACTTTTGGCATGACCCAAGTTCGATATTTGGGATACATTATTGATGAAAGGGGGTGCATGTGGATCCAGCCAAGATCCAAGTCATTCGGGATTGGCCAGCCCCAACCACCCTAACAGAGCTTCACAGCTTTCTGGGTCTTGCTAATTTCTACTGTAGGTTAATGTTGGGATTATCTCATATCACTTTGCCCTTGATTCAAGTCACCAAGGGAGGAGTGAAAGAAAAATTCTATTGGTCAGAATCTCAACAGAAGGCATTCGTAGAATTGAAACATCGCCTCTGTTCTGCCCCAGTGCTCACATTACCAGACTTACAACAACCATTTGAGATCAAGACATATGCCTCTGACTATGCTATTGGGGCAGTTCTTACTCAACAAGGGCATCTAGTGGCATATCACAGTGATACATTGTCTGACACAGTTCGAAAGTATACCACTTATGACAAAGAAATGTATCCCATTGTGTAGGCTTGTCGACAATGGAAGCATTACATTTTGGGGAAGGAGACAATCATCCACACATACCATCGACCCTTGCAGTTCATACAGACACAAGGGAAGTTGCAGAACGATCACCATCAGAAGTGGTCCACATATCTGCATAACAATTGCCCAGAACATCAAGTACAAGAAGGGTAGCACCAATAATGTTGCAGACTGCCTCAGCCGACCATCGATCGTGGCCATAACCACCATTCTCAACTCTTGTGGGCATGAGACTTCTGATTGGCCGCTTCTCTACAAGAGCGATCCAGAATTCAGCTACACTTACAAGGCACTCTTAGGGGGTATGCAAGTTCCAAAATTTCACCTCCAAGATGCACTATTATGTCACCTAGGACACCTTTGTGTTCCTTCAAGCGAGCATGCCAAGATGATATGGGAAATGCACTACAGTTGAGTCACTCCGCATTTTGGGGTCGAGAAAATAGTGGCAGTACTACATAAGTATTTCTATTGGTTGAACCTTCGACAGGATTTTGGGAAGTACATCAGATCCTACACTGCTTGCGCCATTTCCAAACAGATCATCAAGAAGCAAGGGCTCTATACTCCGCTACCTACCCCTAGCCGACCTTGGGAATCCATCTCCATGGATTACATGTCAGGACTTCCTTCTACTAAGCATGGAAACGACTGTGTTTTTGTGGTCGTCGACAGATTCTCAAAGGTGGCCATTATGGTAGCCTGCAAGAAGAATATCACAGCAGAAGCCACTACTAAACTCTTCTTTGAATGAATGTGGGTGCACTTTGGGATCCCACAGTCTATCATATCAGATCGTGACAACAGGTTCCTCAACACATTTTGGTCCAGCCTCTAGTCAATGTTGGACACCAAGCTCACCAAGTCCACAACTTTCCATCCCCAAAATGATGGCCAGACAGAGGTCGTCAACAGGATGATTGTACACATTCTACGCATGTAAAATTCAAAGCATCCATGCACATGGGATGAGAGCCTTCCTTATGTACTACACAGTTATTACTGAGCTCTCCACATCTCAAATGGCCACAGCCCCTTTCAGGTGGGCTTGGGATTCCAGCCACTATGTCCCATTGACGTATCCATGTCATTTGCAGCTACTTAGGTCGATTAGGCTCATGTCAAGTCTGAAGCTGACAAAGAAAAAAATTCATCGAGCGCATTCAGCACATCCGCCAACAGGTTCATGACATATTGGACAGAGTAAATGCTAAGTATAGGCAATGACATGATCAACATCGGGTGCCACACAACTTCCAGGTGGGCAAAAAAGTGTGGCTACATTTGCAGAAGGAGCGCCTCACTGGACCCCACCGCAAGATTCGCCCGCTTCGATATGGGCCATACACCATCACCAAGGCTGTAGGGAACAATTACTTTGAGCTCATTATTCCACCATTCCTTGGTCTGCACCCAGTATTCAATGTAGACTACCTTCGTCCCTACTTCCCACCTCTATTGGACACCTCTGACATTGCATAAGAAGTCACACCAAAAGAGTTAAACCCAGACTACAAGGAACAGGCCACCACAGACTATATCATGGACATGCAAATCAAGAACACTCGCCTACAGAAGATCCAACTGTATCGGGTTGTCAAAGCTGGCCAACTCCTGCACTAAGGCAAGTGGTTCACCAGGGACCAAGTTCAATAGAAGTTTCCTCATCTCATGGAGGAACTCAACGAAATGGGGACCATTGCTTCCTAAGGGGGGAGGAATGATCTAGGTGGATATTGGTGGCCACCTGCCTATTCCACTTGGGGCCCCACCGTTGCTTCTTTTAGTTTTTTTTCACAACTTACTATTTTTGGCAGTTTTTCGGGTCCTAAGCTTCTGGAGCCGTTTTGAGGCCCCAAACAAAGATCGTATGCTGAAGTTATGTCCTCGGGAAGTTGAAACACCAATTTACCCAAACAGGGCCCATATTTTTGGCGCTTCATCTCCTATGGTTAGGTTTTTGGATGTTTAGAGTTCTCCATTGTTTCTCCATAATAAATAGGCCCTCGAGCCTCATTATAACATAGTTCAGAGGTCCGTAGCCGCCACATCTCTTCTCAAAGATTCGCTACCAGCACCCTAGCTATTTTTATTTCTACCATGTTTGTAAGCATATTTCTGTGATTTGATATTAATGAAATGAAGCCTTATTTCCACTGTATTTCTATGTTTATGGTTATTTCTATATTCTGTTGCATTCATGCATAAATCTGGATCAACTTTACTCAAGAATGATTCTATTGTACATGAGAGTTACATAGAACAATGTGCACATAATGTTGATTTTTAAGATGTGTATGTTAGTTTGAGTGAAGGGAATCAAGTTGAAGAAAATGATTATCACATGCATAACAATTTGTTGTTTCATTTGGGCAAACAATGTATATCACAAGGAGACAGGCTAAGTGTCATGAGAGAAGCTCATTCATCTCTTATTGCTGGACACTTTGGGGTAAGAAAAACAGTGGCACATCTATAGAGGTATTGCTATTGGCCTCGGATGATAGATAGTATGTCACATTTTATAAGAGGTTGTTCTATGTGTGCAACAAGTAAGCCTAGAAATAGGAAGCTTGGGTTGTACACGCTACTACCAGTACCATCAAGGCCATGGGAGAGTGTCTCCATGGAATTTGTTGGAGGTCTACCTATGTCAAGAAAACATCATGATTATCTTTATGTAGTTGTGGATAGATTCAGTAAAATGTGTATACTTATGCCATGTAAGAAAACCATTACTGCTGAATAAAATGTTGAACTTGTATGGGTTCATTATGGATTGCCAACTTCTATTTTTAGTGACAGGGATTCCAAGTTCATTGGGAATTTTTGGTCCAATATTTGGAGTATGATGGACACAAATTTGAAAAAGAGTATTTCTCTTCATCCGTAAAACTGATGGCCAAACCAAGGTGGTGAACATAACCATTGTGCATCTATTGAGAGAATATTGCAGCAAACCATGGGGGCACCACTATCAAAGCAATACTATATCACGTGCATTCATATTGGGATATAAAAAATGAATAAAACATAAAATTTAGGGAATATATTAGCCAAACACAGGTGGGAGTATCGTGGGAGTAGAGAGTACAGCAAAATTGGTCAAACTCGGGAGCCATAGTGCTGAGTTTCATTCCTGAGCATCGTGAACATGGTGAAAATCTGGAGTCACATCTACTGAGTCTCATTCCTATCTCCAGGTAGGGTGTTTTACAAAAACGCCTGTCTCTGAATTATTCCTATCGCGTTCCCATTACAGTAGTTCCCATCAACAATTATTTTGTTTTTATGCCTCTGAGATTTGGTGGCCAAGTTTGTTTTGGAATGATTGGGCCAAGATGAAGATATTTTGTTCAATTTGGTCAAGGTTCTCCCCCTACAGCAGAAGTGGCGAAGCCCAATGAAGGTTGGGATAACTCATTTATCTTATATTTGGGGCCCGATGAACTTTTCCTCTGGAGTATCGAGAGTGCAACAAACTTCTGGTTACTTCCTATCTCAATCAGTGAGCATCATTCATCTAATTGTGGTGTGGCAGTAAGGGTATTTGGCATCTATCCTCAGGAGTATCGAGAGCGCAACGAACTTCGGGTTACTTCCTCAGACAATAAGTGAGGCAACATTCATCAGTTTGTGGCATGGCAACAAGGGTATTTTTCATCTATTTTGGCAGTGAGTTATCGTCCAAATTTCTTCTGAGGCAACGAGATTGGGCTGAGGTTCAGTTGGAGGCAGCAAGGGTTTCTGTGTTAATATTTGACGTAGTGACCCATATTGACCATCTTCTTGTGGCAACATAGTTTTTGTAGGGTTAAACGTTTGGAAATGTACTTTCCTGAAGTTTGGTCTGAGGCTCATTCATCCCTCTGTGACAACGAAAGACTGAAATCAACTACATTAGAAGGATCCTTGATGGCAGTAGCACACACTTAGGGTCAAATCGAAGTTATCTTGAGAGCAGTGATCCACTAAACCCTCCTAAGGTCAGGTCTAGGTGGTGAGCGTTTTTTTGGGGAAATGTGGGGTGACTCAAGAAAAAATTCATCATTTATGTAACCTTCTCCAAGGATTTTGTAGCAGGATATTGAGACCGGGGCATGATCTGGGCATCAGATCACCTCTGTGGGCTTTGTAGTAGCCGAACAATTCTGAGGTGTGTAAGTAGCATCATAACACCTATGTGGTATGACTTTTGGAAAACACAGTCTGGCTAGTTGGATAGAGGCAACAAATAGGCAATAATTACTAAGGTTGGTTGGCTTTTAACTATAAATCTATTCTCTCACTCTCCCAAAATGTGTAGGTTTAAAATTGATAGGTCAAACTAAAAATATTAGGATAATAGGGTTTCCTGATAATTTAGCAATTTTTGTGTATCTAATACTAGTTAGAATATAAATCCACTATGTTTTCCAGGCATGTCACAAAACAAAAATATCCCCTATGTTTGGAAATCTAATTTCCACTTCACTACCAACTATATTAACTCTCCAAGCGTAGCATAAAATCCCTTGTCATATGTCACTCTAGAGTGTAATACTGCCTCACATTATGTGTCTACCACATCCAAGAGATTCCCCTCCCATAGACTCATTTTTCTTTATTGGCATAACAGATCCTATGATATGCTTTCTTAACATGTTATGGTAAAATAAGAAACTAAATGCTTTAGTACTCAATGAAACTGCTACATAACTCTTAGAATCATCTCTGCAAGATGATCCTGAAGCCTTTCCAAAGCAACTAGAACATGACATACTGTTATTCTATGACTGGATAGAACTATTGTTTCTCTCTCACTTTGTTGATGGGACTAATATGTAGTGCTACTAATAACTGGCTCCATACAATGAAAATATTTGTAACCATTGATTGAAGAGTGAAATGAAGATTCATCAACTAACCTTGTCATGTGCTCTTTCCAACATTTTACTTTAAGGGATGTTCCATTGGCTAGTAATGGTTGCACTGGCCTCTTCTCCCTTTTTCCCACTTCTCAATTCTTTTCTAGACATGGTTCTGCCTCTACATCACATTCCTCTGCCCCAGGAACTGTCTGTAGGGGATTTTATGGGGCCATGGGAAGGGGAGCCCTTGTACTCTATGATACACTTTCTTGATGTTTTATGGTAAAATAAGAAACTATATGCTTTAGTAATCAATGAAACTGCTACAAAACTCTTATAATCATCTCTACAAGATGATCCTAAAGCCTTTCCAAGGCAACTAGAACATGACAAATTATTATTCTATGACTAGCTAGAACTACTGTTTGTCTCTCCCTTTGTTGATGGGACTAATATGTAGTGTTGATAATAACTGGCTCCATACAATGAAAATATTTGTAACCATGGATTGAAGAGTGCAATGAAGATTCTTCAATTGACCTTGTCATGTGCTCTTTCCAACATTTTACCTTAAGCAATGTTTCATTGGCTAGTAATGTGTGCGCTCGCCTCTTCGCACTTTTTCCCACTTCTCTATTATTTTCTAGACATGGTTCTGACTTCACATCACATTCCTCTACCCCAGGAACTAGCTGTAGGGGATTTGATGGGGCCATGGGAAGGGGAGCCCTTGCATTCTAAGATTAAGCTCCAAGGCTTCATAGATGTTCAAAATTGTTTTTACCAACCCTTTCACCATAGTGAGTGGGGGAGGCTATTGTGATCTCATCTTCCTTTTTTAAAAAGGGCTTGTTGTGATCTCATCTCTTGGTATCTTTTTATGTTTTGAGATTTCTGTTTGGTGTGTCAGAGATTCTAAAATTGGTTTTCATAAGTGTATGATTTCATGTTTTTTCATTTCAGAAACCTGTTGTTTGAGTTATAGTGCCTCTGAATGGATCTTCTTGTTTTCATTCTCAAGAAATTCTATTCTTTACAGAAAATTCTTGACTTGTGATATCAAATATTGAGAATTCATGCACCATGTTAATATGAATGGGGTTATATATTTGTCTTGGTTGTTGTTACAATTGCTGAGGGTCCAATCCTGTGTCTCATTTGTTAATTTGTCCTTGAGCAGCGATGATGGTGGTGAGACCTCCATTGAAGTCTTTGATATTTTTAAAAACCAACTCCATTGTTGTTGCCACTGTTTCGAGGCAACACCCTGCCACTACCATTGTAAAGTTGTTTGAGGTGATTGGGGCTGCTAACTTCTGTGTTGACATTGTTAGACTATGTATATTAATTGTAATTTATGTTTTTACTTCTTTTTTCCTATCTCATTATATTCTGTATGAAAATTTAAAATCTAATGACTATTATTTGCATTTTTATTACCAGAAATGTCTGTTTGGATACATAGTTGTTTTGATCATATTCATGTTGGCAATGGCAGGTTGTTTCTATTAAAATTATTCGCAATAAACAGCCTAGAAAATCAAAGGGTTATGGATTTTTGGAGTTTGCAAGCCATGCAAGAGTTGAGAGAGCTTTGAAAACTTACAATGGTGCACATATTCCCAGCAATCAACAATTTTACAGCATAAATTGGACAACCTTTGGCATTGGAAAAAAGAGGTATGAGACTGGATCTGATTATCCTATATTTTTTTGATATTTGGCATATGATGTGACAAACTATTTGTTGCAAGAGACATTTCGAACTAGATACCAAATTATAAAAGGTGCTAAGGTTATTTACTGATAGGGTTACAGGTTGTTCAAAAGGATATGGGTTTGAATGGTTTGGGTATGATATTGAGCAAGTTCGGACTATGACAAAGATGAATGGGGTGTTTTGTTCCTCAAGATCTATGTGGATACGTCTTGCCACAACAAAGAAGACCACAGTTTTTCAACAACCATATCCTAAAAGTAAGTTGTGCAAATGTATACATAAATGTATTGATTTTTTGAATATTTTATTAGTCTGGTAGAAGATGCTAGGATCGTGAATAATGGTTGTGTTGGTTGGAAAAATTCATATTTATATTGATATGGATCAGATCTGCTTTTTCTTACCTCTACGCTATGTAGCTTTAGGCTCTAGTCTATGTACTGAGTACTTTCGTTTCTAAATTAGCAGTTGGCTGGTATTGCAATTGATTTTTTTTATATTCATGATTCTAGGTATGTCTGAATCCATTATACCTGATTAAGAGCTTTTTTAAATTACACTATAATTTGGTCAGGTGATGTGGGAGGTTTTTAAAACTATTGAATTATATACAAGCCAAATTTGATAAGCTTTGGAATTAATTTACATTTCAAGTACTTCAAGAGAAGCCGTGGTGGTTGCTTCAGTTGATCTACAAAGTCATTTCCTTCCAATTTTTTTCCTTTCCTTTTTGAAATTTGGCAAAATTTAATTAGAGATCAAAGTTATGAAAGCTTATAAAATTGATATTGTCTCAAAGTAGGATGCCAGGATGCTTTGTTCCATTGGGGGCCTAGAAAAAATTTCAGAATAGAAAAAATGTCCTTTTAGTGGGTGGCCTCACCTAGGTCACTTTTACTGTTTATGTAATGAACTTCCATTCATTTGACAAATTTTTTAGCATTTTATGCTACCGTCGAACACTTTTTCTTGTATATTCATGATTTTTCCACCTTGTTAGCTTTCCTTTTCCAAAATCCTATTTATATAGTCAATTTCTCCATTTCCTATTTTAATATGGTTGTTTCCTTGATTTTTGATAGAAATTTTACTCTTCAATTCTTTTTTTTTTTAAAGTTTTAGAATAGAATGATATAAGATTTTTTTCCCCAATTTCTCATTGTCGATATTATTTTTCATCTTCTGTATCTTTACAAAATATTTTCAAACATTCAAGGCATCTTGTAGGCATGCACGGTATAGGGTTGGCATAGGTATCATGTTGTCATGAATGATTGATTAACAATTTGGAGGATTTGAGACTATCTTTTGGATTTTCTGTAAAGGATAGTCAAGTGGATGCCACCTTCATGTTGTGGTTGTCCTGTCATATAACTTAGCCTATTTAAATTGAGTGGAAACAGTTGGCTACTGTAGATGTATATGATATTTGAGGGCCAAGTTTGTTTTAGAATGATTAGGCCAAGATGAAGAGATTTTGTTCGATTTGGGTCAAATCAAAGTTCTGTTGACAGCAGCGAGCCGCTAAACCCTCCTGAGGTCTGGTCTAGGTAGCGAGGGTTTGTTTGGGGAAATGTGGGGTGATTCAAGAGAAATTCCATCACCTATGTAACCATCTCCTAGGATTTTTGTGGTAGGATATTGAGACTGGGCATGATCTGGGCATTAGATCACCTTTGTGGGCTTTGTGGTAGTGGAACAATTTTGAGGTGTGTATGTAGCATTAGAACACCTATGTGGTATGAATTGTGGAAAACAAAGCCTGGCTGGTTGGACAAAGGAAACAAAGAGGCAGCAATTACTAAGGTTGGTTGCAAGGTCAAACTAACAATATTGGGATAATAGGGTTTGCTGATAATTTAGCAATTTTTGTGTATCTAATACTAGTTAGAATATAAATCCACTATGTTTTCCAGCCATGTCACAAACAAAAATATCCCCCATGTTTGGAAATCTAATTTACACTTGGTTACCAACTATGTTAACTCTAGGCACAACATAAAATAACCTTGTCATATGTTACTCTAGAGTAATACTGCCTCACATTTTGTGTCTACCAGATCCAAGAGATTTCACTCCCATAGACTCATTTTGCTTTATTGGCATAATAGATCCTATGATACGCTTTCTTGATGTGTTATGGTAAAATAATAAACTAAATGGTTTAGTACTCAATGAAATTGCTACAGAACTCTTATAATCATCTATGTAAGATGATCCTAAAGCCTTTCCAAGGCAACTAGAACATGACAAACTGTTATTCTATGACTGGCTAGAACTGCTACTTGTCTCTCCCTTTGTTAGTGGGACTAATATGTAGTGTCAATAATAAATAACGAAGAGTGAAATGAAGATTCATCAATTGACCTTGTCACGTTCTCTTTCTAACATTTTACCCTAAGGGATGTTTCATTGGCTAGTAATGCGTGCGTTGGCCTCTTCTCACTTTTTCCCACTTCTCTATTATTTTCAAGACATGGTTCTGCCTTTACATCACATTCCTCTACCCCAGGAACTAGTTGTAGGAGATTTGATGGGGCCATGGGAAGGGGAGCCCTTGCACTCTAACATTAAGCTCCAGGGCCTTGTAGATGTTCAAAATTGTTTTTACCAACCCTTTCACCACAGTGAGTGGGGTAGGCTATTATGATCTCATCTTCCTTTTTAAAAAAGGACTTGTGATCTCATCTCTTGCTATCTTTTTATGTTTTGAGATTTCTGTTTAGCGTGTCTGAGATTCTACAATTGGTTTTCATAAAGTGTATTTTTTCATGTTTTTTCATTTCAGAAACCTGTTGTTTGAGGTTTAGTACTTCTAAATGGATCTGCTTGTTTTCATTCCCAAGAAATTCTATTCTTTGCAGAAAATTCTTGACTTATGATGTCCAATATTGAGAATTCATGCACCATGTTAATATGAATGGGGCTATATATTTGTCCTTGGTTGTTGTTACAATTGATAAGGGTCCAGTCCTATGTCTCAGTTGTTAATTTGTCCCTGAGAAGCGATGATGGTGGTGAGACCTCCATTGAAGTCTTTGATATTTTTAAGAACTACCTCCACCGTTGTTGCCACTGTTTTGAGGAAACACCCTACCACTGCCATTGTAGAGTTGTTTGAGGTGTTTGGGGCTGCTAACTTCTCATTTGGCATTGTTAGACTATGTATATTAATTTTAAATTATTCTTTTTAATTCTTCTTTCCTATATCATTGTACTCTGTATGCAAAGCTAAAATCTACTGACTATTATTTGCATTTCTATTATCATAAATGTTTGTTTGGATACATAGTTGTTTTGATCATATTCATGTTGTCAATGGCAGGTTGTTTCTGATAAATTTATTCACAATAAACAGACTAGACAATCAGAGGATTATGGTTTTGTGGAGTTTGCAAGCCATGTAGGAGCCGAATATAAATCCACTATGTTTTCCAGCCATGTCACAAACAAAAATATCCCCCATGTTTGGAAATCTAATTTCCACTTGGGAGCCGAGAGAGCTTTGTAAACTTACAATGGTGTACATATGCCCAACACTGAATAATTTTACATGATAAATTGGGCAACGTTTGGCATTGGAGAAAACCGGCCTGAGATTGGACCTAATTATCCTATATTTGTTGGATATTTGGCATATTATGTGACAAACTATTTGTTGCAAGAGACATTCCAAACAAGATACCAAAATGTAAAAGGAGCCATGGTTGTTACTGATAGGGTTACAAGTTGTTCAAAAGGATATGGGTTTGTAAGGTTTGGGGATGAGATTGAGCAAGTTTGGGCTATGAAAAAGATGAATGGGGTGTTTTGTTCCTCAAGATCTATGCAGATAGGTCTTGCCACAAAAAAGAAGACCACAATTTTTCAACAACCTTATCCTAAACGTAAGTAATGCAAATGTATACATAAATGTATTGATTTTTTGAATATTTTATTAGTCTGGTAGCAGATACTAGAATGGTGAATAATGGTTGCGTTGGTGGAAAAATTCATATTTTACATTTATATGGATAAGATCTGTTTTTTCTTTCCTCTGTGCTATGTAGCTTATCTACGCGGATTGGTCAGATCAACGAGGCCCACGACACTCCATGATGCAGTCGAGAGGACTCAAGATTTGTAGGATGCACTTCCCAGGACTAGAGCTCCTTTTCCCCAAAGGTTGGCATTCCAACCGAAGGGAAAGGACGAGAGGGTTCCGCCTGCCAAGGGGAACCAGGGTAGAGGGTTTGTAGATGATGAGGCAAGGAGAGAATTGAAGCGAAAGAGATTGTGCTTCATGTGCCAGGAGCCACGGGCACTAGGACACCATTGTGCCACAGAGAAGGCACATTACATCGAGGTCTTCTCTGACAGTAGTAAGGAAGAAGATGAATATGAGGATGTGGAGGCTAGTGATAGCAGTACAGCGCAAGGAGGGGATCACCTGCCACCTCCACCACCTGGCGTAGGAGGTGCACCTTTTGCACCTACTGGGGAAGCCCTTGCAGCCTTGCGGGGAGTTCCCAAGTACTTGACACTGCGTGCCCGAGGCATAGTATGGGGCAGCATGTGTCGGTGTTGGTAGATAGTGGGGCTACCCACAATTTCATTGATGCTCAACTGGTAGAGCGAAGGGGCATACAGACAGAGAATTTTGATGGATTTTCGGTGCTAGTTCCAGGGGACTGGACCATGCAGTGTGCCAGGTATGTGACAGCCTTGGCAGTGATGATGGGGACATACACCCTGACAGATCATTTTTTCATGGTGGACATTCTGAACACCAACATGATACTGGGGGTACAGTGGCTTATCACATTGGGGAAGGTCACCACTGACTGGTAGACCTTGGAGATGGATGTTGGACATTGGATAAACCAACACTCCCCGTGTGTTTCGCGACATGGACTAACTGCCTTTCGTGGATCCTTATCTCTGGCGATGTAATCGTTGACTAACACCTGCGGGTTTTGGTCTAACTGCAATCGTGATTCCCAACATTTGGTATCAAAGCTGTTTCGGCTTCAAGGGGATGCCTTTGCTGTTGAGGGTTTTTTGCTCGGGCCTGAGGTAGACCCTGTTCAGTGGGAGATCTGCTGGATCAATTCTTGTGGTGAAAGAAGATGGCAAGCGGCGGGAAGATAGAGATCGAGAAATTTAATGGTCATAGTTTTGAGTTATGGAAGCTCAAGATGGAGGATCTGCGGGTGTATAAAGATCAGTGGATCACGGTAGATCCAGGTACTAAACCAACGACAATATCAGATGAAGACTGGAAGAAACTGGATCGGAAGGCTAAGAGCACAATACGATTGTGTGTCTCAAATTCAGTATTGTTGAATGTATTTGGGGAAGCTACAACGAAGAATTTGTGGGAAAAACTTGGGACTTTGTACCAATCTAAGTATCTGGTGAATAAGTTGTTCCTGTGGAAAAAGTTGTATAACTTGAGGATGAAGGATGGAGACTAGGTGACAGAGCATCTGAAAGCCTCAATACTGTGGTAAGTCAGCTGTCATCTGTTGATATTAAAATCTCAGATGAAGATAAGTGCATCAGTTTGTTGTGTTCTCTACCAGACTCGTGGGACAGTCTGGTTATTGCAATAGGCAGCAATACAACTACCTTGAATTTTGATGACATTGTCTCAGCCTTGTTGTCGGAGGAAATGAGACAAAGAAATATGGAGGGCCAGAATGGAGATGCCTTATCTGTACGAGGAAGGTCCCAAAACATAAACAAGAATAAGGTTTCGAGTGGGAGATCCAAATCTAGAGGGAGATCTAAATCTCCTGGAAAGTTTGTAAAGGTATGCTGGAAATGCGGAAAGGAAGGGCACTACAAAAGGGAGTGCAGATCTAAAGCTCCTGAGAAAGGAAAGGGATCTGATGATGCTCCTTCTGCAAAGGAAAAAACCACCTCGGATGAAGGTGGGGATGTGTATTTGGCTTCTTCTTCAAGTACTCATGTAGATCATGAGTCATGGTTGATTGACTCAGGTGCATCCTTTCACTTCACTCCCCATAGGGAGTGGTTCTGCGAGTATGAGAAATATGATGGTGGTGATGTCTTCCTAGGGGATGATAGGAAGGCCAGAATCGTCAGACATGGAAAGGTCAAGCTGAAGCTGCAAGGTGGAAGGATTAGAACACTTCGTGGTGTTCTGCATATTCCTGCATTGGCCAAAAATCTGATTTCTGTAAGCAAGATGGATGATGCAGGTGTAAAAACAGTGTTCGAGAAAGATGCCTGCAAGATGGTTCGGGGAGCACTGGTATTAATGCGGGGAGTTCGGACTGGAACTCTATACAAGCTACAAGGTAGCACTGTTATTGATGGGTGTAACAGTTCTATGGTTCTTGAAAGTGGAGCGGAAAGCCTAGCTGTCTCTGGAGAAAAGACCATGCTATGGCATCAAAGGCTTGGACATATTGGAGAGAAGGGCCTTCGGATACTGCATAGAAATGGTATGGTAGAAGGTATGTCTAATTGCTCTCTGGATTTTGATTTCTATGAACATTGTGTATATGGGAAGAAGAATCGGGTGAGTTTTCCTTCTGGTGCTAAGAGGGCAAACAAGATATTAGAACTTGTGCACAGTGATGTGTTTGGACCTGTGTCAGTTCCATCACTGGGAAAGTCTGTGTACTATGTTTCATTCATAGATGACTTCTCAAGGAATACATGGATATATTTCTTGATGAAGAAATCTGAAGTCTTTGACAAATTTAAATAATTTAAGGCTTTGGTGGAAAACTAGACAGAGAAGAAGATAAAGGCGCTGAGGACAGATAATGGTGGGGAGTTCTGCAAGAAGGAATTTGAAGAGTTCTGTAAGAAGTGTGGTATAGCACGGTAGAAGACTACTCCATACACACCTTAGCAAAATGGAGTTGCAGAAAGAATGAACAGAACACTGATGGAAAAGGCAAGAAGCATGCTTAGTGGTACCGGGTTAGGACAAGAATTCTGGGCAGAGGCAGTGGAGACTGCATGCTATCTGGTTAACAGATCACCTTCATCAGTGTTGGAGGATAAGACTCCACATGAGGTATGGACCGGTAAGAAACCCTCTCTTTCACATCTAAGGGTATTTGGATGTGATGCATATGTACATGTTCCAAAGGAGAAAAGGACCAAGTTGGATAATAAATCTTAAAGGTGCATCTTTATTGGGTATAAGGATGGTTTAAAGGGTTACAAGCTTTGGAACCCAGAAACAAGGAAGGTTGTGTACAGCCGAGATGTGGTGTTTAGAGAAGTGAAAGATGTTGTTAAACATGAAGTCCTACCAAAGGAACCTGAGAAGACAGAGTTTGAGCTAAAGGAGGATGAATCAGACTCTACAACAGAAGAAGACTCAGAAGATGAAGAGCCACAAACTCCAGCTTTGAGAAGATCAGTTCGAGAAAGAAGGCAACCAGAAAGGTATAGTCCATCTGATTTCTGTTCAGGTTTTGCCTTAACTATAACTAATGATGAACCGAGAACTGTGAGGGAGGCAGTAGATTCAGAGGATGGAAAACTCTGGAAGGAGGCCATGGTTTATGAAATGGCATCCTTGCACAAAAATGATGCATGGGATCTGGTGGAGTTGCTGGCTGGAAGGAAGCCCATTGGGAGCAAATGGGTGTTTAAGAAGAAGATGAATGTAGAAGGCAAGGTGGAGAAATATAAAGCTCGGTTGGTAGCGAAAGGTTATTCCCAGGTGCCGGGAATTGATTTTGGTGATATTTTTTCTCCTGTTGCCAAGGTTACTTCTATTAGATTACTTTTATCTGTTGCTGCTGCATTTGATTTTGAGATAGAATAGATGGATGTGAAGACAACATTTCTTCACAAGGATCTAGAAGAGGAGATCTACATGAAGCAACTTGAAGGATTTATGGTGAAGGGTAAGAAAGAACTAGTATGCAGGTTGAAGAAGTCTCTGTATGGGTTAAAACAGTCACCAAGGATGTGGTATCAGAAATTTGATACCTATATACGGGGACTTGGCTTCACCAGAAGCAAGGAGGATCACCGTGTTTATTTTAAATTAATTGGTGACCGTGTTATTTATTTGGTCTTGTATGTGGATGATATGTTGTTGATTGGAAATGACAAAGAAATTATCCAAGATTTGAAGACCCAACTGTTCTCCAAATTCGACATGAAGGATCTTGGTGCTGTAAGCTATATTTTGGGCATGGAAATTAAGAGAGATTGGGCAAAGAGGAATCTCCGGTTAAACCATAGGAAGTATGTTGAGACTATATTGCAGAGGTTCAATATGTAGGATAGTAAACCGGTGAATGTTCCTATTCCTGTAGGTGTAAAGCTATCTTCTTAACAGTGTCCCAAGACACAAGAAGAAGAGGAGGATATGTCCCGTGTTCCATATGCAAGTGCAGTGGGTAGCTTGATGTATGCAATGGTCTGTACTAGACCAGACATTGCACATGCAGTGGAAGTATTGAGCAGGTTTATGTCAAACCCAGGGAAGGAGCATTGGACAGCAGTGAAGCGGGTTTTTAGATATTTACATGGCACTAGTGATTATGGCTTGTGCTACTAGGGAAGACTAGGATTAGAAAGAATGTTGGACATTTGTGGTTTTGTTGATGTGGATTGGGTTGTAGATCTAGACCAAACAAGATCTACAAGTGGGTATGTGTTTAGCCTATTTGGAGGCGCAGTCAGTTGGATGAGTAAAAGACAGTTTGGAGTGGCTCTTTCAACTATAGAGGCAGAATACATAGCAGCCACTCATGCAAGCAAGGAAGCAGTTTGGTTGCAGAGATTATGTTCAAGTATGGGGTTGGTACAGCAAGCTATAAGGATAGACTTGTTAGGTCTCTGTAATTTATTGGCAAGATTGGCAGAGTCCAATTACAGGGTTAACATCATTTCAACCAACTTTGGGATCCTAGGATCTAGCCCTCCTGAATCCGGAGAGGGATCTCTCCAATAAGTACAAAGATGGATATTGTCTTTGAAGTTTAGAATAATGATATTAGGCTAGTTATGAAGACCAAGGGTTTTGTTTTGGTTTTGGATGGTTGAACGTAGTTACTATCTGAGGCAGAAAGATCTATATGCAAATAGGTTCAAATGTGAGAAGTTTCAAGCACCAGAATAAGTTTTGACTGAGATGAAACATGATGGCAAACTTTCAGTCCATTGGGCCATGGACTCATAATAGGATTTAATTGGAACAGCAAGAGGTAAGAGTGGTCCATGGGGCAAGTCATCTATGTCTAAGGATCTCTTTAAAGTTTTATTTATGGAATGGAATGATACAATAAGAAGGGGAAAAACAGATGCAGAACAAAGAGCAGCCCAGGATCTGGTAAGTACTTTGAAACTAGCCAGCCTTTGACCAGGCACTTAGGGAAAACATGAAAGCAAACTAGGATCTGGTAAGTACTTTGAAACTAGCCAGCCTTTGATACACTTCCAATAGAAAACATCTTAAAACAAAGGGAAACTTGAAGACAACCTTTGGAGTAGAAACTAGCGGGCCGGGCTCACCACAAATCCTCTCCTAGCTCTTCTTTACTTGGTTACTTTCAAGACAATCACAAAGGTAACGCAGAATGGCCTAAGATCTGAAAAGTACTTTGAAACTAGTCAGCTTTTAACACATTCCAAGGGAAACAATCAGATAGCTATGCAGACAAGTTTGGGACCAGGGCTAACCATATCTTCCTTTCAGTTCATCCTCACACAGCTATGCAGAAAGTAACATTCAAAAATAATATCCATCTAAGATAATAGGACGATGGAACGCCAGCATTCCTATGCTTAAAACTGAATTAAATCATTTCTAAATAACACAGTTGAAAGAAAACATTCGGATAAAGATTTTTCAGCCAGAGAAGGTTACTGATATACAGTAGATCCTAACACTGTTTAAACTGTTCTTTATAGAAGAAGATGAAACAGATTGAAAACAGAAACAAAATAACAAGTTTATAGTAGGAATAACATCACCGTTAACATAGACCAGGATCCCATAAATCAGCTTGCATTGATGCTCCAAACCAGTTACAACCTTCAGGTACAATGTTTTAATTCATCTTTCTTTCACAACCTAACTTATACTCTCTGACGGAGGCTCAGAAGCCAAATTGAAACCACTATTTGGGTCAAGAATTTTAAATCAGTGCTACATTCGGTAACACGACGATTTACATGCTATGTTACCCTCGCTCATCTTCTATGAAGTGTTATGAAAGAATGAGAACAAGGATACGGAGAAAAGATCCCAAAAATCAATCAATATGATATTAATATTTAAATGCCGAGGGGCTAAACAAAGCTGTACGGTGTTCTCTTAGAAGTCTACTCACAATTTAAACCGATGGGAGCTTTGTTTGACTTGTTGAGGCTGGGTACTATTAGGGTTGATACTTGTGGATATTCTGTCATTAAATCTGGGGCAGAAATAACTTCTTTGGTTGCTTCGAGGCAAAATATCTGATCTTGTTCAGTAAATTCAACCTTTGATTGAGCGTCTTGAGACAATAGGTGGCACTATGGTGGTTGAGGAATCAATTTGCCTCACAGTATGGCGGTGGAGGCAATATGTCTGATAAAACACTTTTAGATTTTTCATTGAACTGTGTTTTAGGCTGGGGATTAGGCTTTTGATAACTGTCTTAGCCGTAATCCCCGCCAATCTGTCCACTAATCCACTGTTCTGGTTCATTCCACATGCGCTTTGATACTCTTTTTATATGTTTTTTTGACGGTTTTCTGCGGTGTGCGAGGCTGCGGGTAGGGAAGAGCATCAATGCGGTGGAAACATTGATGGGGCGTGAAAAATATAACTTTCGTGTTCCATGGAAATTTGAGACATAGAGGATCGTCACTCTCCTGGTCTGAAATTTCATTAGAAACACGAACAAATGACATTAAACCTTACAACATACAAAACTCGTTAAAAAATACGCTTTATAGGTCAATACGCACAGGAGGGCGTGCGGAGGAGCGAGGCAATACGACGTTGATCGTCTTTGCGATCGACGGTCGGGAGTGTTTCGGAGAGTCAGCGGAGGAAAAGGTGGATTGTACGATGGAATCAGGAATTTAAATGAGAACCGTCGATCTGCAGAGACCGACGGCAGAGATAGGTTTTCGAACGCGCCGGGGTGAGTTAACGGGCAGGCACGTCCGTTAAAAGGTTGAGCAAGTGAGGCAATCGGCAGCCGTCGGATGGGAAGGCCCAGATCGAACGGTGATTGTTGATTCCGCTGGGCGGTCATGGTCCGAAGGATAACGGGCGGGGGATAAAGTTATGTGGTGGTTTTGAAATAGGGCGGAGGACACACGTCAGCCAACGTGTGGAATCACTGGCCAATGGGAGAAAACTGGCTTTGCTCGAAAGGCGGTGCGGAATGGAAACCGGCGGTTTCCTGGGAAATGGCGCGGGGAAGGGGGGGCCACCAGGTGAAATGTGCTCCGCTCCGTCGGATCTGGGGAGCAGATCGACGGTCCTGGTTCATCACAGAAATTAAAACACATGGTTTCAAATATTTCCAGTTAAACATTATAAAATGGGTTTTTTCGGGTTTTCAAAGGGAAATGAACGGAGGAAAATGGTATTTTTTGGTTTAGCGCCTAAGGACTGAGTGGTGAGTTCCGGCGCTCGGATATATGGAGAAAAATGGGGAAGGGGATTAGTCCAGGGGGCTAAAAACCTTTCACATGAGAATTATGTATTTTTCATGGATTTTTCAATGATTTTCGAAAAGATTTGAAGTTCCGATAGGGTTAAAAAGTGGGTTTTTAACCTTGGGAAATAAAATTTATGAAGGGATAAGCGAAAACATAGGTTTTTGTGGGTTTTTTATGAATAAGAGGAAAATGGAGAATGAGGTAAGTTGGAAGAAAGGGAGGGGAAAGAAAGGGGGATGCAGCAGTATCTGACTTGGATTTTCGAAGGATATCAGAGGCTTTTGAAGTGTGGAAAAGCAGTAAAGGTCCTGGACATAGGGAGAAGGCAGGAGGCCTTATAGAGACTTCAAGAGTCAACAAGTTTTGGTGATAAAGTTTGTTCCTTGGAGGCTCCTAAAAGTTTTAGCCACCTTTTGGTCTAACAGAATATTATAGGTGGCTAACAGTGGCTCCACTTGGGGATGGTGCTTTCTTGAAGGCATCAAGAATTCAGACTTGATTTCTCTGGGATACTGACTTGTGCCTCATCCATTGCTCGCTCTTGATTTGATCTGAAAAATAGTATTAGTTGTGAAAGAAACATGAACCTCATCAATACAACTTCTACCTACCCAATCCTACTGACCTAACATTTTTTCTTCATCAGAGTGCACTTGGATTGGCAAACTCTTTTCACAATATTTTATTCTTTTGAAAGCATAAAAAATAATCTAATTTCTACTGCTTATTTCTCCGTGAACTCAGATTAAACAGTTGAGCTCAGATGTTTCTCTACCTATTCTACTGTCTGTTGGGATTAAACTGTCCAACAGGCCTTCATTCTCTAAATTCTAAAGCAGAAATTTAAAAACAGTTAAGTCAAGATTGAGCTGTTTGACTTGCTGTGATCTATGGCATAAAAACAAGCTGCACATAGATTATTATTTGCAGAAAAATAAAAACAAAATGGAAGACTTAAGATCTGAAAGTTGAGCCCTTCCTTTATCCTTCCCATAGCTCTGTTTTTTACTTTTTCTTTGAGCTGTCTTTGCTTTCCTTCTGATTCAGATTTTGGGCAAATTAGAACCAGGTCTTCATATTTCTTGACTCAATACTTGAAACAGTTTTGAGTCAATATCTATTGGAAACTTTGATTCGGATTTTGAATTTATTTGAACCTCAATTTCTATCCTAATCTAACTACCGATAAGCCAAGATTAAACAGTTTGGCAAATCCAATTCACTATTCCTATCAGCAGTAAATTCAAAGCTAGTTAGTCAAGATTAAACTGTTTGACTAACTAGAAGTGTGTTTTCAAGAGTGGCATTTAAGCTTGCACACTTTCAGATTTGTTTCTCTTTTTTTGGCATGGGGCCTTGCCTTTCTTGTTTTCATTTCTGCCCTCTTTTCTTTATTTTCTTTGTTTTTTGTATTTTTGATTTTTCATAACTTTGAATGCAATGGTGGATGAAATATTCACAATGGGAAAAGAAAAATAAAAAGGCTTCAGAACATAAAATGGTTTAAGAAAGGTAATGCTTAAGCATCCTACCATTGACAGGACCCCCAAACAATTGTGTTCCATCCAACTCTTGTAAGTGGAAAGCATTATTACCAGCAGTTGAATGAATAGAATAAGGGTCAAGCCATAGATGATCAAATTTTCCATGCTTTCCCTTGTCTTCCCTCCTTGAGTCCCATTTTAAAACTTCGTCCCCAATCTTGAAATTGTTGGCCTTTGTTCTTCTGTCAAATAGCTTTTTAATGCTGTCCTGCTTCTGCAATGCTTTGTTATACACTTCCTCTCTGGTTTGCTGAAGATGAATGGTTTGATTTATTCTTCTGATTATATCATTATCTTCAGTCTGCAATTCTTGGATCAACTTCATAACTGGTACACCAAGACTGTTGGGAAAAATTGCATCTGTATTGTACACAAGCTGGAAAGGTGACATGCCAATAGATTTCTTCAAAGTTAATCTGTCAGCCCAAAGTGCATGAACTAGCTTTGTATGCCAAGACTTTTTGTTGTCCTCCAACAGTTTCTTGATTATGTTCACTAGGCTTTTGTTTGAAGATTCTGCAAGTCCATTACCTTGAGGATAATAGGCTGTGGAATGACCCAATGTTATCTGATATTTATGACAGAACTCAACCATTCTTTTTTATCCAAATTCCGCTGCATTATCTGTGATGATCTTAGTAGGACAGCCAAATCTGGAAAGGATATTGGTTTCTATAAACTTTATGATAATTGAGTCATTGGCCTACCTACAAGGAATGGCTTCTATCCACTTAGTAAAATATTCTGTAGCAGTAAGAATCCACCTATGTTGGGCAGAGAATGGTGGATGGATTTCTCCTATGAAGTCAAGACCCCACTGTCGAAAAGGAGCTTCAACAGTGATTGGATGTAGAGGAAGGGGTAGTAATTTTCTCTTGCCTTCAAACAATTGGCATTTATGGCAAGTAGTAGTCATCTTATGAACATCATGAAACAGAGTAGGCAATAGAAACCAGCCCTCAGAATTTTATTGGCTGTTGACTTCCAGTATAAATGACCTCCGCACTCTCCTTCATGGAATTCCTGCTTAACCTTTTCTGCATCAAACTCAGGCAAACATTTAAGCAATAGACCACTTGCATTTTTCCAATAAAGACATTTATTAAGAATGCAATAGTTTACAGCTTTTAGCTTCAAGAACCTTGCCTTTGTTTTTTATAAACCAGGAGGTGTATTCAAATTAAGCAAAACATAAACAATATCAGCATACCAGGGGGATTTCATGAAATGATCTTCAAGAATAGGAGTTGAGAATTGTTCTTGGTCATCCAAAGAATTAATCATATTAATATCAAGAACTTCACAGTTGCTTTCAACCATTAATCTAGCTAGACCTTGGCCTTTGATGAGTTTAGTGGGTTTTATTTCCAAATCATATTCAAGAATAACAGCAATCCACTTACCTCTCTTACCATCTGGGTCTTGGGTTAAAATGTCTTTAACAACTGAATTTGGGACAAAGGCAATAATGTGTGAGTGAAGTATATATATTCTGAAGTCTTTTAAAGCTTTAACCAAAGCAAAAGCTTGCTTTTCCATGATGTTATACTTCAAAGGGGCATCCCTCAATGCCTTACTAAAGAATGCAATAGGCTGCTCTTGTCCTTGTGAATTTTTCTGTAAAAGGACAGCAGCAATGGTATGTTCTGATGCAAATGAGAAGACGTAAAAATCTTTTGAAAAATCTGGGCTTATGAGAACTGGTGTCTTGGTCAATGCTTGTTTTACCAGTTCGAAGGATGTCTTTGCTTCCAAGGTCCATTTTACCCCCTGCTCCCTTTTCAACATGTTTGTGATATTCCTAAGGAGCTCGGCTAAGTTGGGGTGAATCTTCTCAAAAAGTTAATCTTTCCAATGAAAGATTGCAACTCCTTGATGTTTCGAGGATGAGAGATTTGCAATATGGCCTCAATCCTCTTGGGATTTATCTTTATACCCTCTTTTGAAATGATGTGCCCAAGACCAAATAGTGTTTTCTTAGGGTTTAAAGATATACCAAACTTTCTACATTTCTCGAAAATTTTTCTCAAATGTTCTAAGTGCTCTTCATCTGTTTTTTAAAATACAGTGACATCATCGAGGTATATAATGATGAAGAAGCCCAATTCTTCCGAGAATGCTATGTCCATGGCTCTCTGAAAGGTTTCTCCAGCATTCATTAGACCAAAAGGCATTTTCACATACATGAAAGTGCCCCATGGTGTAGTAAAAGCTATCTTTAATTGATCATTAGGGTGGACCAAGACTTGATTATACCCTGAATATCCATCTAGCAAAGAAATTCTTTTAGACCCTACTACCTTTTGTAAAATATGATCCATCTTAGGTAAAGGGTAGTTGTCTTTTAATGAAGCTTTGTTTAAATTTATAAAGTCTATACAAAGCCTGATTTCCCTAGTTTTCTTCCTAACAGACACCAGATTAGATACCCACTCAGAATATCTAATAGGGACAATAATACCAGCTTCATACATCTTTCTGATCTCCTTCTCAACCAAAGGAAGCTGTACAGGGTTTATTCTGCGCAGTTTATGTTTGAATGGTTTTTTGTTTTCTTTAAGAGGGATTTTGTGTTGTATTATTTCAGTGTCGTAGGACTTAAGATCTTCGTAACTCCACGCAAAAACATCAGAAAACTCTTTAAACAGCTCCAAGTATTTGAGTTTAATATGAGCTGGAAAAGTTTTAGACAGTTTAATTAATTTTGGTTTTTCCTCACTGCCTATGTTGCATTCCTCCACTTCAGTCTCTACAGGTTCCAGTTTAGGTTTCTTAGCCACGTCGTCAAAATCAAACGAATCCTCCAAAGGTGTTAGATCACTTGGCAAACTTTCATCTTTAGGATGTAGAGTTTCTAATTCCTCTGTTTCATTTTCTGCATTCATTTCTATTTGGTTTTCAAGTTTTCCAGACAACAGTTTCATATTGACAAGTTTAGGAGACGGTTCTTCTTCCCCAAGAAAATTTTCTTCAGTGCAGTCTGTATCATAGTCTGAGTCCAAACTATTAGGTTCAAATTCATTTCTGAATTGCATGAAGTCTTCTATTTGTTTGTCATTGTCAAACACTTGCCAGTACTTCTCATTGTCAGGCACAGAAGGTCTAAATTTTATCTGAGTTGTGCAGTCTTTGGTTTTAAACGGCGTTAAACATGTTCTAGCTGCAAAGGCCAAATTGTGGGCGGCAATGTTCTCTTTTCTTGGGACAAAAATTAATTTGGACTCCTCAAATGCTTTCAAAAGATCCATGACATCATTTCGATAGGCTCTAAGTCTGGGATGATTTGCATTATATTCCCCATTGACTTGTCTAATGATCAACTCAGAATCCCCATATACATTGATTTTCTTGGCTCCTAACTTCTTCAAGAGATGTAAGCCCAAGAGAAGGGACTCGTATTCTGCTATGTTGTTGGAACACTGAAAGTTTAATTTACATGAAATACATTCAGTGTGATTGTTTTCAGTGTTAGCAATCCAGATACCTGCACCAGCGTTAGTTTTAGTACATGACCCGTCAAAATACATACTCCAAAGAGGATCGACTTCAATTTTATCTGTTTGGTGAATGTCCTCAGCGACTGTTGTGCTTCTAAATGTTTCTTGAATATTAGCACTAAGTTGTTTTTGTTTGAGATCCTCAGGTTTTTCATTGGGTTGAGGATTGTTTTCTTGACTGTCAAGGTTCATGATTAATGGACTTATGTCTTGTAATGCAAGTACAGTTTTTTGTTTGCTAATATTTTCAGATACGGCAAACTGTTCAGAGACTTCTGCACTGTATTTCTCCTCCTCCCTATCGGCCATTAATCCTGCTAACATGATTTGTTTAGTAACGGTTTCATCATTAAACATGATAAAAGAATCAAGGCTTGTACTTAGAGAGTACAGAGGAGAGTTTTGAGGTCTGTCTTGGCTTGTAACTGTGTATTGCATATGGGACTCCCTGTAAAGTCTTCTAGTCTGATTGAAAACAGGGATAGTTGCATAAGTCATGTCCATCTGCATGGTACCTTGTACCTTAGCACCCCAAGAACATGATAAAAGCATTCCATATTTTGGGGGCACATCAGCCACAACAACATCCATGACCAAACACTTGGCTGGAATTTGGGCTAGGTTTACGCAAAGATCTTTGATCAATCCTAGACATTTTACTTTTCTTGAGTCAAAGGAGTATAGGTCTTTATAAGGTCTGGTGATTTCTAGACCCAGGATTTCCATCATGGCTTTTGGCATTAAATTATGTGAAGCCCCTGAGTCATCATAGCATTATGTAAGATTTTGTCATGAATGTTTAAACTCACATAAAAAGCAGGGATGGGACCTTCTTGAAACTTTCCTTCAATCTTTGGACCAAAAATAAGCTCTGGTTGGTCATCATTAAGATTGAGAGTATCCTCATTTTATTCTAAGTTTAAAGCCTTCAAAATTTGGGTTTTATATACATGTTGGGCAGCTAACTCGGTTAAGGGAACAGAGATTTTGATCTTGGAGATTTCTTGGTCCAGGCTGAAGGGAGTTTGGTTCTTTGAAGCGCTAGTTTCAGTCTTGTTAGCTGTCACTTTATCAACAACATCAGCTTGCTGATTTGTTTTATTTACATTGGACACACTGGTTTTGACAGGAGTACTAACTGGAGTGCTAGTACTACCAATGTTTGCACTCTGTTTTTCAAGATTTTGAGTGTCTTTCTCTTTACCTTTATCAGAATTTACAACCACTGTTTTGTCCTTTTGCTTGACTGTTTTAGGCCTGATTGTAGTGCTGTTTTGAGAAGATATGTCAGAGGTTTTGATGTTAGGGGTTTGTTGACTGACTTTGCTCCTAAGGTCATATTCTCTTTGGGTCTCTATGATGGCATTCTCCGTGTTTTGATAATAATTTCATTATCATCTCTTTTGTCATCATAAGGCGTATAAAGACCTTGTTTTTTATCATTATGAACCTCAAAGTCAACATCATTTACCCCAAATAGATTAATATCCTCTTCCTCTTTTGTTTGATCTGTTTCTTCAACCTCACTCACATAGTTTTGATGAAAGGGAGGAGTGATCTGTTGATCATATTCTCTCGGTCTATTTGGAGGCTGGTTCCTTCTCAAATTCTGATTCTGGTTCTGGTTTCTGTTTTGAGGAGCATTTGATTTAGACTTGCTTGTGCTCTCTCAAGAATGCTCATTTTCTTCATCATTTCTTCCATCATTTTCTCCAGTTTTGAGTTTGAAGTGGAAGGTACAGATTCCTCTTTGAAAGATACTCTTTTTTCATTTTTGATTCTTGCTCTTTTCTCCATCAAATTTACTTCCACAGAAAGGGCGCCTCTTTGCATATCTTCAAGGGTTGCAAAATCTCTTTCCCTTAATGAATAGGTCATATCAGCATCAAACCCTTCGGGGAACTTGTTTAAAGTTGAACCTTGTGGAGGTTTTAGTTCTGGGGAGAGCGCATTGTAAACATTGTTGAATCTAGTGCAGTAGGCCTGCACACTTTCCCCTGGATTCCTATGGAGGTTGTTGTAATCAGCAAGAACTTGGAGAGGATTCTTTCTTACTTCCCACTTGTTTAAGAATTTTTGATGGAAGGCTTGAAGGTCATTGATACTATGGGGGGTTAAGCCTTTAAACCATTTTCTTACTTCTCCCCCCAAACTTTGAGCAAATAATCTAAGTTTGACAGAATCATCATCAATTTCATTTCTGTCAAAATAGTCATTCATCTTATCCACATGTTGTGATGCAGTTATAGTATTGCTAGCATCATATAATGGAATTTTGGACTGATAGTCCTGTGGAAGATTAGCTAATGGTACAGGAAGGACTAAGGGAGCATACCATGCTGCCATGATATGTGGCGGGGGTGGATTGACAAGAGGTGGGTTGATAGAAGGAGGTGTGGGGTGAAGTAAAGTGGTCTGGATAGTGGATGAAGGATGAGCAGAAGTGGATGGAACAGCAGTAGATTGTTGAGCTAATATAGGATGAGGGACACCTAAATTACAAAGAAAATGTAAATCAGGAGGTTTTGTTTCTCTTATACCGAGATGTTCAATTTTTTTAGGAGATGATAGTGAAGGCTCAGAATCTAGCTGATCTAAATCACCAAATGACCTAGTTCTAAAAGGATTTACTAAGTCAGCTTGTGATTGTTGTAGAGCTGAAAGATTTTCAGGGACTGAATTAGCTCTTATGGGTGACCTGAAAACAGTTGATAATTGAGACTTAGGAGACTTCCTAAGGATACTTTCTGGGTTATCAACTATCTCAGGTGGATCGGGGTCAGGGTGAGCTCTAGTGTGAATCTTTCTAGGAGCCACTGTTATGTGTTTTTGAGACCCAAATAACAAGAAAAGTTTAACCAGGTATGACAGTCTTTGAGAGGTTAACTAATTAGGTTTTACAACCTCAATCCTACAGTCCTCTAACTGAGTTTGAATTATATTATGATGATCAGGGTTCTTCCCAGTGGAGTCTTAAGGTCTGCTCAGGATTGTGGAGTCGCCAGGTGGAAAGTTTAGGGTGTTTTTCAAAGAGGTGCACTATCCACCACAGTGCTTGTGGGACATCCCTTTTCAAGGATATCTCAAAACACAACAAAATCTAACCAGAGATTGACTGGGAGGGCATTTACCAGATATGTCACCTCTAAAAGAGGATGAGATCCAGAGGCTACCTGGCCCTTTCCAGACTCTGTCTAAGAGTATCAGGTAAAACACAATCAAACATAGGAGAAAGTAAGAGCAAGTGTTTTACCGCCAATCTGAAATATTTTTGGTATTTTCTGAATTACTTTTCTGTTGGTTTCTAAGAATGTCTTAACTTTGCATCAAAACTTAGCTACGGTTGTGAGACAAAGATAAACTACCCTTGTGGCTAAGCTAGATGATCTTCCAAGGTTAGATAAAGGCTTATGAGAACCCTAGGATTGACCTAGTTTGTCACTGATTCAAACAAGTTTCATCCCAATAACCATTCTTGGCAGTGCTTGAAAAGGCTGCTTTTAACTCGCAAATTTTTATGAAGTGTTTAAGGGGGAAATTCCCCAGCGGAGTCGCCAGAAATGTTAGGTGACTCCAGCTGGTTAATAAAGCAAATGCTCTATGAACCAAATCTCTGATGTCGTATGATTATCTTTAAATGAAAATGATTCTGGGTTCGTTCCCCAGTGGAGTCGCCAGAAATGTTAGGTCTCTGTAATTTATTGGCAAGATTGGCAGAGTCCAATTACAGGGTTAACATCATTTCAACCAACTTTGGGATCCTAGGATCTAGCCCTCCTAAATCCGGAGAGGGATCTCTCCAATAAGTACAAAGATGGATATTGTCTTTGAAGTTTAGAATAATGATATTAGGCTAGTTATGAAGACCAAGGGTTTTGTTTTGGTTTTGGATGGTTGAACATAGTTACTGTCTGAGGTGGAAAGATCTATATGCAAATAGGTTCAAAGGTGAGAAGTTGCAAGCACCAGAATAAGTTTTGACTGAGATGAAACATGATGGAAAAATTTCATTCCATTGGGCCATGGAGTCATAATAGGATTTAATTGGAACAGCAAGAGGTAAGAGTGGTCCATGGGGCAAGTCATCTATGTCTAAGGATCTCTTTAAAGTTTGATTTATGGAATGGAATGATACAATAAGAAGGGGAAAAACAGATGCAGAACAAAGAGAAACCTAGGATCTGGTAAGTACTTTGAAACTAGCCAGCCTTTGATACACTTCCAACAGAAAACATCTTATAACAAAGGGAAACTTGAAGACAACCTTTGGAGTAGAAACTAGCGGGCCGAGCTCACCACAAATCCTCTCCTAGCTCTTCTTTAGTTGGTTACTTTCAAGACAATCACAAAGGTAACGCATAATGGCCTAAGATCTGATAAGTACTTTGAAACTAGTCAGCTTTTAACACATGCCAAGGGAAACAATCAGATAGCTATGAAGATAATTCTGGGACCAGGGCTAACCATATCTTCCTTTCAGTTCATCCTCACACAGCTATGTAGAAAGTAACATTCAAAAATAATATCCAGCTAAGATAATAGGACGAGGGAACGCCAGCATTCCTATGCTTAAAACTGAATTAAATAATTTCTAAATAACACAGTTGAAAGAAAACATTGGGATAAAGATTTTTCAGCCAGAGAAGGTTACTGATATACAATAGGTCCTAACACTGTTTAAACTGTTTGTTACAGAAGAAGATGAAACAGATTGAAAACAGAAACAAAATAACAAGTTTACAGTAGGAATAACATCACTGTTAACATAGACCAGGATCCCATAAATTAGCTTGCATTGATGCTCCAAACCAGTTACAACCTTCAGGTACAATGTTTTAATTCATCTTTCTTTCACAACCTAACTTATCTGCTACAAGCAGAGCTCCAAGATCCAATGAAACCACTATGTACAGTCAAGAATTTCCAGCTCAATTACATTACAATGCTTCAGCAATTTACATTAACAACCAACCCCTCGCTCATCTTCTATGGAAGTATTTATAGAAGAATGAGGAGGTGAGATCTGGAGAAAAGATCCCAAAATCAATCAATACAGATATTAATGTCTTCTAGACCTTCGAGGAGCTCGACGAAGAAACTGTACAGGTGTTCTACTGATCTATACTCACAATTTAAGCTCGGTGGGAGCTTTGTTTGACATTTGAGGCTCTGAGTACTATTAGGGTTATTCTGCGGATATTCCGTCATTAAATCTCTGGCAGAAGTAACTTCTTTGGCTGCTTCGAGGCATAATATCTGGTTCTGCTCCATAAATTCGGCCTTTGATTGAGCGTCTTGAGACAATAGGTGGCACTGCGGTGGTTGAGGAATCAAATTGCCTCAAAGTATGGTGGTGGAGGCAAGATGTCTGATGAAACACTTTTAGATTTTCCATTGAACTGTGTTTTAGGCTGGGGATTAGGCTTTTGATAACTGTCTTAGCCGTAATCCCCGCCAATCTGTCCACTAATCTGCTACTCTGGTTCATTCCCGTAACTGATACTCTTTTTCTGTATTGTTTTTGACGGTTTTCTCTGTTGTGCAGGGCTGTGCAGGTAGGGAAAGGCATCAATGCCGGTGGAAACATTGATGAGACGTGAAAAATGGCTTTGTAAGTGATTTCCATGGAGAATTTGAGACATAGAGGATCGTCACCCTCCTGGTCTGAAATTTTCTTAAAAACACGAACAAATGACCTTAAACCCTGCAACATACAAAACACACGTTAAAAATCTGGCTTTATAGGTCAATCTGCTTTGGAGGGCGTGCGGAGGAGCGGGGCAATCTGAGCCGTTGATCGTGCTGCGATCGACGGTCGGGAGCGTTTCGGAGAGTCAGCGGAGGAAAAGGTGGACTGTACGATGGAATCGGGAATTTAAATGAGAACCGTCGATCTGCAGAGACCGACGGCAGAGACAGGTTTTCGAACGCGCTGGGGTGAGTTAATGGGCGGGCACGTCCGTTAAAAGGTTGAGCAAGTGAGGCAATCGACAGCCGTCAGATGGGAAGGCCCAGATCGAACGGTGATTGTTGATTCCGCTGGGCGGTCATGGTCCGAAGGATAATGGGCAGGGGATAAAGTTATGCGGTGGTTTTGAAACAGGGTGGAGGACACGAGTCGGCCAGCGTGTGGAATCGCTGGCCAACGGGAGAAAACCGGCTTTGCCCGAAAGGCGGTGCGGAATGGAAACCGACGGTTTCCTGGGAAATGGCGCGGGGAAGGGGGGGCCACCAGGTGAAATGTGCTCCGCTCCGTCGGATCTGGGGAGCAGATCGATGGTCCTGGTTCATCACAGAAATGAAAACACGTGGTTTCAAATATTTCCAATTAAACATTATAAAATGGGTTTTTTCGGGTTTTCAAAGGGAAATGAACGGAGGAAAATGGTATTTTTTCGTTTAGCGCCTAAGGACTGAGCGGTGAGTTCCGGCGCTCGGATATATGGAGAAAAATGGGGAAGGGGCTTAGTCCAGGGGGCTAAAAACCTTTCACATGAGAATTATGTATTTTTCATGGATTTTTCAATGATTTTCGAAAAGATTTGAAGTTCCGATAGGGTTAAAAAGTGGGTTTTTAACCTTGGGAAATAAAATTTATGAAGGGATAAGTGAAAACATAGGTTTTTGTGGGTTTTTTATGAATAAGAGGAAAATGGAGAATGAGGTAAGTTGGAAGAAAGGGAGGGGAAAGAAAGGGGGATGCAGCAGTATCTGACTTGGATTTTCGAAGGATATCAGAGGCTTTTGAAGTGTGGAAAAGCAGTAAAGGTCCTGGACATAGGGAGAAGGCAGGAAGCCTTATAGATACTTCAAGAGTCAATAAGCTTTGGTGATAAAATTTGTTCCTTGGAGGCTCCTAAAATTTTTAGCCACCTTTTGGTCTAACAGAATATTATAGGTGGCTAACAAGACTATGATAGCCAAAGTGCAATTTTCTTTGCTAAGAACCCTGCTTATCATTCAAAGACAAAGCACATTGATGTTCAATATCACTTTGTTAGAGATATGGTTGAGGCTAAAAGGGTGTTGCTGGTAAAGGTGGACACTTTGAAGAATGTTGCAAATGCATTGACGAAGTCTGTGAGCACTCAAAATTTCTCTTGGTGTAGAGAAACAATGAGTGTTGAAGAATTGGGCCAATGACTAAGCTCTCATGTGGGCCCCTGTGGAAAGAAAACAACAAGTGGGAGAATGTTGGGTATGTGTTATATTCTTTCCACGACTAAGCACGCGCCCATGGTTTTGTGCATGGTTTTGCACATGGTTTTGGGGTACGATGGTTTTCGTCCCCTGGTATTTTTGTAGATCCGGTCAAGGGAACTACGATTATGTTCTAATCTAGGGTTAATGGATTAGGGTTCATGTATGCTTTGACATGTATATATATGTGTTATAACACTAAAAGGAATATAATGAAAAATCAAGCTGGTTGTCCCGATTTGGGATCCAGGGGAAAATCTCTGTATTTATCTGTTTTATGTTTTATGCTCTCGCTATTGTTTATTTTCTAGAATAAGATTCATGTGTAGATAATTTTTGTACAGGGTTAAAACCTACAAGTGGTATCAGAGCGCAGGTCACGAGTTCGATACACACTTGACTCGCGTTGGGGGGGATATTGTTGGACATTGGATAAACCAACGCTCTTCGTGTGTTTCGCGACATGGACTAATCGCCTTTCATGGATCCTTATCTCTGGTGATGCGATCATTGACTAACACCTGCGGGTTTTGGTCTAACCGCAATCGTGATTCCCAACAATGGAGTGGACGGAAAAGAAGTCTGGGAGGCATGAGAAGATTCAGGGGATGCACACCTACCCACCACAGACAGTTTCAACACACTGGATGGAGACAAATTTCCAGAAGGGGGACATAGAGTGGGCAATGGAGCTGCGGTTTTCAGAGGCAGGATCTACAGGGCAGGCCATACACCCAAATGTACAGTCCATTCTTGACAGGTATGCTATGGTATATGGGGAGATACCACCAAGACAGCCACCAGATCGGGGGTTTGAGAACACCATTGAGCTGGAGCAAGGTATCCAAGTTGTTATCACCACACCCTATAGGCACCCCAAATCCTATCGAGATGAGATTGAGAGGGCCATCCATGAGCTCTTAGCTCTTGGACACATCCATCCTAGCACTAGCCCCTTTGCTTCTTCAGTAGTGATGGTGAAGAAGAAGGACAGCACATTGAGGATGTGCATTGATTACAGGGCCCTGAACAAGAAGACCATGAAGAACTGGGGTAAGAACCAGCACCCCATCCCATGGATTGATGAGTTGATGGATGAGCTGAGGGGGGCCAAGTTCTTCTCAAATATTTATTTGAGATCAGGGTACCATCAGATTCGCGTGAGGGAGTAGGACATTCCCAAGACCGCTTTTTGGTGTCATTACGACCATTTTGAGTTTTTGGTGATGCCTTTTGGGCTAACCAATGCTCTGGCCACTTTTTAGTCATGCATGAATCACATCTTCTGAAGTCACTTGAGGAAGTGTGTGTTAGTGTTTTTTGACGACATATTGATCTACAGCCAGACATGGGAGGAGCACCTCCAACACATAGAGGGTGTATTGCGCATTTTGGAGGAGCATCAGTTTTATGCTAAGCTCTCCAAGTGCGAGTTTGGGTTGACCGAGATGCTTTACTTGGGGCACATCATCGGGGTGGATGGAGTGAAGGTACACAAGGAGAAGATCAGGGCCATCAGGGAATGGCCAGAGTCGAAGAATGTGATGTAACTTTGGGGATTTTTGGGGATCTGCACCTACTACCGAAAATTTGTCAAGGGATTTTCCCAATTTGTTGCACCCCTTACAGATATCACCAAGAAAAGGGCATTTAGTTGGTCGAATACAATGCAGAGGGCTTTTGACAAGCTCAAGGAGGTGATAAGCAGCTGCCCAGTGCTAGCATTGCTGGATTTTACACAGCCCTTTGTCTTAGAGTGTGATGCATCGAGGGAGGGGATAGGGGTAGTGTTAATGTAGGGAGGCCACCCCATAGCTTTCGAGAGCCGAAAGCTATTGCCACATGAGAGGTTGTACGCTATATACGACAGGGAGATGTTGGCCATCATACATGCATTGGCCAAGTTTCGGCAATACCTAGTGGGGAACAGGTTCAAGGTGAGGACGGACCATAATAGCCTCTGGTTTTTCTTAGAGTAGAAGCAGTTGCAGGAGAGGCAGCAAAAGTGGGTTAGTAAGATCTAGGCTTACAACTTTCACATCAAGTATGTCAAAGGAAAGAACAACGTTGTGACAGATGCACTTTCACGCAAGCCAGCAACTTTGTCCTTGATGAGTTTGGACATGGATTGGAGAGCTTGACTGTTGGTAGAGTACTCCAAGGACTGTTTTTCCTGCGATATTTTGGATGGGCAAGCGACAGATGACAGGTATAGAGTGATGGACGAGGTGATATATTATAGGGACAGGATCTTCTTGACTGAGGGCTCCCAGCTCAAGAAGAAGACGTTGCATGCCTCACATGACTCACCATTATCAGGCCACTAGAAGTTTACTAAAACCTACAGGGCCATCAGAGAGAGGTTCTCTTGGAAGGCCCTCAAGGAGGACGTGCTCCAATATGTCAGGGAGTGCGAGATTTGTCAACGTAACAAAGGGGAGATGAACTACCTGGTAGGATTATTACAGCCTCTTCCTATAGCTAAGGGGAAATGGGAGAGTATCTCGATGGAATTCATTACAGGGTTGCCCACAGTACAGGGCAAGGATTTCATATTTGTAGTCGTTGATCGGCTGACTAAATATGCTCATTTTTTTTCCATATCGGCACATTACACTGTAGCACAGGTAGCATAGCTATTCTTCAGGGACATTTTTAGATTACATGGTCTCCCAAAGACCATTGTTAGTGACAGGGACAACCGCTTCATAGGTGGATTTTGGCAGGAGCTTTTCCATTTGGTGGGCACTGAGTTGACACCAAGTACAAGTTACCACCCCAAAACAGATGGACAGATCGAGATAGTGAACAAGTGGCTGGAGGGCTACTTGCATAACTATGTCAGCGGGCAGCAGAAGGCATGGTTGAGATGGTTTCACTTTGTTGGTCACTTTAATTGCTTATTGTTTTAAACAATCAAGTGCTATATAAATTGTCAACCCAGGGAAGTCTATTTATTTCAAAGGAAATCACACACTGTATATGCTTAATCTCAAAAGCAATGAAATGTTGTAGTAAAAATTACACTAATCACACCTTGCTTCAACAAACTGAAGTCTACTTGAGTTACAGCAAAGGCAATCTTTCTATTGCAAACAATCACCAAAAGAATCCTGGATTACATTAAAAAGACAACAATCTAGGAAAGGAAACCAATCTGCAGAAGGAAAGACCAATTATGCTATAACAGAGAACAGGACCCTATTCCCCAAGTAGGATTCTTCAGCACCTGTTTCTGATTACCAAGCTTTCACAAACTCATTCTGTAAACAAGATTACCAATTAAAATAATCCACAATTACCTAGGAATGAATTGTATGAAAACAATGCAACAAGTAATGGAAACAGAGTTTCAACAATAGATAATAGAGTTCCAACACTACATAAATGATTTCAGAAAACAGAGTTTAGCAAGGCATAAATGAAAAGAACAGTTAACAAACTACAGAAATAAATGGGTGAATCTTGTGAAGAAGGTGGGCCCTTTCCTTTTCACAAGATTCCCCAGAAGAAGAAATTAAAATTAAATGCTCAGAACAAGCTTTTATTCATCTGTCGAAAGTAACATATTACAAAGGATTCACGTTCCTTCTCTGTAAGTTTGTTTCAAAATAAACCTTCCGTAGTATCCCTTCTAATGTTGATGTCTCCTCCTTTTAAAGAGGATACATCTATTACACAATTGGTTACATCATAGAATATCCTATTCTTAACCCGATATGATCTTCTAGACTGAAATAGGACATTTTGTTCTTCCATAGCAAAATGTTGTTACAATGGTTACGATGGTACTAGGTCCGAGGTGCAATTGTTACAACCAGTGTAACAGCTCCCTTAATTATCCTTTCTTATTGCTGCCATACCCGAAATATTATTCAACATTGCAAATCACGGATTGTTTCAGCAACGCGATTTGCATACTGTTGACTGTTTTAGCAACAGGATGTGGACTGTTTTAGCAATGTGGTCTTCAGATAGCCATGATAGATTAACTGCAGTCTTCAAACTGTCTCAACAAATATATATTTTCGATTAATGATTAAATATGAAAGTAATGTAAAATTACATGTAAAACAAATTAAACATATACTAAAGAGAAGAATGTTATATACCTTTGGAAGAATGGATGAAAGTGATAGTATAGGCTTTAAATATGGACTGGAAAATAGTGGAATGATAGCAAAATGTATGGTCAAAAAGGTACATTATAGAGTCCTAACACACTTGGGGGACTACTGCTACAACAACACTTATCACATGTCCATTGGTATGTCTTCATTTTATGCATTGTATGGATATCATGCTTTATCTTTTGCTGACATGATGTTTGGTGCTAGTAAGGCTCCTAGAGCCGAGGATTGGATCCAAGAGAGTCAAGGCATTCTCCGAGCTCTCAAGGATAACATGGCTACAACACAGAACCAGTACAAGCTGTATGCTGACAAGGAACGGGTTGAGAGGCAGTTAGAGGTAGGGGACTTGGTATACCTACGCTTACAGCCATATTGGCAGTCCACACTGAAGTAGAAGGTGGCTGAAAAGCTCGAGCCCCACTTCTATGGACCTTATAGCGTGATACGCAGAGTGGCATAGGTTGCATATGAGTTGGAGCTGCCCCAGGGCAGCAAGATTCATAACATTTTTCATGTATCATGCTTGAATAAGGCATTGGGGCAGCAGGTGACTGCAACAGAGGAGCCTCTGCCTACAGATGATGAGGGGCACTTAGTGCTATAGCCGGAGGCCATTATTCACACGAGGGAGAGGTAGCTACAAAGCAGAACAGTCAGGGAGTACCTAGTGAGATGGAGGAATTTACCGGATGAGGATGCCACCTGGGAGAGTGAGAATATTCTACAGCATCCATCATTACAGTTGCTTGAGGACAAGCAACGTTTTTCCGAGGGAGACTGTAATATTCCCAATTAGAGATAGCTAATTGGAAATATTAATTTTGACTAATTTTTCCTTTATAAAGTTAAAATATAGATAAAGTGGGTGAAGGAGCACTTAGCTCACACTTACAATAAAATCATTCCCTAAAGTCACTAAGGAGACATATCGAATTAGCAAGGTGGGGCCTAGTGGCCAAGTGGCAGCACAGGGAAAGGGGCAGCATGGGTAGCGTGGGGCCTAGCAAGCATAGTTTGAGTTGGACAGCATGGGCCAAGAGGGACAGTGTAGCAATTTGGTGGGGCCTAGGTGAGGAAGAGGCTCACCAAGCTTAAAAGGAGGAAGGGTCTCCTCATTCTATTCATTCTGATTATGCATTTTGAGAATTGTCTTCTTGACATTGGGCACGCTTACTGTTTAGCAAAGTCTACACGTACTGTTCAGTACACCGGGTGTCTCCATTCGGAGATCCCAACCTCAGCCCCAGGGGACTTCGATTGTCTGCTTGGGTGAGGAGTTCAATCCTTATTTTTGTCAGTGGGAATTGCAACTATCATGGGAGGAGCATCCACGCAGAGAGACAGTGCCATCAGTGAGAGGGAGGACATAGTCTTGTGGAGAGGTTGTTCCAGATTAGGAGTTTTAGGTGGATTCAGCCCGGGATAGTGGATAAGGGGCTAGCCCTTCCCTATTCCAGTGTTTTGGTGGAGTTTCAAACCAGCTTTTGGAGCTGTCCATTCAGAGCTAGCGTCCCTCCTTCAGGAGCAGCAGAGAGCCTCAACGGAGCTATTTTCGGGGGTCAGTCATTTCTGAAAAGCTTTCTGGGCTTTTTTGGGTTTTGTGAGTAGAGGCTATTCCCAAAGTTTCATCATTTTCCGAGTTGGGGAACAGTCCCAACGATTTAGTCCATTCTAGCACAGTAGCAGTACCAACAGCTTGGAGATAATGCAGTCTTGAGTTAGCAGCCATTTCGTGTCCCAAACTGGGAGTATTTCTATGCTTGCTTAGTGCTGGCCAAGTTGCCATCATTCTAATCACCTTTGTACTCATTTCTTATCTTTCAGTATTAATAAAATGGCTTAGCATTATCCATATTGGTTTTTGTTCAGTTGATATCTCTCTGGTTGTTGTTTGTCTTTATTTATGTGCTTGTATTGTTGTTTATTTCTACTTGGAATATTACAGTGGTATCAGAGCTCATAGACTTGGCTCAGCCTGTGGAGCAGATTGTCTATGACACCAGCAAGAAAACCTTACATCACTTACTGAGGAAGGAAGTATAAAGACCAAGAGCAGAGACTAGAGTTCACTTTCGGAAAAGGAGACAACATTCCAGTGGTGGACGTAGAGGAAGAGGAACCCATGGCGGAGGAAAGAGATGCCGGGAAGGAGTTGAGGGAACTCCTCCTCAAATCAGTGCAGGATTTGTCGAGGCGGATAGAGGATATGGGGCAGAGATTCACGACAGATTCTAGACAGCGCGAGACCCCAAGGGGTTTCCACGTTGGAGAGGGCTCAGGCACATCCCATCATTTACAGGAGCACCTCACAGCGCAGCAGATAGTATCATATGCTCCCCCCCATTCCACGATGCCGACATTTCTTGCCGCAAACATTGGGGTAGAAGCACAGTAGGAGCAGGAGACGACACACATGGGAGATTATTTTTCTGAGTACCTGTCATACATTCAGGAGTTCAGAGATGCCCTCACTTTCCTGATTTTGTTTAGCTCAAGCAAGATAGCAAACCCCGCAATCATAATAGGGGGAACAAGAATTCACATGATGGGGACTTACAGTGCACGGTGGGCAGATTCCATTTATCGACATTTGACAGTTCGGCCAAGTGTTCGGCAAAGGCTTGGGTGGAGAAGTTGGATATATATTTCCAGCTTAATTAGATGGCTGAGTTAGAGGCCATCAAGGTGGTAGTGTTGCACCTAGAGGGCAAGGCACAGGATTGGTGGTTTCACAGGATGGTTATGCTGGGGCACTCAAGAGTGACAGTGTATGCCGAGTTTATGTGGAGGTTGGTGGAGCGTTTTGACCGGAGGGATCTAGAGGAGCATTTTGTTGAACTAACCAAGCTCAAGCAGACAGGGAGGTCGGACACGTATATATCAGAGTTTTTGAGACTTTCTATGATGGTACCAGATCTATCCACTGCCCGTATGATTTAGATGTTCATAGATAAATTGGCAGAGCTTCTATGAGGATTGATCAAATCAACAAGGCCCACGACACTCCATGATGCAGTCGAGAGGACTCAGGATTTGCAGGATGCACTTCCCAAGACTAGAGCTCCTTTTCCCCAAAGGTCGGCATTCCAGCCGAAGGGAAAGGACGAGAGGGTTCCACCTGCCAAGGGGAACCAGGGTATAGGGTTTGGAGATGATGAGGCCAGGAGAGAATTGAAGTGGAAGAGATTGTGCTTCACATGCCAGGAGCCATGGGCACTAGGACACCGTTGTGCCACAGGGAAGGCACATTGCATTGAGGTCTTCTTCGACAGTAGTGGGGAAGAAGACGAATATGAGGATGTGGAGGCTAGAGACAGAAGTACAACACAAAGAGGGGATCACCTGCCACCTCCACCACCTGGAGCAGGAGGTGCAACTTTTGCACCTATTAGGAGCCCTTGTAGCCTTGCGGGGAGTTCCGAAGTACTTGACACTACATGTCCGAGGAAAAGTACGGGGGCATCATGTGTCGATGTTGGTAGATAGTGGGGATACCCACAATTTCATTAATGCTCAGCTGGTAGAGTAGAGGGGGATACAGACGGAGACTTTTGATGGATTTTCAGTGCTGGTTCCAGGGGACTGGACCATGCAGTGTGCCAGGTATGTGCCAGCCTTGGCAGTGACGATGGGGACATACACCCTAATAGATCATTTTTCCGTGGTGGACATTTCAGACACCAACGTGATACTGGGGGTATAGTGGCTTATCACATTGGGGATGGTCACCACTTACTGGGAGACCTTGGAGATGGAGTGGATGGACAAGAAGACTAGGAGGCATGAGAAGATTCAGGAGATGCACACCTACCCACCACAGACAGTTCCAGCACACCGGATGGAGGCAGATTTCCAGAAGGGGGACATAAAGTGGGCAGTGGAGCTGTGTGTGTCAGAGGCAGGATCTATAGGGCAAGCCGTACACCCAGATGTACAGTCCATTCTTGACAAGTATGCTATGGTATTTGGGGAGATACCACCAGGACAACTACTGAATTGGGGGTTTGAGCACACCATTGAGATGGAGCAGGGTATCTAGGCTATTATCACTACACCCTATAGGCACCCCAAAGCCTATCAAGATGAGATTGAGAGGGCCATCCATGAGCTCTTAGCTCCTGGACACATCCATCCTAGCACCAGCACCTTTGCTTCTTCAGTAGTGATGGTGAAGAAGAAGGACGACACATTGAGGATGTGCATTGATTATAGGGCCCTGAAAAAGAAGACCATGAAGAACCGGTACCCCATCCCACAGATTTATGAGTTGATGGATGAGCTGAGGGGGGCCAAGTTCTTCTCAAAGATTGATTTGAGATCAAGGTACCATCATATTCGCGTGAGGGAGTAGGACATTCCCAAGACCACTTTCCGGTGTCATTACGACCATTTTGAGTTTTTGGTGATGCCTTTTGGGCTAACCAATGCTCTGGCCACTTTTCAGTCATGCATGAATCTCATCTTCCACAATCACTTGAGGAAGTGTGTGTTAGTGTTTTTTGATGACATATTGATCTACAGCCAGACATGGGAGGAGCACCTCCAACACATAGAGGTTGTATTGTGCATTTTGGAGGAGCATCAGTTTTATGCCAAGCTCTCCAAGTGCGAGTTTGGGTTGACCAAGATGCTCTACTTGGGGAACATCATCAGGGTGGATGGAGTGAAGGTACATGAGGAGAAGATCAGGGCCATCAGGGAATGGCTAAAGCTGAAGAATGTGACGGAACTTCGGGGATTTGTGGGGATTTACACCTACTACCAAAAGTTCGTCAAGGGATTTTCCCAAATTGTTGCACCCCTTTCAGATCTCACCATGAAAGGGGAATTCATTTGGTTGGATACAGTGCAGAGGGCTTTTGACAGGCTTAAGGAGGTGATAAGAAGCTTCCTAGTGCTAGCATTGCCAGATTTTACACAACCCTTTGTCTTGGACTGTGATGCATCAGGGGAGGGGATAGGCACAATGTTGATGCAGGGAGGCCATCCCATAGCTTTCGAGAGCTGGAAGCTATTTCCACATGAGAGGTTGTATGCTATATATGACAAGGAGATGTTGGCCATCATGCATGCATTGGCCAAGTTTCAGTAGTACCTGGTGGGGAACAGGTTCAGGGTGAGGACGAACCATAACAGCCTCCGGTTTTTCAAGAGCAGAAGCAGTTGCAAGAGAGGCAGCAAAAGTGGGTCAGTAAGATCTAGGCTTACGACTTTCACATTGAGTATGTCAAAGGAAAGAACAATATTGTGGCAAATGCACTTTCACGTAGGCCAGCAGCGTTGTCCTTGATGAGTTTGGACACGGATTGGAGAGCTCGACTGTTGGTGGAGTACTCCAAGGATCGTTTTTCCTGCGAGATTTTGGATGGGCAGGTGACAGATGATAGGTACAGAATGATGGACGAGGTGATCTATTACAAGGACAAGATCTTCTTGAATGAGGGCTCCCAGCTCAAGAAGAAGATATTTCATGCCTCGCATGACTCACCATTATCAGGCCGCCAGGGGTTTACCAAAACCTACAGGGCCATCAGGGAGAGGTTCTCTTGGAAAGGCCTCAAGGAGGACGTGCTCCAATATGTCATGGAGTGTGAGATTTTCCAGCGTTACAAAGGGGAGGTGAACCATCTGGTAGGATTATTACAGCCTCTTCCCATACCTGAGGGGAAATGGGAGAGTATCTCGATGGACTTCATTACAGGGTTGCCCACAATACATGGCAAGGATTGCATATTTGTAGTCGTTGATCAGCTGACTAAATATGCTCATTTTTTTGCCATATTGTCACATTACACTGCAGCATAGGTAGAAGAGTTGTTCTTCAGGGAAATTTTCAGATTGCATGGTCTCCCAAAGACCATTGTCAGTGATAGGGACAACCACTTCATGGGCAAATTTTGGCAGGAGCTTTTCCGTTTGGTGGGCACTGAGTTGACACCGAGTACTATTTACCACCCCCAGACGGATGGATAGACTGAGATAGTGAATAAGTGGTTAGAGGGCTACTTGCGTAACTATGTCAGCGGGTAGCAGAAGGCATGGTTGAGATGGTTGCACTTGTGGGAGTACTGCTACAACAACACTTATCACATGTCCATTGGTATATCTCCATTTTATGCATTGTATGGATATCATGCTTTATCTTTTTCTGACATGATGTTTGGTGCTAGCAAGGTTCCTAGAGCCAAGGATTGGATCCAAGAGAGTATGGACATTCTCCGAGCTCTCAAGGATAACATGGCTACAGTGCAGAAGCAGCAGAAGTTGTATGCTGACAAGGGACGGGTTGAGAGGTAGTTTGAGGTAGGGGACTTGGTCTACCTACTCTTGCAGCCATATCGGCAGTCCACGCTGAAGCAGAAGGGGGCTGAAAAGCTCAAGCCCCACTTCTATGGACCCTACAGGGTGATACACAGAGTGGGACAAGTTGCATATGAGTTGGAGCTGCCCCGGGGCAGCAAGATTCATAACGTTTTTCACGTATCATGCTTGAAGAAGGCATTGGGGCAGTAGGTGACTGCAACAGAGGAGCTTCTGCCTTCAAATGATGAGGGGCACTTAGTGCTATAGCCGAAGGCCATTATTGACACTAGGGAGAGGTAGCTACAGAGCAAAACAGTCAGGGAGTACCTAGTGAGATGGAGGAATTTACCGGATGAGGATGCCACCTGGGAGAGTGAGAAGATTCTATAGCATCCATCATTACAGTTGCTTGAGGACAAGCAACGTTTTTCCAGGGGAGACTGTAATATTCCCAATTAGAGATAGCTAATTGGAAATATTAATTTTGACTAATTTTTCCTTTATAAAGTTAAAATATAAATAAAGTGGGTGAAGGAGCACTTAGCTCACACTTACGATAAAATCATTCCCTAAATTCACTAAGGAGACATATCAAATTAGCAAGGTGGGGTCTAGTGGCCAAGTGGCAGCACAGGGAAAGGGGCAGCGTGGGCAGCGTGGGGCCTAGCAAGCATAGTTTGAGTTGGACAGCGTGGGCCAAGAGGGACAGTGCAGCAATTGGTGGGGCCTAGGTGAGGAAGAGGCTCACCAAGCTTAAAAGGAGGAAGGGTCTCCTCATTCTATTCATTCTGATTATGCATTTTGAGAATTGTCTTCTTGACATTGAGCATGCTTGTTGTTTAGCAAAGTCTGCACGTACTGTTTAGTACACCGGGTGTCTCCTTTTGGAGATCCCAACCTCAGCCCCAGGGGACTTCGAGTGCCTACTCGGGTGAGGAGTTCCATCCTTATTTTTGTTAGTGGGAGTTGCAGCTATCACGGGAGGAGCATCCACGCAGAGAGACAATGCAGTCAGTGAGAGGAAGGATGCAGTCTTGTGGAGAGGTTGTTCCGGATTTGGAGTTTGAGGTGGATTCAGCCAGGGATATTGGATAAGGGTCCAACCCTTCCCTATTCCAGTGTTTTGGTGGAGTTTCGGACCAGCTTTTGGAGTTTTCCATTCAGAGCCAGCATCCCTCCTTCAGGAGTAGCACAAAGCCTCAAGGGAGCTATTTTCAGGGGTCGGTCATTTCTGAAAATTTTTATGGGCTTTTCTGGGTTTTGGGAGTAGAGGTTATTCCCGAAGTTTCAACATTTTTCTGTAGGTGGAACAACGGCCAGTTGGGTTTCTTCTGGCGGCGCGGCTTCGGTAGGTTACCAGCAGCTTGGAGATAACGCAATATTGAGTTAGCAGCCATTTCGGGTCCCAAAATGGGAGTATTTCTATGCTTTCCTAGTGGAGGCCAAGGTGCCATCATTCTGATCACCTTTGTACTCATTTATTATCTTTCAGTATTAATAAAATGGCTCAGCGTTCTCCATATTGGTTGTTGTTCATGTTATACCTCTCTGGTTGTTGTTTGTCTTTGTTTATGTGCTTGTATTGTTGTTTATTTCTTCTTGGAATATTACAATCTCGAACTTAGCAATGAGCTCCCTCTTACACTAAGAGAGTCAGCACCTATCAGGAAGAGTTCGTCCACATACAACACCAAAATGAGAGGCTTTTCTCTATCAACCTTGAAGTAAAGGTTCAGATTAGCATCACTACAAGTGAGGCCCAGCTTCATCGGGTAGCTATCTATCCTCTCATACCAAGCTCTGGGTGCTTGCTTCATCCCATAGAGGGCTTTCTTCAACCTGCAGACATGGGTGTCCCGATCCTGGATTTCGAACCCCAGAGGTTTCTCTACATACACCTCTTCCTTTATCGCACCATGCCACACAAAAAAAAACAACCTTTACATCCATCTATTGAAGATTTCATCCTTGTGTAGCAGCAAGGGAAATAATAGATTATAGGTGAAATAATAATCAGTGCCTTCAGGCAACATATTTTCCCATAAGATCCATGCTTGATCTTATATCGAGGTGACAACAACTTTGATCTATGGTCTAGAAACCATATCCTAGACATCACCCTCGCATCCTTGCAGACTTTGATGCTTTCCAATTTCTTCAAATGATCTAGGCTCATATTGTACTCATGGCAACTAGATACCCCTGGTATTTATATGGCTTCTCGGTTTTCTTCCAGAATTTCCCCCTCTGAAGCCATATGTCTTTGAGCCATGAGGATCTTCTTTTGTTCAGCAATGATATTAGCTCATGAGCATTTACAGATGTATTCTCCCTCTTAATTCCAGCTTCTCTCTCGAGAGAAGACATTTATTTTAAATGAGGGCATCCTAGACACCAAATTGGAAAAGGGATCGTATTCTCCCACAGTCAAAGCCATCCAAACAGGCTTTGTTGATCATGGTTCAAGACTCCAACAACGTGACTGAAGGCTGCAGAAACTTCTCAGTTCACACTTGCAAGTTTATCATTACGCTCCAATGTAAGACTGATACTGTCACAAGCTTACAACTATAATGAATTTCGTAAACATGGGTGTCTATCTATGTCACTGTCATAATGACAGTGACATAGAATCATAGATTTAGAACTATCACCTATGTCATACCGCTGATTATAGTGATGCCATAATTTTATCGTACCCATCACTATCTTCTTCATCATTGTCATACTGCCATATAGTATTGAAGATTTCAAACTTCATGGTCATACAGATTCTGCCATATATCACTATCAAACAGGGAGAATATATCATGATTCCTTCTCTCATGATCTTGTACTGCTTCTTATTTTCCAGATCTATCCAACTATAGTTAATGGTTGACTGATCTAGGGCACAAATATTCAGATCTCAGTTCTGCAATGCAATTTGAGAATGAAAACATCCTTTGGGACTTCCTGCTCTTCTGTCCCTACAGCATTTTCTTCCTTGGAACTAGGAGGATTTATCACAAAACATCTGCACATAGCTCTTGTATTCCTTTGAAGGTATGCTGGAGCCCACGTACCTTCCTAGAGAAGATGACTTCGGGAATGAGGGTATCCTCTAGAAATTTCAGCTTCTCACTGTAGAAGCTTCCAACAATCCATTTTTGCTCAGGAGAATAGACAGATAGAGGTCTCTCTCTCAATCCTAGAAAATCTACAGGTGCCATCATTTTGATTCCATAGATGATATTATGACCATTTTCCCACATGGAAAATTTGAAACAACTTTCGAGACTATGATCTTGGCTTATAACATCAGCACATCCCCACTTCAAGAATGATGATACGTATTTCTAGGCTAAGTTGCTACTAGCAAGGTATATGTCTAATTCAGTCCTCCTGGAATGATATTTTAGTACACAGTCCAGATATGGTTTGTCAGCTCAGACTAGTACTCTGCCACTGTGTTAATACCACACCTTCCCCTGCTCCATAAGCACTAGTGTTGTTCCTACCTTTTTTATAGCTCTAGGAAAATTTTCTTCACAGAAAATTTATCCACGGTCTTCAATGATTGCTATACTTGCTTCTGGAATAGTCTGCTTCAGCCCTGAAATAATGGACTTTCATTAAGCACCTCACCAATAAATTGAAGACAGTGCACCACGAATACTTATGGGCAATTGATACACCGTCAAATCCTTGTGATACAATTTCAACTCAGTTCCTCCAAGAATATGGTGACCTTCAGCAGGTAAGTTTGCCTTCTAATAATTCTGGAAGTGATGAGAATTTCATCTTCCAATCCAAAGATGTCGCTCCTACAGGAACTTCAACTATTCGATCCCAAATATTAAGCTATAAATAATGAACTAGGATATGGGTGCAACCCTTGGGGATAATTCAATCTGTCGTCTATTGTTAAACACGTTAGAATGGAATTTCAGCCATCTATAATAGTGTGCTCAGCTCTAGATTTGTTACATCCCTCATACAGTCATAAACTCGGCCTTTTATGGTGAGGATTAGTCACGAGGAGGAGAGGACATGGCCCTCTTATCCTGCATACAACTCAAATATCTGCCTAGTTTCTAACGAATAAGAAAAGTGGACACCATCGAGCAATAGGTGATATAATACGTGCCTATATCCAGGGCAATGAGAAACAAGCTTCGATCCCTTTGGAAATGGGTGCGAAAGAAAAAAATTGTGGTCTCTACAATAACAAACAAATTCGATCCTTTGACGCCAAAGAATTCAACCTGTCGTTACCTAGTCACACTTTCCCCCTTTCAAGGAATTTCAGTCCATAGATAGTACACAGAGTCTTGCGGGCACAAACAAGTACCATCTGTGCATAAGTCTGAGAGAGATTAGAGGTGAGAATTCGACTTAGATATCATGCAAAGATATCTTCGACATCTATTTGCAGAAAGTGAGATGCGTAGTGTACGCTGCTTCAGCTCTGCCACGTCCCGCAGAAAATCGTTCCGCTGTCCTTCAGTAAAGCTTCATGCTTTCCAAACATCGGCATATTTTAAGTAACCCATCATTGTTTCTAGTTGCGGGAACACTTCCGCCTATGGAGAACCAACTGCTTCACTAACTGACGCCCCTCGAAATCGAAATCCAAACAACTAAAGAATTGTTATTGTTACTTGATCAACCGATCTAAGTGTCACCAAAAAAAATGATACCCAAATAATACGAAATGAAACGCGCACAAACAAATTTTCCACAGTCAGAACGACTCTTCCCTCTTACATCAGCATACGTTGCCCTTCCATGCAGGCTGAGAAAGACCTCTAAACCCACGTTGTCACCTATAACACTTGGAAGTGCATTAATTTCAGCCCAGAATTTTCCCTAAAGGCTGCGGCTGTATTTTAGAGAATGGATCTCCCTCCACGCTGAAGTTTAGGGCACCACACAGCCCCATAGACTGCCTGTGCTATCACTTGTTGTGGTGGTATGGCCTGCGGCCTACCACATAGCCTTGTTGTAGCTTACGACACCCTTATTTTCTCTATGAACATCCCTCATGTCGCTGCACTAGATTCTTGACATAAGCCAGACGTTGTCTTCCCCTAGCTCTTATACCATGTTAATTTGAGAACATGTTCTATGCCATTTTAGATTAGGGCACATAATACTAAAGCAGTTAGAACATACTAATAGATTGATGGAAGAAAAGCCAAAACAAAGATAATGAATAGTGGAATTACGGCAATCAGCAGGATGCTTCTACCAGCTAAGTCTCCAATAGGTCATTCAGCTAAGCGTGTCACACATAACCCCGGAACAACCCAAACAAAGAACACTCCATATATACGTAGCACCAAGAACGCAGCTCCATCACCATCAAGAGAGAAGAAAATCCACCACACAGTGTGTGTGTAATGAGCTCCAAATCTCTACAATATATAGGCATCTTTGGGGGTGTGTGACACATCCTTTAAGACATTTAAGTCTATATTATATTCCAGGCCGACCCAGCACATAAGTGGAATAAATTCAAATTACATGTTCTGCTCATTCGATCGAGATGATCTTTAGATCAATCTTACACCTCTCTGAAAGAGGAATCCACTAAAAATATTGGGATCGTCATCTGAGCAGCACAACCCAGAGTTTGGACCTAGTTGTCCAATTTTAACAGTTGTCTATTTCTTGTAATTTGTAAATACCACAAAAAGAAAGGTTGTTACTTATAAATAAGGGTGGTTGTTCATGTCCATTGTAATTCACCATGAATGCATGAGTATATCAATATTCTTAGATATGCAATGCAATAACACATAAGCAAGTTTCTCTCATTATTCCTCTCCAAAGACCTAAATAGGTTGTAATAAGTTTCCTTGCTTGAGAGGTAGTGAGTGAATAATTAATTAAGCGACGAGGGTAAAAGTTTAAAACCCATTGATTTATATGAATTTCAGATTTGGGACCCAAACCTTGGTTGTAGGTAGTGGTCTTGCATCTAGAGGGTCCAAACATGTGCTTAAACACCTTATTTGGTGCAAACATAGTCATAAAGATTCATCAATTTATTTTTCACCATCATATATATCGATTTACGTCATTTTATATACATGCACATAATCAATCTTCCTAAAACATGGTTTATCTTTGTATGCCTTAGACCATTAAATGCCACAAATCATAGTGAGAAGTGCTTGAGTTATTGTGGGAAAACTAATATGTGTCTATAATGTATATCAAAAGAAGAAAGGTGCATTGTATAATGCATGTGGTGTCATATAAGACATACTTCATGTCACTATACTTGAGATATAAATATAAAAGGGTATAAAAAAATTTAATGAAAAAATGGATACTTACAATATCTAGTGAAAGCAGAGGTTTTTAAAATTGGGAAGGTGTATTGGGTTTGTATTGGTAGGGTGTTAAATAAAATGATTTTTATAGGTATTTTCCAATATGTAGTCAAATTAAGGGTATTGTTTAGTATGCCACAAACGCACGTGCTATGTTAGAGGTTCATTGAGTGAAGCCCCTATGCAACGAACATCTTAAGTTGTGGGATGAACAACTGCATTATATTTAACACACTTACAACCAGGAAAAGCACTCTTCTACAAATACATCACTTTTTGAAGAATGCTTTGGGTATTTGCCAAAATCGCCATTAGACTTCATCTTTCAAAAGGATGTTGCAATTGATGTGTTAGAAAATTAAATATTACAGAGCAATGAAACACATAAAATATGCGGAAAATACAAGCACACAAAACACATAAAACCAGAGAGACACAGATATACGTGGTTCACCTAGTTTGGGCTACGTCCACCCTGAACAGCCAGTCCTTCCTTTATATTATCCAACAAAAATGAAGAGACAAAACCTACAGCAGATCCGCTGTAATATCCTCTGTTCTCTCTCACAGTCTCCCTCTCTGTTTCTCGCTTTGAGAATACACTAATAATACACAGCCGCAATACAATGCCCTCATATATACAAGGGGGTTGCCTTCTAGGGAAAAAAACCCTAATCTAAACATAACTTCTCCCGTCAAATCATTTGCCCAATGAACGGCCCAGATTGACTAGAAATTACTATACTTTTACAAGGAAATTTTACATCTATTTTTAGCTTCGGGGGTGCTGCCCCCGAACCCCCGCCAGGGGGGGGCTTCGAAAAGCGCTGCCGCCCCCCCCCTGGATCCCCCACGGCAGCGATTAAATTTCGGGCGGCGTTGCCGCCCCTTTTAAGGTACAGGGGTCCAATGCTGTGATACAAAGTAAACAAGATAATCAGGCTCCATACCCAACAATCTCCCACTTGGAGACTGATTGTAGCAACTCCACTGCTGCTTCATTTGCTGGACAATGACTCCTCTTTGGACCTGGCTATTCCTCATCTTCATCGTCATCCTTGAAGACCAATTGAAACTGAGCATGTTCTTAGTTTCTCCCTGGTTACAACTTTTGTTAGCATATCTGCAGGATTCTGGCTAGTGTGTATCTTTTCCAGCTTCAACTCTCCATCTTCCAATACTGACTGTATGAAATGGTACTTGAGATGTATGTGTTTAGTCTTGGAATGAAATGTTGAGTTCTTTGCAAGATGAATAGCACTTTGGCTATCACTGTATAGCGTGCCCATATCATGCTTCTTACCCAATTCATCCATAAACCTTTGTAGCCAAATCATTTCTTTACTAGCCTCTGTAGCAGCAACATACTCTGCTTCTGTTGTTGAAAGTGCAACAACACTTTGGATTTTTGAAACCCAACTGACAGTTGTTCCACCTACGGTAAATACATATCCTGTAGTGCTCCTCCTGTTATCTCTGTCACCTGCCATATCTGCATCAACATATCCCTGTAGAGCAATGTTTGAACCACCAAAGCATAATGCTTAATTTGTGGTACCTCTCAAATATCTGAGAATCCATTTTACTGCCATCCAATGTTCTTTTCCTGGATTATTCATGTACCTGCTTACAACTCCCACTGCATGTGCAATATCAGGCCTTGTGCAGACCATTGCATACATTAAGCTTCCAACTGTTGATGCATATGGAACTTTAGACATATAATCCATATCTTCTTGGGTCTTTGGGCACATCTCCTTACTAAGTTTGAAATGGCTAGCAAAAGGTGTACTAACTGGTTTTGCATTCTGCATATTAAATCTTTTCAACACCTTTTCTATGTACTCATTATGAGACAATGTTAATTTGCGATTTTTCCTGTCTCTAGTTATCCTCATACCAAGGATTTGTTTTGCAGCTCCCAAATCCTTCATTGCAAATGAATTTGCCAATTTTCTTTTGAGCACATTTATTTCCTGCATGTTAGACCCCGCAACAAGCATGTCATCTACATACAATAACAATATAATATAGCTGCCATCATTTTTCCTTTTCAGATAAACACAATGATCAGAGTGACATCTAGTATAACCTTGTTCGGACATAAACTTGTCAAATTTTAGATACCACTGCCTTGGGGCCTGTTTTAAGCCATACAAGCTCTTCTTTAACCTGCACACCAATTTTTCTTTCCCTTTTACCTCATATCCTTCTGGTTGCTGCATGTATATCTCTTCCTCTAAATCACCATGAAGAAATGGTGTCTTTACATCTAACTATTCAAGATGTAAATCTTCCGCTGCTACAAGACTTAAAATAGTTCTGATTGAATTCATTTTAACAATAGGAGAAAATATTTCATCAAAATCAATACCTTTCTTCTGTGCAAACCCCTTCACCACAAGTCTAGCTTTGTACCTCTGTTTTCCTCCATCTTCTTCCTTCAGCCTATAAACCCATTTATTCTGCAATGCAGTTTTACCTGCAGGCAACTTGACTAAGTCCCAAGTCTAGTTATGCATTAAGGAGTCCATCTCTTCTTCCATGGCTCGCTCCCACTTCTTCCTACTTTCAACCTGCATTGCTTCTTCATAACATTCAGGTTCACCAGAATCAATCAACAATAAATAATATAATGAAGGAGAGTATCGTTCAGGGGGTCTACTTATTCTGGTAGATCTTCTAACACCACTTTCAGGTGTTTGAGGTGCCTGTTGCTGTTGTGGTGGTTGTTGCTGCTGTGGTTGTTGATTATTATTATTTTCAGGCACCTTTACTTTTTCAGTTATCTCATCAAGAACTGTGTATTCTTTGCTTTCTTTTTCTTGTTTCTTTTCCTGCAACTAATTCTTATACAAGACCTTTTCATTGAATATTACATCTTTGCTCCTAATGATTTTGTGATTTTCATAATCATATAAGCGATAACCAAAATCATTAACACCATATCCAATAAAGGTACATTTCTTTGATTTTTCCTCAAGCTTTGTTATGTTTTCTTTATTAATATGGACAAAGGCCTCACAACCAAAAGGCTTTAAAAAAGAGTAGTTTACATTTTTACCTGTCCATGCTTCCTTTGGAATACCACCATCCAAGGAACTTGAAGGCCCTCTGTTTATTAGATAAACAACAGTATCTACAGCATCTGCCCAAAATTGTAAAGGCAATCCTGCATGCAATCTCATGCCCCTTGCACGCTCCATGATTGTTCTGTTCATCCTTTCTGACACACCATTTTCTTGTGGTGTTCTTGGAACTGTCTTCTCTCTACGAATTCCATGCTCTGAACAGTACCTATCAAACTCTTTGCTGCAATATTCACCTTCATTGTCTGATCTGAGACACTTCAACTTCTTTCCTGTCTCAATCTCAACCAAAGCTTTCCATTTCTTGAAAGTATCAAATACATCAGATTTATTCTGAATACAATAAATCCATGTTTTCTAGTTGCATCATCAATAAAAGTAACATAATAACGAGAGCCACCGAGAGATGATACCTGAGCAGGTCCCCATACATCTGTATGCACAAGCTCCATTTTTTCGCTCTTCTTTTCTTTCCCAACTCTGAGAAATCTGACTCTCTTCTGTTTTCCATAAATGCAATTCTCACAGAAATCCAAATCAACATTCTTCAAACCTGGCAACAAATTTCTTGAGTGAAGAATCTTCATTCCCTTTTCACTCATGTGTCTAAGCCTATGATGCCATAATGCTGCATCTGCTCCTTTGGAAGTTAAAGCATTAACAGAGTTAGAAATACCATTGCATAAATACAATGTACCAACCTTTTTGCCTTTTGCTATTACCAGGGCTCCTTTGGTGACCTTCCAAGTTTTATCTGTGAATGTTGTCACACAACCTTCACCGCCTAACTGCCCTGTTGAAATCAGATTTTTCTTCAGATCTGGAACATGCCTTACCTCCTTTAGTAGCCATTGGTTTCCATTCCGTTGTTTTACAAGAACTTTACCCATTCCAACAATTTTACAGGGTTTATCATCACCCAAACTAACTTGTCCAAAATCTCCTTGAACATAGTCATGAAAATATTTCTTATCAGGTGTGGCATGGAATGAAGCCCCTGAATCTACAACCCAAGAATCAGTAACATTTTCGAAAGAAAGAATCAAAGCATATTGTAACACATCACTTGTCACATTTGCTTCATGATTGTTTTCTTGTTGTGTGTCTCCTTCTTTTCCCTTCCGAGATCTACAGTCTTTCTTTAGGTGTCCTTTCTTTCCGCAATTCCAGCACACTATCCCCGATCTGGACTTGGATCTGCCTTTCCTTGATTTACTGCGATGTCCCGAGCTCTTTCCTCTTTCCATTCTTCTTCCCCTAGACTCTGCACTAAAATCATTACCTGATGTCTCACCAGAGCTTTTCCGTCGCATTTCCTCGCTAAGGATAGCACCAACAACATCATCAAACTTTAAAGTACTAGATCCAGAGACAGAGTTACTAATGGCCATTACTAAACCATTCCAACTCTCTGGCAATGAGCACAAGAATAACAGAGCTCTAACTTCATCATCAAATTTTAACCCTACAGAACTTAGTTGACTGGTAACTGTATTAAATTCATTTAAATGGTCTGCAACAGATCCACCTTCCGACATCTTCATATTAAATAGACGTTTCATAAGAAATACCTTGTTTGAGGCCGAGGGCTTTTCATACAGTTTCGCCAACGTCTGCATCAAACCCTCTGTTGTTGTTTCCTTCGAAATATTGAAGGCGACTGACACCGCAAGACACAACCGTACTATTCCGAGTGCCTTTCTATTGAGAATGTTCCATTCCGCGTCTGTCATGGTCGCCGGCTTCTTTGTTTTTCCGCTCAATGGTAGGTACAGATCTTTCTGATACAGATAATCTTCCATCTGCATCTTCCACAGCGCAAAGTTTTTGCCGTTAAATTTCTCGACCCTAAACTTACCATCGTCCGCCATTGCTCCCACTCGAACCAGGAACCCTTTTTTCCTGCGAGTTTATCAGCCAAATATACCTTCGGCTCTGATACCAGTTGTTAGAAAATTAAATATTACAGAGCAAAGAAACACGTAAAATATGCGGAAAATACAAGCACACAGCAGACAAGCAGGAGAGAGACACGGATATCATTGGATACAATTTAGACTACGTCCACCCCGAACAGCCAGTCCTTCCTTTATATTATCCAACAAAAATGAAGAGACAAAACCTACAGCAGATCCGCTGTAATATCCTCTGTTCTCTCTCACAGTCTCCCTCTCTGTTTCTCGCTCTGAGAATACACTAATAATACATAGCCGCAATACAATGCCCTCATATATACAAGGGGGTTGCCTTCTAGGGAAAAAAACCCTAATCTAAACATAACTTCTACCGTCAGATCATTTGCCCAATGAACGGCCCAGATTGACTAGAAATTACTATACTTTTACAAGGCAATTTTACATCTGTTTTTAGCTTCGGGGGCGCTGCCCCCGAACCCCCGCTAGGGGGGGGCTCCGAAAAGTGCTGCCACCCCCCCCTGGACCCCCCACGGCAGCGATTAAATTTCAGGCGGCGTTGCCGCCCCTTTTAAGGTACAGGGGTCCAATGCTGTGATACAAAGTAAACAAGATAATCAAGCTCCATACCCAACATGATGGGCATAGTGATATTGACAAGGCTTGAAATTTCATTGAGAAAATTCAGATTATACATCAACAAGTTCAAGAACAGCTTGAGAAAAGTCAAAGAAAATACAAGGACAGGCATGACAAACATAGAGTTGATCACAAGTTTCAAGAAGGAGATGAGGTATGGTTGCACATAAGCAAAGAAATGATGCAAGGGGAAGGTAAAAAGCTCAAACCATTTGCTATGGTCCATTCAAGATCATAAAGCAAGTTGGTAATAATGCATTTCAACTTGACTTTCCTTCATATATGCAAATGTATTCAGTTGTTAATGTTGAAAACTTACGTTTGTATGAGCCACATTTGATAGATGATCAAGGAAGTGATGTTCAAATGCCTTCTATTGAATATTTCTCTCTAGAATTTCTGGATGAGCTCAAGGAAGATACAATTATTGAAAAGAGGACAAGAGCATCCAAGAGGGGAAGTGTTGACTACCTTCGAGTTGGGATAAAAGGTAGTAAGCCAAGCAAGGCAAAGTGGATGGAGGTTGGAAAGGTGAGGGAGTTGTAACCTCATCTATTGAACAGGTAATCAAGTCTTTTTGGGTCCAAAAGCTTCCCAATGGGGAGGTGTCATCAGGAGTTTATAAATTTTGCTCAAAATTGAAAGTTACAGGAATGGGTTGAAACCAAGATGGTTGCGTAGATCTTGTCTTTCTGATTCCAGTGCTCTGAGGGAGACATCGCGTTCTGATCGATTTCCCAAATAGTTAAATTTTGTGACAGGGTTAACGAGGATGCCCAGTCAACATGCAGGGTGCACAGTCAGCAAAAAGGAATATTCTGAAGAATAATTATTTTCTCAGAGCCAGTTAGAGCCTAACAATTGGCACTATGTGATTGGTTTAAGGGTGCATGTGTTTTTTTTAAGGACTAACAGAAGGGTGACACGTGGCTAGCCCTAAGGCCGCCACATTTCCCCAAGATGTTAGTGTAAAATTTAGGCAGAGGTCCGCAGGGTTAGACCTCGCGACCTCTAGCCTGCGCGCACAAGTCTCTACCATCTCTGCTACAATTTTTCTTAGCTATCTATGTCCATGGGTTACATTTAAAGTGTAATACATTTGCAAGTGAGGGTTGGGACCGCCGGTGGTCCCAACCCGCCACCGGTCCATGATATGGTCACATGACATAGAAACTTCAGCATCAAACATTAACCTCGACAACACCTTCTACAATCATTTCATTTAAACCCTGTCACATGTGATAACTCACCGTGCGGGGTAAACGCCGACAATTACATTCACTCCACCCTAAACTCCAGTTTCGATGCCATCAACCACAATTTCAGCCTGGGGTTCCGCTAAAATATTAAATGCAACCACGGGTTCGGGGGTTGGCATGTGGCCACCCCCTACCCATAACAGTTAATCTTAATGGTTAGCACTAGCGGAAAACTTGGAGCACCCTAAATTTGTGGGTTTTGGCCAAAAATAACTCCAGTTAAGTGGAGTTCACCAAAATTAGTCGAGTTTTTCTAGGAGTTACTAGGCAAATGACTTGGAGGGTCAATTTTCGCCCAATATGAGTGAATGAAGAGTCATTCTAGACTAATTAGAGCATTCTGGATCCATTGGTGCAAAGAAAATAGCCATTAGAGGCTTGTAAACACATGTATTTGCAAAATTTTGAGCATAATGAGATATGGACATGCCATTGGGAGCTGGACCAAAAAATGTAGCCCAGCAGGGGTGAACTGCTTCATCATGCCTGATGTGTAAATTTTATGTGTGGTTTTATTTCTCTGTTATACACTATTGTTTAGTGCTATTTTATCTTATTTCATGCTTCTAATTCACAAAAATCACTTATATTTCATGGTTAAAATCCTCAATACTTAAGCAAACTATGGAGACAAGTATGCACATGTTTTATCACTCAAAAGACACTTATCACAACAAACTAATACAATCCTTTCAGATCATAGAGGGACATGTTAGGTCTGTATATTACTATTGTAGTCCCTTATTGTTGCTAGTGTAGCCCCTTTATTGTTATTTTTGTACCCTTGTAGTTCCCATATTGTTATTATTGTGCCTCATAATAGCCCATTATTGCTATTGTTGTGCCCTTACATTATTATTGTTAGGTTGGCAAGGATTATATTGTGACTCCATGGACTCCTATATATAGAAAGGAGGTTTTGTCATTTGTATCATTCAATAATTATTCATTTCTATAATGTAAATGAGGTTTCCCCCTCGAAGAGGCTGATTTCTAAGTCGTTGATCTCTCTTTTCTTCTATTTTGTGAGATGGTTTCATAACACTCTCTTCACCTTCCATCTATATCTCTATATTCCCCTTCTCTCCTTCTCCCCCACTTCTATCTCTCTTTCCTCCTGTTCTCATGTCTCCCTCTCTCTCCATCCTCCTTATCACTTCATCTCTATCTCCACCTTTCTCTATCTATGTCTTTCTTCTTACCTTCCTCTCTCCCCCACTCCATCTTCATCTCTCTTTCCCTACCTCTATCCACTCTCTCACATCCTCTATATTCCTTCCTCTCTCTCCCTTTCTCTCCCACCTCTCTCTATCTCTCTCTCTCTTCACCCTCCAACTATGTCACTATATCGCTCTCTCTCTCTCCTTCTCTCCCCCATTCTCTCCATCTCTCCTTCTTTGTCTCTTTATCTCATCCCGAACTTACACACACTCTCTCTATCTCTCCCTTTTCACTCCCTCTCTCTCTCCACTTCTCATTCTCTATGTATTTCTTCTTCCCTCCCTCTCCCCCCCTCCAACTCCATCTCAGTATCTATCCCTCTCTCCTCCTCTCTCTCAAGTCCTCTATATAATTCTTTCTCTCTCTCCCTTTCTCTACTACCCCCCCTCTCTTCCCCCATCACTCTCCTATTCTCTCTCAAGTCCTCTCTCTCCCTTTCTCTCCTACCTCCCTCTCTCTTCCCCCATCATTCTATCCCTCTCTCTCTCTCTCTCTCTCTCTCTTTTCCCTCCAATCCTCTCTCTCTCTATCTCTCCCTCCCTCTCTCTCTCTCTCTCTCTCTCTCTCTCTCTCTCTCTCTCTCTTTTCCCTCCAATTCTCTCTCTTCTCCCATCACTCTCTTTCTCTCTCCAACTATGTTACTATATACCTCCCTCTCTCCTTCTCTCCCCCCTTCTATCCATCTCTCCTTATTTGTCTCTTTATCTCACCCCTAAAAAAACACACTCTCTCTCCATCTTTCCCTTGTCACTCCCTCTCTCTCTATCGACTTTTGACTCTCTATGTATTTCTTCTTCCCTCCCTCTCTCCCCCTCCAACTCCATCCCTCTATCCCTACCTCTCTCCTCCTCTCCTTGAAGTTGAAGACCTCTCTCTCGTCCTTCCTCTCTCTCCCTTTCTCTCCTACCTCCCTTTCTCTTCCCCCATCTCTCTCTCTCTCTTGCCAATCCTCTCATTATCTTCCTCCCTCTTTCCTTCTTTCTCTCCCCCTCCATCTTTGGGTCTCCCTCTCCCTCTTTTACCCTTCTCTAACTATCTTATTCCTCTCCCTCTCACTCTCTTCATTTCTCCTCTCCTTTCTCCTTCAGTTTATCTCCATCTCTCCCTTGTCACTCCCCCTATCTCTCCACCCATATCACTCTATGCCTCTGTTCTTCCCTCCCATATATACCTAGAGTTAATATACATCACGATATATTAATATATATTATAATATACAAAATTTAATATTGTATTATTCCAAAGTTATTAAATTTAATAATATTAATATTATAATATATTTATATGAATATTAGATTTAATAATAATATTAATAATAATATATATTTTTTAAACTTAGTAGTACCTCTCTATTCTCTATCCATTCCATTAAACCAAAATGCAGGTTATGAAAATATACAACTTTTGACCTCAACATGCCCATAGGAAACCAGGTCTATTGGCCATCTTAAAGACTTATAGGCCATCCAAAACTTAAAAATATTAAAGCAGTCTCTTCCTCTCTTTAAGTGTCTATTATCTATCGTAACATAAACATATAGAAAAAGTATATGCTACCCATTTTCATTACAAAAACATAAATTCAGAGAATTTAGTCCTCAGAAGACTCAATGGGTGTTGGGTCTTTGACACTAGATCCTGGCATATCAACTTGATGCATGCTTTGCAGATGTATATCGATATGTCTGAGTCAGGAATTCTAGTGGTGTTGTTGTAAATTGATCTCCTGGATATCTATGTGAATTTCCGCCAGAATTGAGGTTGCCTGCGGGTCTCCCCCAATCTATTAGACTGTGACAATCACCTTCACCCATAGACATTTCAGGGTCCAATAGATACGAATCGACTGTTGGAATAGAGACAGTATTCTATGGGTATTATCAAGATCATTTAAAATCGGGTCCATATCTCCCTCAGCCAATTATTCTTACTATGTTTCCCTTACATCATGTTCCCACCCAGAGATCAAGGATTTGACATGGTTTGGAGTGTCTTGAAATAGGTTCTCCATTAAATATTTGTCAGAATTCCGTCCTTGCCCGGTTGTTCTGGATTTGGCTTTCCCCTTGGATTTCCATCCTTCTTGGTCGACTGAGCTTTAACCATTTTCTTTAGAACCCAGTCTTCCAGCAAATATCTGTGCAGGTGAGAATTTCTAGGAAGACCTGCAGTAGTACACAATATTGCACTATCAAAGCTACAAGGACTAATAAGAAGAATATGGTGTTGTCTGAGAGCTAGTAAATTCCTGACATCCCTACCAGGAGAAATAACAGCTTGCGAGTTTGGCGACCCCGTAACAGCCAGACAAGACATAACCTTCCAGTAATTGGTATTCCAACCCTTCCAATTATTAACCGAAAACATAAAATTGTGGAGCAAACACAATATAACCCCATGACTAACCCATACTACAGAGAAGATGCCCCTCATTGTCTGTACAACAACATCATGACAAACAACAATATCCCGACAAACCTAGACGAAAGAATAGACAATAGCCTCTACTAGCCTGAAAAATAAACTTTTGAACATTCTGAAAACATGACCAATGGTTTTAGCCAGAGCGCTGACATCCTTTCTACCTTAACCATTGCAGCCATACATTATCAAACCACCACCCACAGAGATATCATTATAGGCCATACGGTCAATTTCCCAAAGATGTCGACTACCATAAGGATCAATATGGAGGTGATGATACAAAATTGGAGAATGATTAGTTACAATAACATGCAGAGCATAGAAGTAAGAAGGATGCTAGAGAAGGTTGGGAAAAAATTAGTTCAGAGGCGAAGAAGGACACGCAATTCCATTACCACACCATGCAATATCTTCTACAGGCGGACATGAATCAATGAAATACAATCATGCAAGGGCAACATAAAGATAACAGTCAGAATCCGAGCATGCAATGATAACAGAGGCTGCCGTGTTATGAGGGTGGTGGCATTGCAATACTGCCTCCTTAGGAAGGTGGCTGACCAAAGTACCCACCAGAACCCCACAATCAAAATGCAGGGAGGAGGAGACATAAACATCTATAAGAACCAGGTTACCCCAGACCGTGGATTGCAGAGAGGACGAGTAATACAAATTAACCAGAACGAAAGTAGAGAAATCCATAATAGCCTTATTGACAACCCTGTTAAACATGGACGAAGGACCTAATACAATATTCATGGCATAGGTAAGAGGGAAATTCAATACATACCCTCGTAGACGATACGTTGAAGTTGACAGAGCTCGCCACCAATCTCGTAGTTGCCTCCCGATGCTCTGCGCTCTGCCTACTGCCTTACTCCACAAGCCAACAGAAGGAAAGTTAATATGAAACCTCCACCTCCTATGTTGTCACTTTCCCTCAGAGCCTTCTGGCAAGCCCCCTGACGTGCCTAGTTGTTCGACATAATTCTTAAATGTGGTCATTAATCTCCATGGGTGGAGTCGCCCACCGTTGTCAGCACACATCATCATCATTGTGGATTTGGTGGTTGTGTACACCCGCCACGTCTCTCCTCACTCCTCGCCACATGGCACCCTGATTGGGGGAATAATAATATTAATATTAATATTAGGGTTAATAATGTCTTTTTTTTTTTGCCCCTAGATTTGGGTGAAATTTGGTGTGAGCCCTCTAGCGCTCAAGACTCAAGCGATGCTCAACCTCCCAAAGATGAAAATGATGAACCATAGCTCGAATCGGCAGCGCCATGCCTGGCTGCTAGCTCCTCATTGCACCAGTTGGCAATTAAATGCCACCTTCAAGGAATTTATTGCCTGTCCTACAACTGGATCTAAGCCTTTGCGCCGTCACCGGAGGTAGTTAATGCCATCTAATGCCTCTACTCGAGCTCACCATTCGACGCTCCAACATTTAAGCTCTCTCTCATCCCCTCCATAGAGCCTAGTCTTCTTACGTTGTGCCTGCACTCTGCATTTTCTCCTCGCCATCTCAACTCTTCCTCCAAGCTTCGCCCACCCTCTGCACCTTCGCTCTCGCCTCGCTACCTTGCTCATTTGCGGCACCATGCCTCCTTGACAGCGCCACAAGCCACGCTGTGGCAATATTATGGGAGCACTCCCTGTACGTTTGCACCGTGATAGCATGCACAAGAATTTTGGTAGTGCTCATGATCCCTCTTTCGACTCCATTTCCCAGCCAACAACCTCTCCTCCTGGTACTCTAGGTGCGGAAGCCTCCCTCAACTCCAGATTTGACCCCTCCTAACTTGGTCAGTCCAAAGCCAAGCGCCAATGCCGTAAATCGACCATCCCGCACTCTTTGTCTCCTCTACCACGGAAGCTCGAGAGCTTACCTGTCAAAACTCCTTCTCTGCAGATGACGGAAGTCTAGAACCTTAAAGTTGATGGAATGTGGTGCAGAGACAATAATTCCGAGGTTCCCTCTCACCAAGGGCTCCGCACATCCTCACGATAAAAGAGGAAGAGATTGTGCGCATCTATGGATGCCCAGTGAGAGAAGAAAACCCTGCAAGAATTGAAGTTGTCCAAAATGAAGATGCCAACAAGACTTGATGGTTCTGCCTCATGCTCTAGAATACTCTTTTGGATACATCTGATAAATTTGGCTTTTCTAATTTTCAATAGCACTTTAGAAATGCTAGCCATCTTGGAACTCTCTACACTGTTAATGGGCTGGTTTCCCTATTAGGGGCAACCCCTTTTTTTGATATTTTGGAGACAAATTCGAGCATGAATAGGCTAAATTCCTTAGCTATCTCTGCTTAGGTATTGTACTATATTTTTTCTTATTTAATAGATCTTAGTCCAGCTTACAAAAGAAAAGAAAAAAATTGCATGGTATTAACAATAATTTGGCTCATGGTATTTAGCCCATATGATTCATCTAAATAAAACCTTTTTTTTTACTGTTCGTAAATATAAATAGGATTATGGAGTAAATATAAAAAGAGGTGTTATTTTTTACCATACCTCTAGTTTATTTATATATATTTATTTACCATACCCCTTTTATTTACCATGATATTTCGCCCATAAGCTTGGTATATACTTAGATGTCGATTTCTAATCTTATTTGATATATTTTTATGTATTTACCATACCTCTTTATACTTCTTTTATATTTATTTATTGACCATACCTTTTTTATGAATATGGTATTTGACCCATTGGATTAATAATAATTTGTCCCATAGTATTTGACCCATAGACTTCACCTAAAAGTACCTCCTTTTGGAGTTTTCGTAAATATAAAAAGGGTTATGGAGTAAATATAAAAAGAGGTCTTATTTATTTAGCATACTTCTAGTTTATTTATGATTTTTATTTATTTACCAAATCTATGTAGTAAGTATAAAAAAAGGTTTTATTTATTTACCATATCTCTTGTTTATTTACATTTTTATTTATTTACTATATCTATTTATTTTTATTTTTAGAAATTTTATTTATTTACCAAACCTCCAGGGTATTTATATTTATATTTATTTATCATACCTCTTTCTTTTAGTGTTATGTAAATATAATTTCACCTTAACAGACGGATAATTATTACACATATATTGATTACAATTGAGCCACATTACAAATGTTTACATACAATTTTTCTTACATTACATCTAATACTTACACATTTCTTCCATACTAATTTGTAGAAAACCTCTAAGCACAATCAATTTTCTATTTTAAGAAATACATATATATATATTAACATGTTCAAAATGTCTTTCAAATGTCTTTCTTTAGAAACAACTTCCAAATGAATATGATTGACAAGATTTTTCCACGTAATGTGATTGTGATGTCACTATCTTTATTACGCATTTTTTTTAGGTATTCATAAAAAGTGTTGCGTACATACCACGAAAGAAAAATAAAAAGTTGAATAAAATTCAATGGACGGTTTGTTCAATTCCATTGCACGCCAAACGGTGTGGGCTGGATTGAGAAAATAGATGCCGACAAATAAAAAAGGAAGAGATTAAGTTGGTAAACAAAGACTTTGAGAGCTGGGCGTTCGTGTTTCCAACATCCTGATAGTCTTGTGAGCTGTCCGTACTTCACATTCCGAATATTTTCTTTGTGGTAGAGACCACCACCACCCATGGCACGACTCTGTGAGTGTACATTGATCCCTCGCGATTAAGTTGCAATAAAGCTATTTCACGATTTCTTGTCATCTCTGTGTCCCACCCACTCAATTGTCCAACTCTACACACGCATTCTTCTTGTTTCAGATGTGATTGAATACCACCGATAAAGCTTTTAACAATTTAATAAAAGAACGACTTTAAACAATGATGCGATTGTCCAATTATCCAATTCTGTCAAACTTTTTTCAATTCGCGGAAGACAAATAAAATATTTGGCATTTCAATGTGAACAGCTGACAGACCTGACAGGATGTTAGACTCTCTGAAAGCAAACAACGCCCCTCTGCCCCACTCAACTCTGAAGGTCTTTGTCAATCACTTCGTCTTTCGTTTTACCCACCGCCCTACTCAGCGAATCTGTTAGAGAAGAGATGCAGATTTGTTACCTTCTTTCTCTTTTGTGGTGTGTATTACGAGAATGGTGGGTGGTGGTCTCCACGAGTTGGGAAAAATGGAAAGAATCTTTATGTGTGCTCTGGTCTGGTCTTCTTCAATCATATCATGATGGAAAAAAAGATAGATGGGGCGCAAAGATGAGAAGAAGGCGTGGGGAAATTGCTGAATAACTTTATGGGAACTTAGTCTCGATGTATCAATTTATTCGTACACCAATCCCCACCAATCTCCTTTTATTATTCGTACACCAATCCCCATCAATTTCTTTTTAAATTTGTACGCTTTGACTTATTCGAGACACCAATTTCCAAAGTTGTGTAGTCATCTTTTTACAGAAATTTAGGAAAGAAGGAAAATAATTTTAACTTTTGTGAGGTTAAAAATACCAGTAGTCTTTTCAGGCAACGTTTTGGCCTAGAATCTAGCAAGGATTTTTAAAAAATTTGGCAAAGATTTTATCATAATCATGTTTAAAGTTGTTAAAATTTAATATTTTGAGTGCCCTTAAGGTTTTTGGTAGTGCTGAATCCATTTCCACTGTCAAAAATGGATTCCAAACACTCCAACTGCCTGATTTCTTGAATTTTAGTTCCCCGTATTCCGGCAAAAAACTGTCGTCCGAGCTATTTTGTTGCCTAGGTAGACAACTCCCTAAAAATAGTTTATGGGACAGATTGCTTTTTCATCTCGCTCTTATAATCGGCCCTTTTCCCTATGGAAGTTTACAATAAACGCTTTGAGTTTCTCGACAAACTATTCACTGAATAGATTATCCCAGGAGCTAGCTGTTATTAAAGAATTAATCATTCGGTTAGTTTAAAATTAGTTCTAGATTAGTTAGTACTCTGATCTGCATCGCTGTTTTTGACTTGTATAAATATACATTTCTCCTTCAATAAATTGTATGTAGTGTAGCTGTGCTCTATGCAATTCTCTATTGTCTCTTTTTGTCAATTTGTCATGGTACCAGAGCTAGCTTGCATAAGCCTCCCCAGAGAGCAGCAACAGAGCCAAGTTAACGCAAGAGCCAAGAGCATAGGGTCGCATTAATTCCAATTATTTGCACGGACCAGACTGCAATTAGCTGCGTTAAAGTAAATGCGGGTCCGGAGCTGGAGCGTCGCGTTAATGTCATTTACCAAAGAAAATTCATACGAAGGTAATTTTTTTCAGAAACTGGGTTCAGCCGTGGAGCATTTGCGTTAATGTCATTCACAAAAAGAAACTCAATGCATATGAGCTACTTCGATTTCTCTAATGCTTCATATGACTTATATATATGCTCATGTAAGTTTTTCCACGTGATTTGCAAAAGGAGTTAGCTTTTTATATGAATAATTTTTTTATTTTTATTTTTAAGTTTTTTTATTTTTTATTTTAAAACAAAAAAACTTCAAAATTTCCAAGGTTTTTTAAAAGAGAGGGTTTTCATGGAAAAGGGTTTTGAAAAGTTAAAAGAGAAGAAGCCCATTTTTTTAAAAAGGGATTTTAATTTTTTATGGCATGAATTTTTTTTTTTTTTTAACTTGAAATTGTGAGAAAGTGAAAGCGTGAAATCCTTGTCAAAGTATTGTCTTAGTATAGAAATTTTGGAAGTTTTTTGAAGCAAGGTATTTGATGCATATGGAGATTCGTTTGTTTGTGGCAGTCAAGCAACGAGGTCATGGGAAAAGCCAAGAAGCTAAAGCAAAAACAAAAGATGTTCGAGATCTTTTTAGATTTGGAAATAAAGAGGCAAAAAGACGCCTATGCGTTAAAATGCATAAAAGAATCAGTCAATGAAAGTATACTTCCCTTGATTTCAAATACCAAGACAGCCAAGGAGGCTTGAGATACCCTTGAGAGATATTTTGGTACAAGGGAGAGAAATGAAGTTGAAGATGAAGGTGGATCTGCAGCAGCAGATCTAAAACGAGATGAAGAGTTTGTTGAATCCCACTGTGCTCAGTCACAGGTGGATGATGTCTGCAAAGAAAGTGCAAAAGCGGCAGAGAGAGAGCACGAAGATGCTTGTGAACCCCACTATACACAGCTACAAGTGGACGAAGATTTGATGATACCAACAACATGGATTGCTGACAAAGATTTGGAGATTCCAGCAACAGAGCTTGCTGATGAAGGTTTGATGATTCCAGCAACACAGTTTGCTGATGATGATTTGTTGATTCTAGAAACAGAGCTTGCTGAAGAAGATTTGATGATACTAGCAACAAAGCTGACATAATGATAGAAGAATAAACAAATACAAAAGATTGTTGGAGAGCACAAGCTGTAAATTATTCTATTATGACCAATCTATATATACATGCATATAGACAGTTACATAGAAACAGTTTGAACCAACTAAAAACTAATTTCTAAAACTGATTTCTAAACTAACACTTAATGGAAAGATTAAATCTTTTAACACTCCCTCTTAATCTTGAGGGTTACATTGTTTTATGCCTAACTTTTGACATTGAAATTCAAAATTTACTTTTCCTAGCGATTTGGTGAAGATATCTGCTAACTGTTCCTTGGATTCACAAAATTTGAGAACAATATCACCATTTTTGACAAGTTCATGAATGAAGTGAAAATGAATGTCAATATGTTTGCTTTTTTTATGAAACATATTGTTCTTCAACAAGGAAATAGCGGAAGTATTATAAAAAATGATTGAAATAGGTTCATTTTCTATATATCCGAAGTCAGAGAGAAGTCTCTTTAGCCACACTGCTTGACATGATGCTGAATTTGCTGCAACATACTCGGCCTCTGCTGAAGATAGCGCAACTATGTGCTGCTTTTTGGATGACCACGAGATCAAGTTTCTACCAAATAGAAAAGCATATCCAGAAATGCTTTTCCGATCATCAATACATCTTGCATAATCACTATCTGTATAACCAACAAGCTTATTATCTGCAAAGGCTGCATACGATAAACCATAAGTAGATGTACTTGCAATATATCTTAACACCCTTTTTCCAGCCTTCCAATGGCAGTCTTTAGGAGATTCCATAAACCTGGAAATATAACTAGTTGCAAATGCTATATCAGGTCTAGTAGCTGTAAGATATATAATACTACTAGCAAGTTGCTTATACAAAGTCGCATTAATGATAGTACCCACATCATCTTTACTCAACTTTGTAATCAGCTTCAATAGGAGTATCCACTGGTTTACACCTGTCTATCTTAAAAATTTTCAAAATGTTAGTAGCATACTTCTGTTGACTCATAAACATACCATCTTGTGTTTGTTTCACTTTGATACCTAAGAAGTATCTCATTAATCCAAGATCTGTCATTTCAAATTCATTTTTCGTTGCAGCTTGAAATGCATCTAACTGCATGTTCCTGTATAAATTATGTCATCAACATAAAGACACAATATCAAAATATTACCATGATGATCATTCTTGATATACAAAGTGGGCTCATGGTCGCTTCTTCTAAAACCATTATTCAACAAGTAATGGTCTATTCGGCTGTACCAAGCTCTTGGAGCTTGTTTCAAGCCATATAATGCTTTCTTCAACGTGTACACCTTATGTTCTTGATTTTTGATTTTGAAACCAGGTGGCTGATCAACATACACTTCTTCATTCAAAACACCATTCAAAAAAGAAGACTTTACATCCATTTGGTAAATCGGCCACTTGCTTTGTGCTGCAATAGCTAATACAAAACGAACAATGTCAATTCTTGCTACAGGTACAAATGTTTCACCATAATCTATGTCAGGTTGCTGTGAAAAACCTTTGGCAACTAATCTTGCTTTGTGCTTATCAACTTCACCTCTCTCATTTAACTTTGTTTTAAAAACCCATTTGACACCTATAGAGTTTTTATCATCAGGTAGATCAACCAAGTCCCAAGTTTGATTTCTTTCAATAGCATCGATTTCATTATTCATCACATCTACCCATTCTTTGTCCTTTATAGCCTCTTCAAAACAAGTAGGTTGAAATGAAAGAAATGCAAAATTTACAATATCATCAACATCATCTTGTGCATAAATATCACTTAAGTTTCTCACTTCAGGATTATCAAAATCAGACTCAAAAGATGATGAACTGCTACTGCTTGATGAACTACTACTAGTTTTGTCCTGAACCTGTAATTTTGGAGTGCATGTTGCAGGTGCTTGATGTTCGTCTAACAGAATAAAAGGATCAGGACAAGTATTGTTCTCCATTTCATTCCAAGACTTGTCTTCTATAAATTTCACATCTCGACTTACGACAAACTTCTTAGTTATAGGATTAAACAATCTGTATGCCTTAGATTGATCACTATATCCTATAAAAATATACTTTTCACTCCTATCATCAAGCGTTTTTCTCAATTTTTCTGGAACATGAGCGAAAGCAATACAACCAAATACGCGAAAGTGTGAAACAGTTACCTTTTGTCCACTCCATGATTCTTCAGGTACAAAATTTTGAACACTGGAAGTTGGCAATCTATTCAAAATATATACCGAACATGCAACTGCTTCAAGCCGAAATCTTTAGACAAATTTCGTGTTTTGAGCAAACTTCGAGGCATATTCATAATTGTCTGATTCTTTCTTTCCGCAACTCCATTCTGCTGCGGAGTATAACTGGTTGTAGTTTTTTTTTTACTACCATGTTGTTTGCAAAAATCAATGAATTCGTTAGATTCATACTAACCTCCTTTATCAGACCTCAGAACTTTAATAAACTTGCTACTCTATTTTTCAGCCTCGGCTTTGAACTCCTTAAACTTTGAAAATGTTTCCGATTTATATTTGATGAAATACACCCAATTTTTTCTGCTAAAATCATCAATGAAAGTAAGAAAATAGAGACTGCCAGCAACTGATTTTTCTTGCATTGGACCGAACAAATCTGTATGCACTAACTCTAGTTGTTATTTTGCTCTATTAGACGCTGAAGCAAAACTATCTCGCTTATGTTTACCCATTATACAACTTGTACAAGAAGAGATATGATCAGACAAAGAAGGAAAACCTTTCACCATAGACTACCTTTGCAACAAACTCATACTTTGGATAGGTAAATGACCATATCGCAAATGCCACAGATCAGAGTCAGTTGGCATTGAAACATTATGTGCATGCAACTTCTCACTTTTCAACTGTAATTGATACAACCTGTTCTTTGTCATTGGAATCTTTGCAACAAGAGACTTATGTTTATCAACAATTGTGCAAGTAGTGTTGTGAAAGCTAACATCATAACCATGTGCATCTAACTGACCAACACTCAACAAATTGTGGTTGAAATTGGGTACATAATAAACGTCATAGATATTCTTCACAACATTTTGTTTGGTTAAGACAGGCACAACACCCTTTCCTGAAGCTTTAACTTGGCGATCATCACCCAAACCAATAGAGGAACTAAAAGATGTATCAAGATGTGAAAAAAAATCACTATGACCAGTCATATGATTACTACATCCGCTGTCTACCAACCAAACATCTTTATTAGGTACTTGCACAGTTACTTGGCATGCCAAAAATAAAGCATATGATGTTTCACATTCAATGTTTGTTATATTGGCTTTGTTTTTACTTAAAACATACTGTAATTTTCGACATTCAGACTTATAATGGCCATATTTTTTTCAGTAGTGACATTGAATTTTTGATTTATCTATCCATCTACGACCATGATCATTTTGAGACTGCTCTGAATGTGCTTGTGTTACCTGTGATCTATCATCAGATTGAGACTGCCCTCTACCTTTTCCTCTCCTGCCACGAAAACCTCTGCCTCTACCTCTATCCATAGAAGCTTTAGATTTGAAAGCATGCTCTAAATTACTAACGTCTAAATTAATTCTTGCTTCATGAGCCAACAAAGAACCAGCTAATTATTCCATAGATAATTTTGTCAATTCTCTCGATTCAAAAACAGTAACAATCATGTCAAATTTTTTAGGCAAACATCTAAGAAATTTTTCAACAATTCTTTGGTCTTCTATTTCTTCTCCATTCATCCAAAGTTGATTAACAACACCCATAACTTTAGTCATAAACTAATCAATGGTTTCTGATTCAGTCATTTTAAGTGTTTCAAATTGTGTTCTGAGAGTTTGTAATCTTACCATTTTTACTTTATCATTTCCTTGATAAACAACCTTAAGTATATCCCAAATTAATTTAGCAGTTTTAGCAGCAGTGATTTTAGGAAAAATAGAGTCATCTAAGGAATTTAAAATGCACGACTTTGCTCTACCTTCTTTCTGTTTGATTTTATCAAATTGTTTTCTTTGGGCAGCAGTCATACCAGCAATTGTATTTACGTCATGTCCTGTGAACCCCAACTCTACTGATTCCCAACACCCTAAGCCTTGTAAGCATGCTTGCATTTTAAAACTCCAAAAATAATAGTTCTTTCCACTAAATAATGGTGTCAGGATTGAAAACTGACTTGTCGAGGCCATGTTTGAAGTAATAAAAAAAAATGAAAACAACTCTTTTTAAAACACTTCCAAATAGATAGCACAAATAGACTTTCGATGAAGGTGATTAAAAACTATATTTTTTTTAACTCTTTTTAATTTCAACACCTTAATTTTATAAATCCCATAATTGAAGATTCACACCAACATCGAAGACATATTTCTTTTCCTTTCAACATCCTCATTCCCTTTCTTTCAACAACCTCATTAAAAGGCTAAAAAGCCAAACCAATCAACTAAAAAACTGTGGCAGCTGATTCAAGTAAAAAGAAAACGTGGAAGCCTTCCTCAAACGCTGATTAGACAAACTATTAAAACTAATCAAGTAAAACACATGTTAGCCTTTTTCTAACACTGATTACACAACTATAAAAACTGTGAATAATACACCTTCGATGACTTAACTCAATTCACGACTTACAAATTCCTCGTTGGAGGCTTCTTCATTCAATGAATTAGCAAATTCAAACAACAAAGACGGAACTGCAGTGAAAAAGCAGGTATCAAAGCAGGCAGCAACAACTTTTCTGCTTCAAAATCTTCAAACGGAAGCTTCAAACAACCAGTGCAAGTATTCAACAACAATTTGCTTCAAAAGCTTCAAACGACAGCTTCAAACAACGAGTGCAAGTCTTCAACAACAAATCTCCAGCAGTTCGTCTTTGCCCAAGAAGAACCCCAATGCTCTGATACCATGACAGAATGACAGAAGAAAAAACAAATACAAAAGATTGTTGGAGAGCACAAGCTGTAAATTATTCTATTATGACCAATCTATATATACATGCATATAGACAGTTACATAGAAACAGTTTGAACCAACTAAAAACCAATTTCTAAAATTGATTTCTAAACTAACACTTAATGGAAAGATTAAATCTTTTAACAAGAGCTTGCTGATGATGAAAACTTGGTGATACCAGTAACAAAGTTTGCTGATAACGATATGCTGAATCGAGCAATACAACTTGCTGATGTAAACTTTGATAAAGAATATTTATTGACTAATGATGACTGGTTGTAGATGATGCAATAAAACCATGATATTGACACGATGTTATTTGGTGAGATAACCCCACTTCAAACAGTGGAAGACAACCTGTTTGCAACATTACAAGTTAGTCGAGAAGAGAAAGAGGCAGAGAAGGAAGAAACAGAGAAAGAAGTAGAGACAAAAGTAAAGAAAGAAGTCTGCAAAGGGAAAGCAGAAACAGAGATAGAGGCAGAAGCAGAAAAGGAAACACAATATGAGAAAGCTCTCATTGTAGAGTAGAAAGACCAGAACGAATGTCGTTCTGCAAATATTTTTAATTCTCCAACATTAATTTCAAGTGTGTAGGTACACAGATTGATTATGGAGAAGAGTTAAAGTTTATTGAAACGTGGCTTGCAACACCATGTCTGGATGAGATCTACACAGAAGATGTAGATATGAATGTTGAAGATGACATGCATGACGAACATGTCAATGTAATTTTCATGCATTGGAGTTTTGAAGAAATAAGATATTATTCTAATATTATGTTGCAGCAGATTGATCATGAAAAGTGCACTACATAAGACAATATGTGGCAGTAGCCCACATTTCTTGAAGATGTCCAAGACATGCTTAGACAAAATGGAATAGTAAAAGACTTGCACCGGCAAATGAAGAATCCGAGGTTTGAAGAATACAATGAGACGAAAATGATGAAACAATTTAAAGGCTATAGAATTTGGAAGAAGAGAAGAAGAAAACCAAACCTAGTTTAAAGTCAAGAGACTTCTCTCTGACTTCGGATATATAGAAAATGAACTTATTTCAATCCTTTGTGATAACACTTCCGCTATTTCCTTGTCAAAGAACATTCTCTTCATCAAAAGAGCAAACATATTGACACTCTTTTTCACTTCATTCGTGAACTCGTCAAAAATGGTGATATTGTTCTCAAAGTTTGTGAATCCAAGGAACAGTTAGCGGATATCTTCACAAAACCATTAGGAAAATTTAATTTTGAAGTTCAATGTCAAAAGATAGAAATAAAAAAATGTAACCCTCAAGATTAAGAGGGAGTGTTAAAGAATTAATCGTTCAGTTAGTTTAGAATTAGTTCTAAATTATTTAGTAATCAGTTTCCAGATTCAGTTTCTGCATAACTATTTCTGACTTGTATAAATATACATTTCTCCTTCAATAAATGGTATGTAGTGCCGCTATGCTCTCTGCAATTCTCTGCTATCTCCTTTTGTCAATTTGTCAGCTGCCAGAATACCTGCATAATTTTCTCTACTGTCTTTGAAGGCCTGGCATTCTAAAATGAAATGTTTTTCTGTTTCCACTTTTCCTAACAAGTAAAAAATACATACTATTTCCTCCCACCTTTCTTTTGGCCTTTTCCAACACCCTGTTTCACAACGAATTTGATGAGAATTAGTCCTTAATTGAGCAATAAGAATTTTAGATCTCCAAGAAATATAGGGTACGCTTTTTTGCTGATGATTATGAGTTGGGTTAAACTCTTCAATGTATTACTTTTTCTTTCTCCCCAACTCTTTCTCCCAAGTGCATTTGTGGAACTTACCCATAACAAAAATTTTTATCTCTTTACTATTTATAGGACACATGCTCAAGCAAATACCCCATTTAATAAACCATTTGATATCTTGTCGCATCCAAGTCTTCTTTCTTTTGCATAATCTGTTATTAAAAGTAGCCCTAGGCCATCTATCCTCTTCCATTTGCTCAATTTTTTTCAAATATCTTATGACTTGCACCATAGCAATTGCTTCAATAGGAGCAACCCCTATTTCACTTAACAAGATAGCATAGGGAACTGCACTTTTAATTTTGAATTTTTTGTAATCAAATGCTTCTGAATTTTCTCAATTTGTTTCCACTGCATGTCAGTTGTGCTACTGACCCACAATTCACAACCATAGAGAATCACTGAAATCACTAAAAGCCCAAAAAGAGTTAGAGTGGTTTTCTAGTCTCACAGTTCCACCTCTCTACAGCTGTTTTGAAGAGCATAAAATGCTTTCCAACCCCCCAGAGTTCTGTTCTTTCTACAACCATCCCAACTTAAATTTATGTTGAAGTCAATTCCGAGGTAATTGTAGTCTGCAACTTCTTCCAAAATGTTGCCTTCAAAGTAGAACTTATGCTGGTTATGCTTTGTTTTGTTAGAGAAAACCACTACTTTCATTTTGCTAATATTGACTTGCATCCCCACCCTTCTACAGAAATCCTCAAGGGAACGTAAGTGCTCTTGCAAACCAAGAGTTGATTTAGCAATCAATATAACATCATTTGCATACAAAAGAAGCCTTATAATGAACTTGCTCAAATGGATACCGTCACCCCCTTGAGAATTTAGCCACTCTTCAAGCTTGTCAATATAGAAGCCAAAAAGGGTAGGAGACAAAGGGAAACCTTGCTTGACCCCGATATTGCTTCTAAAACTTTCAGAAATCCCTGTTGAAGTTCTAATTTTGACTTTCACCTCTTCATACAGTCTATGCACAGCTGATCTCAAATGCCTAGGAACCCCGAGTTCCTCCATTCTGCGCCAAAGCTTATCCCTAGGAACCGTGTCAAAGGCTTTTCTGAAATCAACAAAGCAAAAAAAAACTTCTTCCTTTTTTTCCCAAACTTTTTCAATGATGTGTCTTAAAGTTATACAATGATCAACTGTGGAATGTTTAGGTCTAAAACCTTCTTTCCCTTTAGCACATTTGTCTCTTTCTTATGCCCACTTGCTGATTTTCTTATCTAACATGCTTCCAAATAACTTTGCAAACAAGGGGTTTATCATTATGGTTCTATAATTGGAGGGATTATTGACGTCCCCACTCTTGAAAAGAGGTATTTCCATACTAGTTGTCCAATCTGAGGGAAACCCCTGTTGTATGATGTTGTTGAAAATTTTTGTGATGTGAGGTGAAAAAAATTTTAAGCCCCATTTTAGATACTCTACTTGGAGTTCAGCTAAGTCATTCGATTTTCTAGCACCCAACTTCTTGATACCCAACTCTACCTGTTGGACCGTGAAGAGTTTTGTGTTTGTGTTGACCAAGGGAGGAGGGTCAACGTTGGTATCCTGCTCATAAAGTTGTCTTTCATAGTCAAACCTTTTAGAAGATGTAATTTTGCTTTCAGTTTGCACCTTTTTCGGTTGAAGCTCCTTCCATAATAATTTAGGGTTATTTTTCCCAAGGAAGATTAGTTATTCTCTCCTCGAAACCATGAAATCAACCTTTTTCTTTCTTAATATATGCTTGTAAGCTTTGAGCTTTATGTTATCCTTTTCTGATTCTTTCCACATTCTCCTTGCCTTTTTGCATTCTTCGTCAAACCAAGCATTAACTGGAAAGCAATTTGTTTCAGACTTCTTAATTTTTTCTCTTTTTCACTCAGCAAGTGTGCTTTGAATTAAATGTGTTAATTTGTGATTACGAAGGCCATGAAACGAGATTTCCTCCTTCTCGAAGTGCCTCTCTAGTGTTATTTCGAAGGTATTACAATTCTCCGGAGTTAAAAGTATTCTGCCCTTTGGGAGATTTTGTTGAACCCGCTGAGTTTTTGACCCTAAATACTTCTTTCTGGTCCAAGAGAAACTTAAATATATTGGCTTGTGATCTGATTTTAAGTCCCAAATTTGATCTCCAATCAACACTTTCTCCATTTTTTCACACAAACTATGCGAGAAAATTACATAATCTACTACACTTGAAATTACCAGACTTTTCCCACCTAGTCAAACCATTACAAATGACTAAATCAAAAGCCCCACATAGCGTAAGCAATTTTTCTCCAAAGATATTGCAATCTTTATCCTTTGAAATTATTTCCCATCGATGATTACTCTCTTCTGTAAGCCAGATAGGGTCACCGTCTTCTTTATAGCAAAGAATGCTAGCTTGTTCACCTGCAATTCTAGCATTGAAATCCCCCACTATAAGGACTTCACCTAGTTGAGAATATATTGCAATATTTGCTTTTATGGCTGCAAAGGAATCTTTGTGGTCAAGCCCTCTACTTTTGTAGATTTTTGAAACTTGCAGCGCAAATTAGCATGCTACAATTTTGATGTGATTTCCATTTTCAAGATATTTTAAGCCAGACAAATTGCTTATTTGGGTCTTCTTTTTCTAGCTGAATGAAACGATCTTCTTTTTCTCTCACTAATACCATGATACCCCCATGCCCTTTGCCATTCCCTGCTGCCTTTTTCCACACTGCTATCTTCCAGTACCCTTCAAACAAAGGTGTCATGCACCCTTCATGCTCATGTGTTTATATGAGGCAAATGATGTCTCTACCTTTTGGAATAGGGCCTAACCCAGGTCCTCATCTCCATGGGTAACCCCTGCAGTTCCAAAAAACTAATCTTAAGGAAACCTGGGTATTACTTGATTGCTATTTGTTTTGACATGCAAGACTCACAGTTGAGTCTTTGTCCCTGCTTGCCCAAACTGCCCTTGCTTCCTCATTTCTTGCTGAAGAGTTTGCTGCATCTTCTTTGTTATCATTTTGTTGCCTTGTTTTGGAAGGAGGTCCAAATTGCACTATCACAACTTTACCTTTATAAATCCATGCTCTCTTTCCCTCATCTCTTGCTGCCCTAACTTTTGTCATTTCGTCTCTCCTTTCCTCTTGTTGTCTTACAGTTAAATATTCTTCTAGAAAAAACTGAGAACCCATAAAGAGATGCTTCTTTCTTAGAATGATATCTTTATCACGCACGCTAGGAAGGATGAATTTTATGGGCCTGACTCTCCCATTAAGCTTAAATAATCTCCATGCTTGGCATATTTTCCCTTTCCATTGCAACTTGTCTTTCAAGAAGTCTCTTGCAAGATCAACAGTACATTCATTTTTCCCATAATCTTTCACCCCTTTAATAATTATGTTTGTTGCTCTATCTTGTCTTTCCTTACTTTCTCTATCTTGCATGTTGCCAACCTCAATGTTTGTTTCTCCTTCCCTCTTTGCAGAATTTCTAATAACTTGCGCCCAGGTTTTGGAGAGTTTTACGGAATCTCCTTTCATTTCTTCTCTTGATGTCTCTTCATGGTTCTCTATTTGGGCAACTACTTTCCCCTTATCCTGGGATGGTTTTGCCTTCATCGCCTCTATATTCTTCACTGCAAATTCCTTCATGTTTTGCACCTCCACCTTCATGCGTTGCCATTCTATCTTCCCTATTAGGAGAGCTTCGTGTAGCAATGCCACTTGCTCCTTTAGAACTTTGTTGCTTTCTGCTATAGCCTAGTTTTCAGCTGTTATGATCTACTTTTCATCTTTGATTGAAAAATATGAAAAATATTAGTTGTAATCTGGTTTGTTCTCTATTTAGCTCTTTTCTCAGCTACCTTTCATAATCACTCTGCGGATATGTTTTATGTGTTGGCCATCAGTAAATTTTTGTCATAGCAAATGATGGCTAAAACAAGTCTTGAGCCTTCAAGAGATTATTTTCATAGAAAATCATTCATTCTTAAAGTCTATTGTTCCTTAGTGTTGTTCCCTTCAAAATCCTGTTGTTCCCTTCAAAAATCCACCAAGAAATCTTATTGTTCCCAAAGAAAATTGTTTCCTAAAAAGCCCCATTTTCATCATTTCATTTCCCCCATTTTTGCCCCCATATCATTAATTTTTCTTGTAAAATTTCCCTCTTCTCTCTCATTTATCCTTCATTCCCATAAAAACCTCCAAAAATCCATTTTAAACTCATAAAAATCCTGTTTTATGGTTTAAATTGTCCTATTTTGCCTATCGGAACCTCAAAGAACCCCTAAAAAATCTTCTTTTGGCCTAAAAAGCACCCTTTTATACACAGGCCCTTAGGCCCATTTTTTGCTTTGCCCCAGCTCCTTCCTTGTCATAAGACCCAGCGCTATGACCAAGTGCCTAAACCCCTCTGACCCTATCGTGTCAGTGTTTCCCTTATATACCCGCATTTTCCTTTCTATCCCGATGCGATTAGCTCCTTTTCCTTTGGCCCCTAGCCACCCGTTCCTCCACGGGACCATAACCCTGCCCTAAACTATAGCCCCCATCGCATCGGCCCTTCCTCGTGTCCTCCCCCCATACCTTTGTTCCCTTCCGATGTGATTAGCCCCTGTTTCCTTGGCCCTTGGTCACATACTCCTCCACGTGACCATGCCCCTAACCCTGCCCTTAGCCCCATCGCCATCGCGCCATCGACATTCCATTTTCTCCTTCTCCCTTGTCTTGTGTTACATTGGACACCCGATGCGATAAGCCCTTCCACTGCCCGAAAATTAGCTGATGTAATACCCGCGTCATCACTCCGATCCCACCTCCCACTACCCTGCCGCTCCTCCAGTCCCCTCTTGCCACCTGGCTTCCACTATTTTCTTTCGCCCGAGCATCTTTATCCCTCACGCTCATCCCTCCACCATTAGATCTGCCCCACTTGATCCAACGGTCAGCGTTGTGTTTCGCGCAGTTTTTACTGCTGCGGTTTAACATCCAAAACCCATGCGAGACCGTTGGTTTTGCAAAAGCCACACGTCTCCTTCTAATTGGATCACATTCCCTCTGGGCTAAACTGCTTGCCACCATTTATTAACGCCAAAACCATTCACGGTTTTCACAAAACCGCCATTCCCTTATTTCGTGCCATATGCAGTTTTGAACCTTGTTTTCACAGGTTTTCACTCCTCCACCATGAAAACTCCTCTTCTGCCTGCACATCCTCCGCCTCCGCTAGCCTGCAAAGAAATATTTTCCGACCCCACAAGATTTTATATAACGTGTTTTGTGGTTTGTTGTAGGTTCTGTGATGGTTTTTGGGGTCGAAAGCCCTCCTACAGTCCATGAAAGGACGGGCCAGAAGGTGACGACCTTCGCAAGTCCAAATAGAGGCCAAATCACGTAGAAAAGGGATGAAAGGGTTGAGTTCCAAAGGTGAATCAATGTTTCATGGACATCGATTGCACCATAAACCCTCCAAAGTGCCAAAGCCACCTGCACACACAGCGAAGAAACAAAGATTAAAGCTGAAGGTTAAAGTTAAATAAACCGAAGATTTAAAGACTTAACTAATGAGTTAAAGACTAAAACATGGTTTTAAAGAGAATATAGTCAGTAGAGAAAGATTAAGATCTCCGAAGAAGATAACAAAGGCCCAAAAGCAGTATCAAGGCCTAATCAGTGTTTAAGCCACTAAAGTAGACAGATCAGCAGAAGAAAGGATTTAAATGCCAAATATCATAAGCCTTTACTTCTCTAAAGGCCTTGAATGCCACATCTACCGCAGCTATTACTCTACCAAAAGGACACCTGCGGTCTCCTTTACTTTTCAAAGGCACTATGACAGCCATCCTTATGACAGAAACTTCAATAAAAACTATTAGAACAGTTATTAAGCAGACATGGGGCTACAAAACCCAATAAGATGATAGTTTGCTCATCCGAGAAGTCAAACAGGGTACTCCAGCCACAGTTGTCTTCAAAGAAATATTTCGGAGTTATTGCCATGCCTACCAAATATGCATAAAAACAGGCAAAAAATACCAAAATGGTACAAACAGTTAATGCAACGGCCATTAAGCAGAATGGGCATTTGAACTCCTCTCCCACTCCGTCTTATTTGATATTTATTACCATTTTTGCAACCGTTCTTCCTCATTTTTTACCTATATGTATTCACAGAAAACTCATTGTAAAAGTTTGGCATTTGATGAATTCTGAAGTAATACATAGACTACTTTGAAGAAGAATTGATGTTCTGAAGAAAGTGTGAATGTCTTTTCTTTTCTGATTGATGAAGGAGGCTAGACCATTGGATCCCTGAGCCTGGTTTTGGTGAAGTACTCTCTATTCGTTCATGTTATTTCCTGTTTTTTCACATTGTTCCATTATGCTTTGCTTGCAGTAGAGTAAAAATCTTAGGCTAAGAAATGTCTCCCAGAAGCACCTTAGGCCTGTTTATCCTTCACTGCCTTTATGTTTTCATCTGCTGAAAGGTTTTATTAAGTAGTGTAACTACTTTTGAAACCCTTAAGTTTGTTCATTTCAGAATAGTTTAAATAGTTGCGATCAAGTTTGAATTATGGTTTGCCCTACCTGTTTGTTGGCCTCTTAAAAGCTATTTCTGAAAATGTATTTCAAACACTATTGTCCACAGCTTGGAAGAGAGGATTTGTTCTGATCTTACCCTCTGTACTTTGCTGAGATAGTCGTATTTGAAGGTATTATAATTGCAGTCTTAGATGCTCGGGTATTCCCCCTTTTATGAATGCAATTATTTGTGTCTCTTATATGTTTTCTAACTCCTTTAAGTGAAATAGTTAGAAGAAACAGAGTGTTCCTCTCCTTCTTTGTTTTACTTGAAAATCTGTCTTGTTTATGTTATTTGCATAAAGTATGTTAGTAGGATTCATGGTTAGCCCTGGCTATTGATATTTCTTTATGATTAGATAGTGTTGCAAGTCCCTTTTTTGAAAGGTATACATAATTAAGGAGTCTTAAACATCCTTTAAAGCTCTACTTTTCCTTCCAAATCCTTGATGTTCATCTCATCTCACCTATATGATTTCACAGATCCATTGACCAAATTAGATTTTCCCTTTGGTTCCCCAAATTCATCAATCTGAACTGTTTAGACTCCCATATGACTCCATTGCCCAATGGCTTGTAGATTTCCATACTCTATCTATGCTGCCTAGATAATCTCTATCCAACCAACAAACAAACAAATTTGCACTTCATAACTAACCTAAAATCGACCCTTAAAAGCATAAAGTTATATCCTTACAAGCATATTGAGAGATCCCTCTCCGAGACTAGGATGGCTAGATCCTAGAGCTCTAAAGATTGGTTTGAATGTTGCCTTACCATTTGGTTTTCCAATCAGCCAAATTACAGGTCCCAAACATTTTGGCAATCACGGTGGGACCTCAGAGTTCATAGTTGCCTAGCAAGCTCTTATAGACTCATTAGTCCTTCAAACAACCACAGAAACTCAGAAAACCCCAAAAATATTTCAGATTGGTTTCATAATAAACATAGATGGTGGACCATAAACATTTCACTCTCAAAAAGACTAAAAATTTCCACTTGGCGACTCCACTAGCCTTAGTAGGCCTATATAAATCACTGTGGGAGGAAAACATTCCTAAAGCCTTAGCCTCTTTAAATTTTGGAAACTGAAATATGGCATCACATAGGGTCAATACTAGATCCCATCAAGATCCTAATCCCCCTACCATAGTTGATAATCCAGAAAGAATTTTGTGGCGAAATTCTAAATCTGGAAGACCAACTACTGATAGGACCATCCCAAGAACAAGGTCTATCCCTAAAGATCTCACAGTATTGAAAGACCCTCACTTTGACTTACCTCACACCAGAAACATATTTAGAAGCAAGTACCAGAGTGATTTAAATCAGACTGAACTTGAACCCACATATTTGCAACAGAGCTTTAGCAGAGAAGCTTTGCCTTCTACTCCACCTAATTCTCAGCTTCTTCATCGTTTCAGCTCCTTCCATAACAAATCTGTCCATCATTAGTTTAGCTGGCCCGAGTGTTTCTTCCACTCCTGTTCACACATACATTGTTCAGAACACTTCAACTCAGCCTACTTTCCCTCTTGTAAATCCATCCCTTGTAAATCCCCCACTTTTTCCAGCCATGGCAGCATGGTATGCTCCCTTAGTGTTGCCCCAACCTCTGGTTCCTTTACCCAATGAATACTAGTCCAAAATTCCCCATTTCACTGGAAATGAACCCACCACTACTCAACAGCACATAGACAAGATGAACGATGCCTTTGACTATATGGAAATATAAGATGACACCATCAAAATGAGAATTTTTGCTCATAGTTTGGGAGGAGAAGACAAAACATGGTTCAAAGGCCTAACTCCCCACAACATACATGATCTCCCTTCTTTACATCAGGCATTCATAAACAAATGGGAGACTAGGAAAAACCCCCTCCAAATACTGTCAGATTACAACAGCCTCAAGAGAAACACTAGGGAAAGTGTTCAAGCTTATTGCACTAGATTTAATAGTGTGTATAATGCACTACCCCCAAAGTTGAAGCCTCCACAAAGCTCAGCTTTGGCCAAATTCCCTGAAGGATTTGATCCCGAAATGGCCTATCAGCTAAGATAAAGGGACCCCTTGACTTTAGAAGACAAGCAGAAGGGAGCTCTTAGTGTGGAAGAAAATCTGATTGAAAAGAGAGCTAGGATGAGGGCTGAAAAGAAAGTAACCTATAGGGAAGACACTGCACCTTCCACATCTAACTCAAAATTAGATCATCTAGCCAAGAACCTGGATAGGTTGGAAAGAATGATGGAGAGGTTGGTTGTCCAAGCAAATAGGAACTAGCCATAGAATCAGAACTAGAACTCTAGGAGAAATTCCAATCAAGATAAGCATAAAGACAATGACCAACAAATTAGGCCTCCCTTTCAACAAAACTATGTAGAACAAGAGGATGAAGGGGAAACTGATAGGATGGAAGAAAATCATGTGAACTTGATAGGATCTAATGACGAAGATGATATCTTCCTCACTGAGGAAGAACAGGGATTTTTTTCATCAGAGAAAAATGAACACAATCATGATAAGTCAAAATATTATAGGTTGGGGTTCGAAAATGCAATTATGGAAGTTCACAGAAAATATGATCTTAGGAGAAAAAAGAACACAGAAATTGCCAAAGATAAGAACACTAGCACTGTTGGTGAAAAAACCTCAGAAAACCAGCCTAAAAAACCAGCTAATAATACCAACACCTTGGCCAAGAAAACTATTTTAAACAGAGACAAAAATGGCCAACCAAGTGTTGAGAAGAGCTGCCCTAGTACTTCTGCTAGTGGCCCTATCAAAACAGTCCCAGTCAACGGTCCTGACAAAACTCAGCCAGCGAAAATCGTTGAAAGAACATAAGCGAAAAAACAGATGTGAATATGCCAAAGACAACACCTCCTTTCAGCCTCGAAGGCGAGATTGCTAAGATTAAAATTAGCATGTCTCTAGCCAAGCTGGTAACTCAGGATGTGTACCAAAATAAAGTCTTGAAAGCTCTGAATATAAACATCGATATTGATACTCTAAACCTGATAGATGACAAAATAGAGTTGTTTTTTGGTCCTAGAATTGAAGGAAAATACCAAGAAGGGGTTGTCCCTTCCTTTTATGTCAGTCTAAACATACATGAGAAGATCCTACACAATACCATGCTAAACTCTGGAGCATCACATAACCTTATGCCCAAAGTAGTAATGGAAAGCCTAGGCTTAGAAATTACTAGACCATATAAAGACTTACACTCTTTTGATTCAAGAAGGGTCAAATGCTTGGGCTTAATCAAATATCTATGTGTTAACCTGTCACAAATTCCTACTAAAAGCCTAGTGATGGATATAGTGGTAGCTGACATTCCCCCAAAATATGGCATGCTTTTGTCTAGATCATGGGGAGCCAAAGTTCAAGGGAGCCTTCAAATGGACACGTCCTATGCCACCATACCAGTGTTTAGTCAAACCAGAAGGCTATATAGGGAATCCCTCATGAAATACATGGTGAGTAGCAAAGACAAACCAAAAAACTTGCCTGTCTATTCCACACATTCAGACTTAGATTCCTTTATCTTATTCAACGAAGATGAAATTACCCAACAAGAAAAGGAAAATAAGCAAGAAATCAGTGCACCAGAACATTTAAATTTGCCCTTCACTCAACCAAGAAATGCCCCAAATCTCAGCAGCCTTGGGCAACAAAAAGAAAAAGAGAATGAGATAGAAATACTCTAGAAAATGAGCTTTGATGGCTCTTGTAGTCAGGTCGGTTCAGGGGCTGGTGTATGGATACATAACACAAACAAGGGATACTCCTATAAACTAAAATTCCCATGCACAAAAAACATTGCAGAATACGAAGCCCTCATCCTTGGCTTGCATTTGCTCAAAGACTTAGAAGTTAAGAGAATATCAGTCCAAGGGGATTCTGAGTTGACCATCAGGAAAATTAAAGGGGAATATTCAACCAAAAACCCTAGACTTAGAGAATATAGAAACGCTGCCCTTGATCTCCTTAAAACCTTTGAAAAGTATGAACTCATCTTCATACCAAGATCTCAAAATCATTTAGCCAATGAACTTTCCTTTACTGCCAGCAACCACCAAATACCACAGATAAATGAACAATTCAATATAAAGGTGAAAAATAGACTAGCAGTGCCTGACAATGAAGATTATTGGCAAGTGTTTGAAAATGTTAAACACATAGATGATTTCTTGCAATCAAGGAATGAATTTTCCATAGCAACCCCAAGTTCTGGCCATGAAAAAGATTGTTGCAATGAGGAACAAACCCCTGAAACAGAGCCCTCCCTTTCTACGGATATAAATTAGTTTGAGCGCCTTTTTAAGGCAGAGTTAGTTGACAACCTAGACCAAAGGGACCTCGAAGTTTTATAATGGAAGGGTGATACTATAACAAAAGGCCTTGCTCCATTAGAACAACTATTCGATTTCAACGACGTGGCCAAAGAACCGAAACAGAGCCTATAGAAACTAACGTTGAGGAATATAACATAGGCAGCCCCACTGAACCCAAAATGATCAAACTGTCCAGCACCCTCCTAGCCCATGTCAAACAACAGTACATAGCGTTGTTCAAAGAATTCGTAGATGTGTTTGCATGGGACTATAAAGATTTGAAATCTTATGATATTAGCATTATCCAACATAAAATCCCTCTTAAGGAAAATCAAAAGCCTTTCAAACAGAAACTAAGAAGGATAAACCCCGTTTTACTACCTTTAGTAGAGAAAGAGATTAGGAAAATGTACGATGCTGGGATCATAGTTCCTCTCAGATACTCAGAATGGGTTTCCAACCTAGTATCTGTCAGGAAGAAGACAGGGGAAATTAGGCTGTGCATCGACTTTAGGAATATAAATAGAGCCTCCCTGAAAGATAATTATCCCCTGCCGAAGATGGATCACATACTCCAAAAGGTGGTTGGTTCTAAAAGAATATCATTATTGGATGGGTTCTCAAGTTACAATCAGGTTCAGGTCCTCCCAAGTGATCAACATAAAACTGCTTTTACTACACCTTGGGGGACATTCATGTATGTCAAAATGCCCTTTGGTTTGATGAATGCAGGGGCCACTTTCCAGAGGGTAATGGACATAGCCTTCTCATAAGACATAGGCTATTTTATAATCATTTACCTCGATGATATTACTGTCTTCTCCAAAACTGATGAAGAACATTTGATCCACTTAAGAAAGGTTTTTGAGAAATGCAGAAGGTTTGGCCTGTCTTTGAATCCCAAAAAGACAATCTTTGGCCTCCAAGAAGGAAAGCTTCTTGGGCACATAATCTCTGAAGAAGGGATCAAAGTGGACCCTAAAAGGATGGAAGGCATATTGAATATCAGCCACCCAATAAACCTCAAAGAATTGCAATCCTTTATTGGGAAGATAAATTTTTTAAGGAGGTTCATCCCCAACCTTGCTGAGCTATTAAGGAACATCACTAATATGCTTAAGAAAGAAGTAGGTGTTAAATGGACAATGCAAGCTAAACAATCATTTAAATTGGTAAAACAAGCCCTCACTTAGACACCGGTTCGCATTAGTCCTGATTTCACCAAAGAGTTTTATATCTTCTCTTTTGCATCTGAACATACCATAGCTGCAGTATTATTGCAAAAGAATAGCATGGGGCAGGAACAACCAATATCCTTCTTTAGTAAGGCTTTGAGAGATGGTCCACTCAAATATAATATCATGGAGAAGCAGGCCTTAGCACTGGTAAAAGCATTAAAAGACTTTAGAGTATACATTTTACATTCACATATCATTGCCTTTGTGCCACACACTGTAGTCAAAGATATTCTAAGTCAGGACCCTGATGGGAAAAGGGGAAAATGGATTGCCACTATTCTAGAATAGACTTAGAAATCAGACCCACCAAACTCACTAAAGGGCAGGGATTAGCAAAACTCATGGCTGAGTCAAAATTCCAAGCTTTGGATATGAACATGGTTGATGCTTTGGAAGAGATAGAAGAATTCAAAACACCATTCATCGAAGAAGCATTCATGAACTCTCCTTGGTATGCTGACATCATATATGTGTTGTTTTATCTGAATGCTCCTCCTTCTTTGTCAAAAACAAAAGCTAGATTTGTCAAACAGAAGGCTTTAAGTTATTGTATATTAGATGGAGTTTTGTATTGGAAGAATGCTGTGGGGATTTTACTTAAATGTTTACTTGAGATTGATGCAGGAAAAATCATGCATGAGTTACATGAAGGAGAATGTGGAGGACACCTTAATTGGAAAGCCACAACAAACAAGATTGTCAGGTCTAGATACTATTGGCCCACCCTCTTCCCAGACGCCCATAAGTTAGTCATGTCTTGCCACAAGTGCCAAATATTTGATGGCAAAAGAAAACTCTTACCACTGTCTTTGTAGCCTATCAATGTTGAGGCTCCCTTTCAACAGTGGGGTTTGGACTTCATTAGGGAAATTCACCCATCATCCTCAGCCCAACACAAATGGATCCTCACAGCCAATGATTATTTTACCAAATGGATAGAGGCTATACCCACTAGGAATGCCATTGACTCTGTCATCATCAAATTCCTTAAAGCCAACATACTATCCAGATTTGGTTGTCCCAGGAAAATAATCACAAGCAATGCTGCTACCTTCAAGTCCAAGAGGATGGTAGATTTCTGCCATAAATATCAGATCACATTGGGCCATTCTACTACCTACTACCCCCAAGGAAACGATCTAGCTAAATCCTCCAACAAAAGCCTCATTAATATCATAAAAAAATTGTTGGAACAGAATCAGAAATCTTGGCACAGTAAGCTTGTCCATGCCTTATGGGCTGATAGATTGACCACTAAAAATTCCATCGGCATGTCTCCCTATCAGTTGGTTTCTGGTCTGGATACAGTCTTCCCAACCTCTCTAGGAGTCCCTATCATGAAACTCCTTCAAGAGGTCCAAGCTGAAGAGAATGATATGCAAAGGAGGATCAATCAGACCATTCATTTGCAACAGACAAGAGAAGAAGTATATAAACAGACACAAGTAGTCCAAGAAGGAATCAATAAATTATTTGATAAAAATACCAAAGCAAATGACTTCCAAGTTGGAGATGTAGTTCTAAAATGGGATTCCATAAGGGAAGAGAAAGGGAAACATGGTAAATTCGAAAATCTGTGGAAGGGGCCTTACATTATTCATTCCATAAGGGGCCACAATGCATTTTTTTGCAGGAGCTGAATGGAGAAGAGGTGTTTGGAGGTCCTGTCAATGGAAGGATGCTTAAACACTATTTCTATCAAGAATATTAGTTTTAGAGTCCTTTTTCCATCCATTGTACATACCATTGCAATGAGAAAAATAAAAAATACAAAAACAATAGAAAAAGAAGAAAAGAGGGCAGATGAAAAGAAGAAAGGTACAACCCCATACTAAAAAGAAGAAAAATCTGAAAAGCCTAAATGCCACTACTTGAAAGAGCACTGCTATATAGTCATATAGCCTAATCATGACTAGATAGATTTCAATTTACTGCTGATAGGTTAGTGAAGGAGATTTTCCAAACTGTTTAATCTTGGCTTATCAGTAGAATAGATTATGATAGAATAAAAATGGTTCAAACATGCTCAAAATCTGAACCAAAGAATCAAAAGAAGAAGAAAGAAAAAAATGGCTCTAACATGATAAAAACTTGAGCCAAAGAAAGAAGGAAAGGCTGGTTCTAATTTGCTAAAACCTGAACCAAGAGAAGAAGAATAGGACAACTCAAAAGATCAAAATCAGAGCTAAGAAGGAAGGGAAGGATGCTTACTATTCTCGAATCTCCAAATCGCCAGTTTTGTTTTAATTTTCCGCAAATAAAATTCTATGTGCATCTGATCTCTTATGCCATAGACACCACAACAAATTAGACAATCTAATCCTGGTTTGTCTGTGTTTAAATTTCTGTTTTAGAATGTAGAGAATGCAGATCAGTCAAACTGTTTAATCTTGGCTGATAGTAGATTAGGTAGAGAAGCTTTAGAGTCCAATTGTTTAATCTGGACTCTTGGAAGAAATAAGGGTGGCATTAGATAACTTTATCTTTCTTTTTTCAAAAATAATATGTAAAAGAGATGCCAGTCCAAATGCACTCAAGAGAAGAAAAAAAAAATGCTAGGACAAATAGGGTGGGTAGGTAGAGATGTTGTCTTAAAGTGTTTTCATGCTGCAGGCCATTGAAGAATTTTTAAAATACAAAGAGAATTAGCAAGAAAATAGAGAAATTCTGCCCAATGGATGAGGCACTGGTCTGCTAAAATCTAGAGATCAATCTCTGAAGTTCTTGACAACTCCAAGGAGCTGCCATCCCCAAGTGGAGCCAATGTTAGACATCAGTAAATTTTTTTCATAGCAAATGATGGCTAAAACAACCTTCAAGAGATTATTTTCATAGAAAATCATTCATTCTTAAAGTTTTCTATTTCTTAGTACTGTTCCCTTCAAAATCATGCCGTTCCCTTCAAAAATCCACCAAGAAATCCTACTGTTCCCAAAGAAAATTGTTTCCTAAAAAGCCCCATTTTCATCATTTCATTCCCCCCATTTTTGCCCCCATATCATTTATTTTCCTTGTAAAATTTCCCTCTCCTCTCTCATTTATCCTTCATTCCCCTAAGAAACTCCAAAAATCTCTTTTAAACTCATAAAAATCATGTTTTATGGTTTAAATTACATCCTATTTTGCCTATCGGAACCTCAAAGAACCCCTAAAAAATCTTCTTTTGGCCTAAAAAGCACCCTTTTATACATAGGCCCTTAGGCCCCTTTTTTTCTTAGCCCCAGCTCCTTCCTCATCATAAGACCTAGCGCTATGACCAAGCGCCTAAACCCCTCTGACCCTATAGCTTCGGTGTTTCCCTTATATACCCGCATTTTTCCTTTCTATCCTGATGTGATTAGCTCCTTTTTCTTTTTCCCCTAGCCACCTTTTCCTCCACGGGACAATACCCCTACCCTAAACTATAGCCCCCATCACATCGGCCCTTCCTCGTGTCCACCCCCCATACCTTTGTTCCCTTCTGATGTGATTATCCCTTGTTTCCTTGGCCCCTGGTCACATACTCCTACACGTGACCATGCCCCTGACCCTGCCCTTAGCCCCATCGCCATCGCGCCATCAACATTCCCTTTTCTCCTTCTCCCTTGTCTTGTGTTACATCGGACCCCCGATGTGATAAGCCCTTCCACTGCCCGATAAATTAGCTGACGCAATACCCGCGTCATCACTCTGGTCCTACCTCCCACTACCCTACCGCTCCTCCAGTCCCCTCTTGCCACCTAGCTTCCACTATTTTCTTTCACCCAAGCATTTTTCTCCCTCGCGCTCATCCCTCCACCGTTGGATCTGCCCCGCTTGATCCAACAATCAGCATTGTGTTTTGTGCAGTTTCTACCACAACGGTTTAACAACCAAAACCCATGCGAGACCGCTGGTTTTGAAAAAGCCACGCGTCTCCTTCTAACTGGATTGTGTTCCCTCTGGGCTAAACCGCTTACCACCATTTATTAACGCGAAAATCATTCGTTGTTTTCACAAAACTGCCAATCCCTTATTTCGCGCCATATGCAGTTTTGAACCTTGTTTTCACAGCTTTTCACCCCTCCACCATGAAAAATCCTCTTTCGCCTGCACATCCTCTGCCTCTGCTAGCCTCCGAAGTAGTATTTTCTGACCCCGTAGGATTTTATATAACGTGTTTTGTGGTTTGTTGCAGGTTCTGTGATGGTTTTTGGGGCCGAAAGCCCTCCTACAGTCCATGAAAGGATGGGCCAGAAGGTGATGGCCTTCGCAGGTCCAAATAGAGGCCAAATAATGCATAAAAGGGATGAAAGGGTTGAGTTCCTAAGGTGAATCGATGTTTCATGGACATAGATTGCACCATAAACCCTCCAAAGCGCCAAAGCCACCTGCACACACATCGAAGAAACAAAGATTAAAGTTGAAGGTTAAAGTTAAATAAAATGAAGATTTAAAGACTTAACCAATGAGTTAAAGACTAAAACATGGTTTTAAAGAGAATACATTTAGCAGAGAAAGATTAAGATCTTCGAAGATGATAAAAAAGGCCCAAAAGCAGTATCAAGGCTTAATCAATGTTTAAGCCACTAAAGCAGACAAATTAGCAGAAGAAAGGCTTTAAATGCCAAATATCATAAGCCTTTACTTCTCTGAAGGCCTCGAATGCCACATCTACCACAGCTATTACTCTACCAAAAGGACACCTACAGTCTGCTTTACTTTTCAAAGACACTATGACAACCATCCTTATGACAAAAACTTCATTAAAACTGTCAGAACAGTTATTAAGCACGCGTGGGGCTACAAAACCCAATAAGCTAACAATTTGCTCATCCAAGAAGTCAAACAGGGTACTTCAGCCATAATTGTCTTCAAAGAAATATTTCAGAGTTATTGCCATGCCTACCAGATATGCATAAAAATAGGAAAAACTACCAAAATGGTACAAACAGTTAATGCAAAAGCCATTAAGCAGAATGGGCATTCGAACTCCTCTCCCACTCTGTCTTAATTGATATTTATTACAATTTCTGCAACACTCTTCCTCATTTTTCACCCATATGTATTCACAGAAAACTCATTGTAAAAGGTTGGCATTTGATGAATTCTGAATTAATACATAGACTACTGTTTTGAAGAAGAATTGATGTTCTGAAGAAAGTGTGGATGTCTTTTCTTTTCTGATTGATGAAGGAGGCTAGACCATTAGATCTCTGAGCCTAGTTTTGGTGAAGTACTCTCTATTCGTTCATGTTATTTCCTATTTTTTTCACATTGTTCCATTATGCTGTTCTTGCAGTAGAGTAAAAAGCTTAGGCTAAGAAATGTCTCCCAGAAGCACCTTAGGCTTGTTTATCCTTCACTGCCTTTATGTTTTCATTTGCTGAAAGGTTTTATTAAGCAGTCTAACTTCTTTTGAAACCCTTAAGTTTTTTCATTTCAGAATAGTTCAAATAGTTGCTGTCAAGTTTTAATTATGGTTTTCCCTGCCTGCTTGCTGGCCTCTTAAAAGCTATTTTTGAAAACGTATTTCAAACACTATTGTCCACAGCTTGGCAGAGAGGATTTGTTCTGATCTTACCCTTTATACTTTGCTGAGATAGTCTTATTTGAAGGTCTTATAATTGCAGTCTTATATGCTCGGGTGTTCCCCCTTTTATGAATGCAATTATTTGTGTCTCTTATATGTTTTCTAACTCCTTTAAGTGAAACAATTAGAAGAAACAGAATGTTCCTCTCCTTCTTTGTTTTACTTGAAAGTCTGTCTTGTTTATGTTATTTGCATAAAGTATGTTAGTAGGATTCATGGTTAGCCTTGGATATTGATATTTCTTTATGATTAGATAGTGTTGCAAGTCCCTTTGTTGAAAGGTATACATAATTAAGGAGTCTTAAACAGCCCTTAAAGCTCTATTTTTCCTTCCAAATCCTTGATGTTCATCTCATCCCACCTATATGATTTCACAGATCCATTGACCAAGTTAGATTTGCCCTTTGGTTCCCCAAATTCATCAATCTGAACTGTTTAGATTCCCATATGACTCCATTGCCCAATGGCTTGTAGATTTCCATACTCTATCTATGCTGCCTAGATCATCTCTGTCCAACCAACAAACAAACAAATTTACACTTCATAACTAGCCTGAAATTGACCCTTAAAAGCATAAAGTTATATCCTTACAAGCATATTGAGAGTTCCCTCTCTGAGACTAGGATGGCTAGATCCTAGAGCTCTAAAGATTGGTTTGAATGTTGCCTTGCCATTTTGTTTTCCAATCAGCCAAATTACAAGACCCCAACACTATGTACTAGTCACTCTTAGTGTCCCTCTCATATTGTAATTGTAAATTGACTGAAGCACACAATTATCTCTTCTATGTTAGCCTCTTTATTTCTTAGTTACTCCTTCTGCACATCTGCACACCTCCAACTCATTATGCAATTTATTTTCGTCTAATTTTGTAGTCTTGGCCCCTTCTTTATGATGGGCATGAATCCATGGTATTGACCCATGTAATCATAGCTTGACTGGATCATGCAGTCTTCTTGACCAAATCAGTGAGACAAATTCTATTCATATGTGGTATTTTCTTGTGTTGTTACATACAACAATCCCTTGGGTCACGTCAGGGTCACCTCTTACCAGAAACTACTCTACTGCTTACTCTTACTAGTAATTTGAAATTATCGATGGTGTGAGAGCATTTGGTTCCTTTTCTCAAGCCATACCTTCATCAGGGTATTTTTTAAGGATTTGATATTTATCTTATAAATCCTCCAAAGAAAATTTCTCAATGGATAATGTCTTTGCACTTCCATGATTGCATTTCAGTACCCTTTCCTGTAATCTTTTGATTCCATATGGACGATATCTTGTTGTGGCTGAAAGAACAAATCTTGTTATTATTTTTTCAAAAACGATTGTGTCCTCTTCTTCAGCAAAATAATGTATCCGATCTTTATCTTCTGTTGTTTCTTCATTTTTTGCAAAATTCTCTTGGAAAGAGGTCTTATTTGTTATTGATCTCCTTGATTTCTTCGTTCTCTTTGTTTTATTTGAACTTGAGGTCTTCAAAAATTGGGATTTCTTACTTGAGGGAGAGCCTTTTTTTCTCTACCAGTAGCTTGGTTTCTCAAAGTTAACCTTTCTATCAGCTTTTCCATTGTTTTCACCATAACATCCAACTTGCTAACTAATACACAAGATGCTCTAGTTTATGAAATTGTATCCAAATATCCTTGTATTCTTTTGATACCATTGGGTGTGTGTTATATTCTTTCCACGACTAGATATAGGCTTGAAGCGGGGGATTAGAGGGGGGTAGAAGCCACCCTACGCTTGCACCAGGCGCAACAGGGGGCCACAGGGGGGGCGACAGCCCCCCCCTGTTAGGGTTCGGGGTAGTGCCCCAAGATTTTTTTTTTTTACCCTATAGTAGGTGGTCGAATCCGCCTATGGTTTTGTGCTTGGGTTTGCCCATGGTTTTGGGCATGATGCTTTTCTGCTCATGTTATTTTGTAGTTCCGTTCAAGGGAACTACGATTATGTTCTAATACATGGTTAATGGATTGGGGTTTATGAATGCTTTGGTATGTAGATATATGTGTTGTAACATAAAAGGAATATAATGAAAAATCAAGTTGGTAGTCCCAGTTTGGGATCCAAGGGAAAATATCTGTGTATATTTGTTTTTTTGTTTTATGCTCTCATTATTGTTTATTTTCTGTTTTTTAAGAATTCATTTTTAGATAATTTTTGTACATGGTTAAAACCTAGATTTGGTATTAGATTTGTTTCGGCTTCAAGAGGACACATTTGTTGCTGAGGGGTTTTTTGCTTGTGCATTTGGTAGACTCTGTTCATTGGGAGATCTTTGGGGTCGATTCTTGCAGTGAAAGAAGATGGCGAGCAGTGGAAGGATAGAGATCAACAAATTTAATGGTCATAGTTTTGAGTTGTGGAAGCTCAAAATGGAGGATTTGTTGGTGGATAAAGATCAGTGGATCACAGTAGATCAGGGTACTAAACCAACAGTAATGTCAGATGAAGACTAGGCGAAGTTGGATCTAAAGGCAAACAGCACAATACGGTTGTGTATCTTAGATTCAGTATTGTTGAATGTATCTGGCCATTAGGGGAATTTTGAGGTCTTAAATGGGCCTTTTAAGGAAAATGTAAAATCAAAATTCACTTTATGAGAACCAATCACATTTAGGGGATGACATCATCCCTAAGGGTTGATGTGGCATTTGTTGAGTTAAAGGTACTTACTTGTCACATTCTCAATGGTGGATAAAAACTCATGGTTAACCATTGTAGTGCTCTAAGTAATTTTAAAGTTAAAGTAAAGTACTCATAATAAATGTCATTTCACACATTTTGAATAAAAATATATTATTGGCATTTCATATTTCTTGAAAGAAACAATGCATATCCCCATACATTAATTATATTATATTATATTATATTATATCATATCTATATAGTATATTAATTACATGTTATTATACAATTTAAATAATATAAATTTTAATTAATAACATATAATATAATTAGGAATTTATAATTTTGTATTTATATTTTATCTTAAGTCATTTAAGTACAAAGGAAAAATGCTTTAGTTGTTCAATGATAATGAATTTTTCTTGAAAAGATCATTCTTATTTATAGTCACGTGAATACAATTTTTTTATTAATTTTATTTTGGTACAACTTTTGAATTGAATTTAACTATGGTTACATGGATTGTGGTGCAAAAAGTGAACTGAAAATTCTTAAATATTATTTTATTGGTTTAACTATTATTTTATTATTTCCTTAGGAGGCCCATTTTAGACCTCAAAATTCCCCTAATGCGAAGCTACGACGAAGAATTTGTGGGTCAAGTTAGGGATTTTGTACCAATCTAAGTCTCTGGTGAATAAATTGTTCCTATGGAAAAATCTGTATAACCTGAGAATGAAGGATGGAGACTCGGTGACAAAGCATCTGAACGCCTTCAATACTTTGGTAAGACAATTATCATATGTTGATATTAAAATCTCAGATGAAGATAATTGCATCAGTTTGTTGTGTTCTCTACCAGATTCGTGGGATATTCTAGTTATTGCAATAGGTAGCAGTACAACTACCTTGAATTTTGATGAAATTGTCTCAGCCTTGTTGTCAAAGGAAATGAGGCAGAAAAATATGGAGGGCCAGAATGGAGATGCCTTATATGTACGAGTAAGGTCCCAGAACATACACAAAAATAATTTCTCGAGTGGGAGATATATATCTAGAGGGAGATCTAAATCTCCAGGAAAGTCTGTAAAGGTGTGCTGGAAATGTAGAAAGGAAGGGCAGTTCGAAAATGACTGCAGATCTAAAGCTCTTGAGAAAGGAAAGGGATCTAATGATGCTCCTTCTGTAGAGGCAAAAACCACCTCAAATGAAGGTGGGGATGTGTCTTTGGCTTCTTCTTCAAATGCACATGTAGATCATGAGGCGTGGTTAATTAACTTAGGTGCATCCTTTCACTTCACTCCCCATAGGGAGTGGTTCAGTGAGTATGAGATGTATGATGGTGGTGATGTCTTCTTAGGGGATGATAGGAAGGCCAAAATCATCGAACACAGAAAAGTCCAGTTGAAGCTGCAAGGTGGAAGGATTAGAACACTTCTTGGTGTTCTGCATAATCCTCATTGGCCAAAAATCTGATTTCTATAAGAAAGATGGATGATGCAAGTGTAAAAACAGTGTTCGAGAAAGGTACATGCAAGATAAGCTTTGGTTGTGTCTAATTACCCTATGAAGATACACTTTTGACTCCTCGTACCAAATTTTTGTCTTTCTTCCTTATGAATCACGACATAGCAGGTGGAACCAAAGCTCCTAAGATGCCTTACTGAAGGAATGTGACCATACCACATTTCATGAGGAGTCATAATTTTGAGAGCATGAGATGGATATATATTTTTAATATAAACTGCACATAAAATTGCATCATTTTAGAACATGAAATTTATGTTTTTGAAATTGAATTAACCATATTTAAGATAGTCTTGTTCATTCTTTCAGCTACACCATTTTGTTGAGAATTGTATGGCACAATTTTTTTTTGTTAAATCCCATGTTGGTGGAGATAGTTTTCAATTTATTTTGAGGTATATTCTTTTACATTATCAGTATGAATAGATCCAATATAAGATTGTGCATCATTTCAATCTATGCTTGAAATTTTTTGAAAGTTTCAAAAGCTTTTGATTTACTTTTCAACAAATATACCCAATAAAAGTCATCATATATTTACTTTTGTTTACAAAAGGAATAGGCATAGGACCGCACCAATAAAAATTGAATCAAAGCAAGCTTTCTATGTGCTCTAGAAACATAATCATGAAATGGTTCTTTTCTATGTTTTCCTAATATACAAGAATAACATTACTTTAGTATCCTTGGAATGGTTTGCAAACCAAAAACACCATTTTCTTTAAATAAAAAAATATTGACATAATTAAGATTATGTTAGGTCCCTATATTACTAGTGTAGTCCCTTATTGTTGTTAGTGTAGCCCTCTTATTGTTATTGTTGTACCCTGTAGTCCCCATATTGTTATTATTGTGCCCCATAAAAGCCTATTATTGTTATTGTTGTGCTCTTACATTATTATTTTTAGGTCGGCCAGGATTATATTGTGACCCCATGGAATCCTTTTTTTTTCTTGGAAAAAAAAGCGTAATTTTATTTCCACTGTTGAGAACAAAATTACATTTAGAAAAACCAAAAAACTGCGATTTGCCAATCAAAAAAATAAGTTTGTTGAGAAGATAATAGGTCAACAGTAAAAAAGAAGAAGCATGACTACTGTAAAGAGCAATGAAAAACCAGTGCATCACCATTCACTATCCATTCAAAAAAAACTGTTAGTTATCTAAACCTTCAGTCCCACTGCTATCCAGCCAACAACAGTGGGTTGTCTGATATAAAAGATACGTTGTCCAAACTATTTCAAATATACACCGTAGCCACACAAAATGTTTCAAAAACTGAATACTCTTCCCCTAGATTTCGAAGGAGCCAGAAAAGAGCAAACAACCTATGACTGTAGGGGAACGTGAGGAACTAAACATCCCCAGCAGTGACCTAAAAAATACGTTCATCCACCAAGGGGAAACACATAAAACCAGCAACGACCTAAAAAAAGGAAATTAAAACCTTGAGGGGAACCAGAAAATAACTTGTAGGCTCTTACCCCCATCTAAACTAATACATCATTATTGTAAAATATGCAACTCCAACACCGCAAGGAATAAAACACCGGCCTATGTAATTAAAAACATAACCATCGGCAGAAAGAAAAAAACACCAGGCTGCTTAGTCAAAAAGGGAGGGATGGAAATACTCCCGAGTTTCACCATCCCTATGCTCTATAACCTTCCAGGTCCCCACATCCAGCTGTAGCTCCACCTTGGAAGCACGAACCGCATCACCATTGTTTTCCTTGTAAATATGTTGATATGAGAAAGAGTCAAAGGTAAGGAGGAGCTCCCTTGTTGAAAGAAACCGATTTTGAAGGTGAATAAGTCTACATTGTTGTATGCCCTTTATCCAATTAATTACATTCATAGAGTCCCCAAAAAAATTTATAATCCGACACCCTTTCTCGGTAGCAAACATCACAAGAAGCTTGAGGCTCAAAAGTTCAAAAAAGTTATTAGAGCCTTCCCCAATCCCAACAGAGAGCTCAAATAAATGTGATTCAGAAAGAAAAAGAAGAGCCCCTCCCCCACAGGCATTATTCTACACTGCCCCATCAAAAAAACCCCATGGAGTCTCCCTATCAATCTCCACAACTAGTAGTTCCCTTTGATTTGCAACACAGATATACTGAGGAAATGCAGAGTGGAAACCAATAGTGAGGGCACCTATGATTTTAGGGGTACTTATAGTCTCATAAAAAATAATTCTAATACGTGCTAGCTAGCATCCCTAGATGACACGAAGAGGCAGGGCTTTAATATTTGACTTAGTTGTAGAAGCCCACCAAGAGTCCCAGGCATGAGACACAGAGAGACCCTCCCATCTGCACGGGAGACCTAGCAATATAGAGCATTCCAACCACACCCCTTTAATGAAAGGATCGCTGAGAAAAAGGTGATTTCCATATTCCTCATCCGATTTACAGAGGACACACCACCCAGGTCCCTGAAATCACCTTTGTTGCAGATTGTCCCAAGTTTGGGCCTTATTTTCCAAGACACACCACATAAAGAGGTGAGTCTTAGGAGGGAAATTGAGCTTCCACGGTTTCCTCCATCACCAACGCTCATCCCAAAAAAAACCCCGACACTTAGCTTTATATAGCTTGCCCTAGGAGAGTAGATCCTTAAGGGATCAAAATCCCAACCAATCTCATCCTCCCTCTCCCGAAGCAAAATATGTGGATATTTTAAAGCACAAATGTATAAATCTAGATCCCTTTCATCCTGGGCATCCATCCCCAAAGAGGAGGCCAAAAGCCAAGACTGAAGCCAAGGCTATTTTTGAACTGACCCAGTAAGGTGGGAAATAAAAGTAATCCCCCGCTTCCTCAAAGCCTCGATAGTTCGCCCCGGAAGAAGGTGCTGCTAAGCATTGCCCATCCACAGATCCTCTCCAACTCTAAGCTTCCTGCCACTACCCACATTCCAGACCAGGTTTGATTCCAAAATATGAAAATACTTAACCAAAGCCTTCCAAATCACCAACCCTCCCACATGAGACTTCCTAGGATTCCTAATCCAATCATCAATGGACAATGATGCAATATATTTATGAGAAATCACTTGGTTCCTCCCTTAGCTGCAAGGGCCTGAGCAAAGAGGAAGACTCTATTTTTTAGTCCCCAACCCCCCAACCCTTTTGGCACAACATTTTTTTCCCATCGAACCCAAGGGGTCACCAAAGTGTCCTTCCTCCCACTCCAAAGAAATATGAAGTAGATCCTCCGAGCAACATCCAGGATGCCTTTTGGAATCCAAGAGAGAGAGAGAGCCAATACACTGAAACAACCTCCAACATCGACTTCACTAAAATCAATCTCCCAACTCTAGAAATCCATCTGTGGCTCCACACTTTTAACCTCTCTTCCAATCTTTCCAACAGCCACATCCAGTCTTGTTTCTTATAAGCATTTGGTTTTAAATGAAACCCCAAATATTTCAACCCAACATCTAAGCCAACAATATTATAAGGAAAGATCCACAAAAACTCAAGCCGCTCCTCTTCCCTCAAAAGATGAGTGGTAATGGTTGATTTATCAACATTCACCTCCATACCAGTATCCTTGGAAAACAGGTCCAAGATCTCCATAATAGTATTAGCATCCCTCACAGATCTAGAATCTAAAATTAAGACATCATCTAAAAAAAGAATATGTGTACTAAACAGATTTGGAGCAATCTGAATGCCCTTAAATGAACCCTATCTCTTAGCTTCCTTAAGGGCCCTACCCAAACCCTTTGCAACCAATAAGAACAATAGAAGGGATAGGGGGCAGCCCTTGAGAAAATCTCTTTCAGCATGAAAGAAAAGTGGAGGCCACCCCATTAATCAAAACAGAGAAAGAAACTGTTGTAATACAACTCATAATCCATCTGATAAAACCGGTACCAAAGCCTAGATGAGTTAAAAGCATACAAATATATAAAAAACTTACTCGATCATATGCTTTGGAGAGATCAATTTTCAGAACCGTCCCTTTGAGATTCTTGGTCTTCAGGCTGTGGATACCCTCTTGGGAAGCTCTAATGGCTTCATGGATTTTCCTCCCTTCCAGAAAGTGAAACTATCCGCCAGAGATATGAGCTGACAGAATGCTCTTAAGTCTTCTTGCAATAACTTTTGAGACCACCTTATAAATACAGTTGCATAAAGAGATAAGACATAAATAATTCAGGGAAGTAGGATTGTCCACTTTTGGAACTAAGGAAATGAATGTAGAATTGAAACAAGCAGGAATCCTCCGACTCTAGTGTCTTCCACCACTTTCAGCAAATCTGCACCTAACAAGTCAAAAAGTTCCAAAAAGAATTCAATTGACCAGCCATCTAGCCCAAGGCTCTTGTCTTTTTGGAAGCTTTGAAGCACATCCTTTAATTCCTTCTCTGACACCTATGCCATCAAAGATCTGTTATCTTCCTCCTCCACAAACCTTGGGAATAGCTAAGCAAATCTAATAACTTCTGTTATGGATTCCTGAATAGGAGCTTTAAAAGGGGCCTTGAAATGGTCTACCCCCAACTTTGCCTTTGCCTCAAAATAAGAATGTTCCACTCCCTGCCCATCAATCAAGCTCCAAATAGTGTTAGCTGCCTTCCTGCCTCTAGCGTAAGCATGGAAATTTTTTGTATTATCATTCCCACTTGCTAGCCAGGTAGCCCTCCTTTTCCACCTCCAAGGTTCATCCTTCTCCAAATAGAGAGTGTTCCTTCTCCCTTCAATACAAACAAGAGTATTCTTTACCTCATGAGACAAAAAACCCCCTCTGTCCCCTTCATAGATCATGCAAAGTTCCTCTTCCACCTGCTTCAATTCATTGTCCTCCCCCAGCCGCTTTGCCACTGACCAATCCTTGATGGCATCCTTGAGGCGCTTGATATTATCATCAAACTAATATGCCACAAAGCGAGTACTACCATCGCTGAAAGGGATCCACCTAGAGTGAACCAAAGTTTTAAAAGACTCGTCCTTAAGCCAAATCTTGTTAAGCTTTAATGGGATAGGGGGCTTTCGAGGCCTGAAATTAAACTCTACAAAAATAGGAAAATGGTCCGAAGCACCACCACATCTGATCCACTGCTTGATTTGAAAAATCTTGTCCACAACCTGCTCTGCCACCAAAAACTGATCAAGTCTCTTCGCAAATCGACCTTTCCCACATCTGTTGTTCTTCCAGGTAGGTTTGAGCTTGATGGGCTCATGTACAACAGAAGACTCTCCTCCAATTTCTGGGTGAAGAAGCCAGTCAGAGAATCAGTATGTGCATGGGGACCTGAAACCTCTGACTGACCCAGTGAGAAGTTTAGATCCCCACCCAAGATCACCGAGTCCCCTCTGAGTAGAGGGATACTTAAAAGAGAGTCTCAGAAAGGGATCCTATTTTGATAAGGACCATAAATATTAAAAATAGTGAATGGTTCTCCTAACTCCAACGCTAAAAAATTAAATCCCAGGACCAACTCCATACCCCAAGATTTCAAAGACTTTATGGTTTTTTCATTCCACCCCACTACCAGCCCACCCAAATGCCTTCTAACATCCAATGTTTCAAAAAACCATCCCGACATCCAGCTTTCCAATCTTGTTTTTACTGCATCTCCTTCTCCTAAAGTCTCTTGTAACAGAATAATATCCAAGTGTTCAAGAAAAATAACCCTCAATAAAGCTGATTTTTTATGGGGACCTGCTAAACCCCTGCAATTAAAGAACATAATCTTGATAAAAAACTAGATTCCTGGGTTTGATTTTCTCTAGGTGCCCTCTCAATTGATTGTTGTTTCCCATCGTGAAGATCCATTTTAGCCCTATTTTGGGCCCTAGCCAAATAGGATATCCTGCCCCTTCCTCGTGAAGTTGGATACTTCCCCTTTCCCAGCCCTCCAAAAAATTTCTTTGCACTAGACCTCAAGTTGTAACCAGAGTCTGGAGAATATTATGGTGAAGGGACAGAAACCAACTCCCCTTCACTGGGATTGAGATCCAAAACCTCCACAGAAGCAGCCGAAAAAATAGAAAGAGAAGGGGTAGGATGAGGGAAACCAGAGAAAGGTGAGTGGTTCTTTAAACCCTCCATCCAATCCAAGCCAGAGATCATGACAATATTGAATAACACATTAAGCCTCGGGGAAAAAGGGATAGATCCCATGAAAGAAGGCTCCATCTGCTTTAGTGTTTCCAACAGCTTTCCAGCATCCCCCATCGACTGAGAGACAACCCCCTCCTCCACAATAAAACTGAGTTCCCTCTCAGCACTGACCGAGACACTACCAGATTCAAGTGGGGCCATGAGCTGAGTTGAAGATAGTCCCGAACCCACCCCCTCCGAGCCCCTTTCCTCCACATATCTGCTAGATCGCTGGACATTAAAAGGACAGAAAAAGAACCTATAGTTAGAGACCAGATGGCCATAGGCATGGCATCTTCTGCACCTAAAAGGCACATTTTCATAATCCAACATCTGCTTAATCTCATATTTCCCCCACCTTAAATTTAGGGATTCCACAAGACCTTCTCTTATGTTTATATTAACAAGAATCCGAGCCACACGCCTTTTTTTTGTCTCCAGAAAGGAGAGATCAGCCTCTAGAAAGGACCCTAGGATACTTCCAATGCTCCTAAGGCATTCCTCAGCCCAGTAATGGAGAGGCAAACCAGGCAACCTAACCCACAAAGGGAACTAATCCACCCGCTCCCTACTAGCATCAAAAAGAGGATGTCAGGGCTTGAGAAGCAGAGGAGAGTGGTCCAAAGCCCAGCTCCGGTGCAGCACCCACTTCACATTATCTGCATGCAAGAAATTGAACACGAACCACCCCCTCAAAAGAGTCACAACCTCAGGCACATAACCAATTGCTTCTCTCCAACTTGATTCAGCCCATAAAACCACTGTTTTCAGGGTGAAATGCCTCCCCATAGCCCTGCCCACCAAAGTCTTGTTAGTCATTTGGATTACCTGCCCCCAACCAATATCTTCTCCCAGAACATAATTGTATTCCATCTTCTTTGATTAATCCACTTCTTTTTTCTACCGTGTTCACCAATTCCCCTCTTGAAATCCTTCCCTTTAGCCTCACTGCCTATGTCAGAGCCCTTTCCCCCTACTCCCTCAGGGCTAGGATAGCCACACTGCTCTGAATATCTAATATGACCAACGACAGACCCCAGTTCCTCCTTCCCATTTTTCTGACCCCTCACACCACAACTCAGGAAAAAGAATTGATCTAGGGGCCCATTACGATCAGAGACAGTGCCCCCCCCCTCCCCCCTCAGCCTCCCCTCCCTGAGCTCCTTCGAGGACAACTAGAGTAGACCCTTCCTATGCCAACTAATGTTGAAGACCACTCCTATGCAAACTCTACGCCTGCAACCCATTTGTTGCATTCCAAAATACCCACGCATCTCCTTTCAAACCGACTCCATCCTTCCCTCCTTGACCACCTTTGAAAGCCACAGAAGTCAACCCGTCATCTTCCAAGGAGTGATGTAAACATGCCGCTATAGTCCAAGCCTACATACCCTGCACCTACAGCCGATTGAATCAGTCACAGAGTCTCGTGCTTCGCCATTCAAATCTTTTCCAGGCAAAGATCCCTCCATCATCTGGCGTCACCCTATGGAATCGTATATATATAGAAAGAAGTTTTTTTCAATTGTATCATCCAAGAATTGTTCATTTATGTAATGTAAAGGAGGTTTCCCCCTCTAAGTGGCTGATTTCTAAGTCGTTGATCTCTCTTTTCTTCTATTTTGTTAGCTTGTTTCATAACATTTGGTATCAAAGCTTTGGATTTTAGGGTTTCGTTGCTTCAAATAGGTCATTGTGGAATTTTCGTTATAATTTTTTTTATACGAAGGTTCAGAAGCTAAACAAAAACCCCATTTGGAAAGAAATCTTAAGAAAATTCTTGTAAAATTTTAGATCTTGGTTCCCAATAGTTTCGGAGATATGATCTGTGGAAGTTAGGGTTTTTGCAGGTTCCCGAATTTCATGTCAAAGAGGTGACCTTGGGAAAATCGCCATAACTCTTTCTCTAAGAAATAGAATGGAATTATGTATAAAGTAGCCAAAAGTAAACAAACTGTAGTTTCTTTTGTATCAATTTCAGAGCCGAAGGATGAAACAGTGACACATGTAATGCCGTACAAGTTCTCTCTACTGAACCAGTCCATAATTAGGTCATTGCGGGAGATTGGGCATAAATGTTTCTTGAAGAATCAAAATCAGGTTAGGCATGTGGCATTGGAAAAACGATTCAGAGGGATACTGAAGGACCAAATATAGAAGATTGGGGATCCTAAATTATAGAGATACATATGTTTCCATATCGAGCTCCTCAAAAGTAAGAAAAATATTTGTATTTTGTTTTCAAATTGCATGTCTTGCTTGGAAAATTAGTTTGAAGTGATTCCAAGGGCATATTGAAGCATAGATATCAGTATTGGGTTCTAAAATTCCCCCTAAAAATAATTCAACACCTATTAAGCCCTCATAAGGCTCTACTATGACTCATGAAGAGGAAGACGTGCAACATGATATATCAAAATTACAAGACCAAGTGCATCAAATTTCGCTCTCACAAAGAGTAACAAAAAATGAAATGTAAGTTTTGAAGAAAGGCGTGGAAGCTAAGATGGATGGAAGCTAAGATGGATGGTTTGAAAAAATGCGTGGAAGCTAAGATGGATGGTTTGAAGAATGGCGTGGAAGCTAAGATGGATGGCGTGGAAGCCAAGATGGATGGTATAGAAGGCAACATGGATGGTTTGAACAAAGGCGTGGAAGTTAAGATTGATGGTTTGAAGAAAGGTGTGGAAGCTAAGATGGGTGGTTTGAAGAATGGCATGGTAGCTAAGATGGATTATATGAAAGCTAATATTGATGAAAAAATGAAAGACAACATGGTAGACATGAAGAATGATATAAAGGCAGACATGTAAGGTTTGAAGGAAGGCTTGACAAAGTTGATACAAGAAATGATTCCTAATGGAAAAAAGGTAGTAGAGAAAACTCATAATGAGAAAAAAATAAATGTTAATCGTGATTTCATAAATTATAATGTTGGATTGAAGACCCGCCATATTCCAAAGATCGATATGAGGAATTTTGATGGCAAGGATCCCGTAACATGGATACTACAGATGGAGCAATATTTTGATCTCCATAATGTGAAAAAAACACAAAAGGTACACATTGAAACTTTATATTTAGAATAAAATGCATTTGCATGGTTTTGATGGCTTTGCTCTAGTAAAAAAATTGTCACTTGGTCATTTTTTACGGAGGAAATGATAGCACACTATGAGGATGCAAAGAGCAACACCTTCTTTAACCAATTGATAAATCTCAAACAAAAGGGTTCAATGGCGGAGCACATTTAGGACTTACAAAAATTGAATATAAGGATAACTGATTGTCCAGAGGAACACAGGATTGATGTCTTCATAGGGAATTTAAAGGATAACATCCAACATGAGGTTAGTCTTTGGGAACATAATTCATTAGAGAAGGCATCCAGGTTGGCAAGAAAAATTGAAAGTAAAATTATGGCGACATGGAATCATACCACTCACATATATAAATATGGAAGTGCTACTACACCTTGTTGAAAATGCAACAAGATGATGGAGCCTAGTGAAATGAAGTCGCCTTCACTAGGTGGGCCCGCAGGCTATTTTTGGTGCAAAGTCTATTTTTAGACTATGTCTATTTTTAGACGTATGGATCATGTACTGGGAGTTGCAGTATGCTATTCTTGGAGGATTGGTCATGTTGGTAAAAATAGATGGACCTCTATTTTTAGACATTCAGGTGGTTTCTATTTTTAGACTGCCGGGCTAAAAATAGAACAGTCGAATATTATTTACCCTTAATAATATTTGGACTATAAAATTCAGTTTACTCTCTTGGAGCACTTCAGTTTGACCCCTGGATGTGGGGCATGCAGCTGACATAAGGATTTACGCTATTCCCATGGTTTTGGTGAGCTAATGCATGTTTGACTTCAGTTAGAGCTCAAGTGGCGGAGTTTGGTGGAGTTGATTGAGGAGTTGATGGAGTTGAGACTAGTTGAACTAGTTGTGATCAGTTTAACTGGCGATTACACTAGAGATGAGTTGGTTGAATTAAATATTATTTAATTCACTAATTATTAACTCATTATTCAAATAAATAACACATCAGTTAACTCAGTGCATGGACAGTTCAGTGAAAGACCAGTGGAAGAGGTAGATGGAAGGGTGAGATCGACAACAGTTGTACATTAGTTGTGCATGAGATTTGCACAATCAGTGGGATGCGTATGCCAATGATGATTGCGCTGTTCAAGCAAGGTGAATTTGAACTTGGTTCAGCTACATTCGCACTTTGGATTGCGCAGTAGAGGCAGGTAGACTTGTGGAGGAGTTTTGAACCCGTGATCGGTTCAAACTGAGCTAGTTTTGTGTGTAGCTTTTGGAGACAGTACTGAGTACTTGTGAGGAGTATTGTATTGTGTAAAGTTACATGTTTATCATCCATTATATGATACATATATCCGGGGGTTTTCAGCTATAAGCTTTCCCCATACATACTGCGTTCTATGTGTGTGAATTGATGTTCTGCCGCTTGTTTTATTTTCCGCATGTGATGATTAATTTGTAGAGGAGATTATGTGTTGTGCAGAAAATCGAATTGATGTATGATCGGGATAATATCGGTGTATAAATATTCATTATACAGCAAATTTATACATGGTATCAAAGCGATATTAATCATCAAAGATCTATTACGGTGATTGCAAACTTATTTCCTCGGGCAGAGCCTGCATACGGGCCAGGTAGCCTCCGGATTCATCTTTCTTTGAAAAGTGAAAGGTCTGGTAAATGTCCATGCAGTCAATCTCTGATTTGGAAATAATTTGTTCTCAAGTGTAGATCGGAAGCGATTGAGTTATCAGCTGGTGGTGAAATTCGAATTTGCAGATTTGTGTTCTTGGTGCTGCGGCGAAAATGTCTTTCAACGGATTGCGACTAGAATATGCCTTGGAAGGCAGTTCGAATTATTTTGCATGGAAATAACGCATGGAGGCTGTATTAGATGATAATGGGCTATTGGAATTCATGGAGAAAGAGATTCCAAAGCCTACTTCTACTAATGCTGCTGTTGTCGAAGCATGGCAAAAGAAACAAGCAAAATGTCGAAGGATCCTGTTGGAGGGCGTAAAGGATCACATTGTGTCCAGCCTGCATGGGAAGGCTTCTCCATATTTGATGTGGAAAGCCTTGACGGATCTATACCAAAGCAAAAGCGACCAAAGGAAGCTGGTGCTCAAAGATAAACTCAGGAACATCAAGTGTGAGAAGGGAGAAAGCATGCCCAAGTACCTCATGAGGTTCACCCAATGTAGGGATGAGCTGGGAAGTGTGGGTGTGACGGTGGATGATGAGGACTTGGTGAGCTTGGCTCTCCTGGGTCTTTCGAAGAGTTGGCATGCCTATCAGGATAGTGTCAATGGTCGAAAGAAATTGCTGGGATGGGAGAGACTGTGGTCTGATCTCGTGCAAGAGGAGATCCGGCGAAATACAAGAGATGGATCTTCATCAAAGGGAGCTGATGAAGAAAACTGCGCTTTGGCTGCCAAAGAAAAGAAGGGGAAGAGCAAGAAAACTTCTCATTCCGGTGCTAAGGGCAAGAAGCAAGACATGTCTAAGGTGAAGTGTTTTCACTATCACCAACACGGACATTATGCCACAAATTGTCCGCAGAAGAAGAAAAACAAGCAAGCTGGAAGATCTGCAGATGGAGAGGCTTTGGCCTCGCAGTTCAAGCTTGAATTTTCGCTGATCGCATGCTTGGTATCAAGTGTGATGGGATTAGTGTGGTTCTTGGACAGTGGTGCGTCATTCCACATGACGGGAGATCGAGATTTTTTTTCAGATCTGGAGGACAAAGATCTTGGCGTGCACATCGAGATGGGCGATGATGCAGAGACAAGGCATGCACCCAGACGGGCACCTACTTCCTTTCGCAGGAGTCTGCAAAACCTTCGTACGGAAGGAAGCATATGCCATGATCGAAGAAAAACTTGATCTCCGTGGCGATGTTGGAAGATGTATGGGTATGATGTGGTCTTCAGCGATGAAAGGCTTCCGCGCGCAAGACCACCGGAGAGACCCTAAGATAGGGCCCGAGTCAAGAACCATTATCACCAAAGTAGATGGTACCAGGCACCACAAGGTATGGGTGAGGCGGGTGAGTCGATGATGAGGGCGAACTGTGGCACCAGAGATTGGGCCACCTTCACCATGGAGCTTTGAAGATACTACAGCAGATTTCTACTGGGATTCCTAAGGGCACCCTTGCGCAGTCATATCAGTGAAAGGGGTGTACTTTGGGGAAGTTTGTGAAAGCCACCTTTCACGAGAAGGATAGTCACGCCATGACGATCCTTGAGAGAGTTCACACAGATGTGTGTCCTTTTCTCGCAGTCGACAGTTAACAAGTACCACGTGACTTTGCCGATGATTTCTCTCGAAGCCGGATCTTCTTCATGCAGAAGAAGAGTGATACATTCGCGAAGTTCTGTGAGTTTAAAGCACTGGTTGAGAAGGAGTCGGGGAAGAAAGTGATTGCTCTAAGGAGTGATAACGATGGTGAATTCATCTCGGCTGAATTCAAGGAGTTCTGCAGCGCAGAAGGGATTCAAAGAGAGCTCATCGCACCCCACAACCCACAGCAAAATGGGGTAGCTGAGCGGAAGAACAGAACAATCGTGGGTGCTGCACGGGCGATGTTGCATGATCAGGCCCTACCCCTTCACTTGTGGGCTGAGGCATGCAATACAGCAGTGTATGTGTAGAACCGTTGTCCTCACAAGGTTCTTGGCATGAGTACACTGGAGGAGGCTTATTTCGTGTTGGAGGGTCCGATATTTCTATTTTGATTTTTGTCTTCCGTTCACATACATGATGAAGATGCGGAGGAAGAAGTCGGATCCAACCACAGAGGTTTGGAATATTTGTGGGGTGCACCGATACGCCCACAACTATTGGGTGAAGGGGGCGGCATAGCCGGCGAAGATCACAAAGCACGGATATCAACTCAGAGGAGAAAGCTGCGTGTTGTTCGCTGAGAGGGAGCCACACTCAGACAGATGAGAGCCGTTAGCTCTCAAGGATGAGTCTGTGACGGTGGATCCGCCACAAGATGAGGTTCGCGGAGGAAGAGACCACTCACGCGGCGCCAACCATCTCGCAGGGCGCAAGCACTACGTGTCGAGCGACCGGCTCAAGACGTGCAGAAAGTTGTAGGACCACCTACAGCACGTCGCAGACAGAGGCAGTCACCGGATTGGTGATCCAGGTGGATATTGGTGGCCACCCGCCTATTCCACTTGGGCCCCCACCATTGTCTCTTTCAGTTTTTTCAGTTTTGGCATAACTTACTATTTTTAGCAGTTTTTCGGGTCCTGAACTTTTGGAGCCGTTTTGAGGCCCTAAACGACGTTTTTTGGGTATTAAATGTGTTTGCGATTTTGATCATCAAAATCTTCACAAAAGTTGTAGTCCTCGGATAGAGCTTTCTAATGATGTATCATGTGCGTCAAACGGAGATAGTATGCCAAAGTTACGTCCCTGGGAAGTTGAAACACCAATTTACCCAAACTGGGCCCATAGTTTTGGCGCTTCATCTCCTAGGGTTAGGTTTTTGGATGTTTAGGGTTCTCCATTGTTTCTCAATAATAAATAGGCCCTCGAGCCTCATTGTAACTCAGTTCAGAGCCCTGTAGCCGCCACATCTCTTCTCAGAGATAGCTATTAGCGCCCTAGCTAGTTTTATTTCCATTCTGTCTGTAAGCAAATTTCAGTTCTTTGATATTAATGAAATGAAGTGTTATTTCCGCTGCATCTCTATATTTATGGTTATATGTTTATTCTATTGCGTTCCTGCATAAATCTGGATCAGTGGTATCAGAGCGGTCTGCTTTTTCTCGATCCTTCTTTGCATGTCCCCAACGAGGTCGGGGTATAAGGAGCTAGGGCTTGATCTGGTGGAACCTTTGTAAGATCAGCCTCGCAAACCTTGATGGACGCCCATGGGGGATGAAAAGAAAGATGAGGGAGCAGGAGATCCTATCAAAATATTGCTTGAGGAGGCCCTCGAAAAACAAAGGAATGCGATGATGGACAACTTTGCTCATATCCTTCAACGGCTACCCACCGGCGGCGCATCTGCATCCAGCAACCACTCTGGAGGTGCGAATCCTTTTAAGGTACAAGTAAATTTTGAAATTCCCATATTTGAGGGTCAAATAAAATAGACGCAGATGCCGTAGATAGATGGTTCAATCTGTTAGAAGGATATTTCTCGGTTCATGACTTTTCAGATCGGGAGAAGATTATTTTTGCACTCCTCAAAGCTACCCCCCATGTTAAGGACTGGTGGGAAACCTATTGTGAGAACAAGGACCAGAAAGAACACTCTCTGTTCTTGACCGTACCAACTTGGAATTATTTCCGAGACACCGTCAAAGAACAATACTATCCCGTGGGGAGCTATGAGGACAAGTACATACAATGGACCACGCTGTGACAACAAAGGGATCAAGATGTGCATGAGCTGACGAATTTGTTCCATACCCTACGCACAAAGTTGGGTATCAAAGATTCAGAGAAACATCTAGTTCTAAAGTATCGCAGCTATCTGCACAGATACATTTAGGAGGAAATGGAGTTCCTCGACATCTCCTCGCTTGGTAAGGCATATTGGTATGCTGCCAAGATTTAGCAAAAATTCAAGCAGAAGAAGTGAGACTTTGGATCTGCGAATCAAAAGCAAGGGAAAGGTGCTTCCAAACTGCAGAACAAAGGATAGAGCCAAGGCATGGTGACTAAAGACAACTCATCGAAGCCACAAGAAAATAACAACACTGCAAAGCCAAGGAAGGACACGGGAAAGTGGTGTGAGTTCCATAAGAGCTCCACTCACAACACAAGTGAGTGTCGAGCCAAGCAGTCGCTAGTGGCTGAGATGAGGGCTTCTGAGTCAGATGCATGCTCTGACTCCAAATCAGAACCTGAAAAGGGGAATGAAAAAGGGAAACAGATTATTGATGTAGAGCCCAACGCCACTGTTGCCACTACAAAAATCCAGAAGGAGGAACCGAAAGATCTAGAGGAGGAGGAACGTCTCTTCCACTCCCAGATGTGGGTAAAGGGCTCCCCGGTACAATTCATTGTTGACAATGGAAGCCAAAAGAACCTCATTTCAGTAGACGCCATGAAGCGGTTGGGCTTGCCGACCACAGCTCACCCACATCCATACACCATCGGGTGGCTTCACCAAGGACGAGATCTCCGCGTCAGCCAGCAGTGTCGCCTTCCCTATAGCATCAAGCCCTTCACGGATGAGGTATTATGTGATGTTGCTCCTATTGATGTTTCGGATGTATTATTAGGACAACCATACTTGTGGAAGCGTCATGCTGTGTATGAGTCTCGACCTCGTGCTGTTATTATTACTTTGGGAAATAAGTTGTACAGGATACCAGAGGTACCACCTCCTACGACTATCTCTTTGGTTACTGCAAAACAATGCAATAAGCTCATTTCCCAAACCAGGAAATTCGTTTTCCTGATGATCTGCCCCCAGGGCAAGAAGAAGACTGTGGCCACGACCTCCAGACAGGGCTCCTCTGCACAACAACAACAAATGGATAAGGTTATGGAGGAGTACGGGGACATATTCACCTCACCCACAGGGGTTCCTCTGCACTGTCAGGTCAAGCACCCGATTGATCTGACCCCCGGTGCGCCGCTACCTAATGGACCCATCTATCGGCGCTCTGTTCTGGAGAATGATGAAATCAAGAGACAGATTCAGGAGCTATTGCAGAAAGGTCACATCAGACCAAGTTCATCGCCCTGTGGGAGCCCGATCGTGTTGGTACAGAAGAAGGATGGGACGTGGAGACTCCGTATTGACTATCGGGCGCTGAACAAGATCACTGTCCGGAATAGGTACCCAATCCCACGGATTGATGACCTTCTGGACCAACTCAAAGGTGCAAAATATTTCAGCAAGATCGACCTGAAGTCTGGGTATCACCAGGTACCGATTGAACCCTCCGATGTGTGGAAGACTGCCTTCAAAGCCAAGGAAGGCCTTTTCGAATGGCTAGTCATGCCTTTCGGGTTGACGAATGCTCCCGCCACCTTCATGAGGATGATGGATGACATCTTGCGGCCATTCACCAACTCATTTGTAGTGGTGTACTTGGATGATATTCTGATCTTCAGCCAGACTTGAGAAGAGCACCTTCACCACATCCGACAAGTCCTCCAAACACTGCGGCAACACAAGTTGTGTGCCAATTTGGAGAAGTGCACTTTTGGCATGACCCAGGTTCAATATCTGGGATACATTATCGATGAAAGGGGGGTGCATGTGGATCCAGCCAAGATCCAAGTCATTCGGGATTGGCCAGCCCCAACCACTATAACAGAGCTTCGCAGCTTTCTGGGTCTTGCTAATTTCTATCGGAGGTTCGTGTTGGGATTCTCTCATATCACTTAGCCCTTGAGTCAAGTCACCAAGGGAGGAGCGAGAGCAAAAAAATTTTGGTCGGAACCTCAACAGAAGGCGTTCACAGAACTGAAAAACCGCCTCTGTTCTGCCCCAGTGCTCACTTTACCAGACTTGCAACAGCCATTTGAGATCGAGATAGATGCCTCTGACTATGCTATTGGGGCAGTTCTTACTCAACATGGACATCCAGTGGCATTTCACAGTGAGACATTGTCTGACACAGTTCGCAAGTATCCCACTTATGACAAAGAAATGTATTCCATTGTGCAAGCTTGTCGACAATGGAAGCATTACATTTTGGGGAAGGAAACAATCATCCATATAGACCACTGACCCCTGCAGTTCATACAGACACAAGGGAAGTTGTAGAATGATCGCTGTTGGGTCTTGAAAATTTCATTCATTTCCATTACACTTTCACTATTATGTCCATTATATCACCTCCATTTCACTACTATGTCACTACATTCATCCCACTTCATTATCATTGGGCCACATTTATGTTTTTCCAAACTTTATTAATTCTTAGCCTTTTTAAGTGAATTTGTGGTTAAAAATTAGAAAATAATGTTCATATGCTTATACCTAACAAGTGGGTTGAGATTGTTGACATGTGTAGATCAAAAGGAGACTTCTAGAAGACCCTTATGTGGCACTCTAAGGGCAAATTCGAATTTGGTTGGAGAAGATCATGGGATCAAGAGGATATGTGTCTCATTTCCTTGTTGTATTGAAACTCTAAGAGGATATGTGTCTCATTTCTTAGTTGTGTTGAAACTCTAGAAAGATATGTGTCTTACAATTTCCTATTTTGATTGTAACTCTAAAGATGGAGGGAGAGATTCATGGACTCCCATTAATGAGATAACTCCTCATATTTTGTATAAATAGGAGAAGCTTTCTTCTATCATGAGTAGTGAAAAAATAGTGAAAAATAAGAGAAGGAGAATAGAGAGTGTTTTTTAACAAAGCTTAAGATAGAATGGGATGTAGATTTGTGAGTTTTTTTTAATAAAGAAGTTTTTTGATGTTGTTTTGATTACATCTTCAAGGAGCTAAGGATTACACCAAATTGGTAGCAGAGGGCCCCTGCTATCCAAGGAGGCTTTTACATGTTTTCTAGATAAGTTGTTTTCAATTCTGTTTTGTCATATTTCCTTACTTAGATTTCTTTCTGAAATCATAGCTTTTAGCATTATTTTTCTTGTCATTTTCTTAGATAAAGGATCATCATGATATTGCAGTTAGTCTCTTTCTCAAGCTCTTCCAAAACATCTTTATTAAATGAATGGGATTCAATTGTGATATTTTGAGTTATTAGCATTTCATTTTCTGTTATTTAGCTTTTAGTGTTTACATTATAATTCTTTAGGCAGAGTTAGTAAGAGGGCCAGAAGCTTCTGGTTTCATCCTTTCTAGTAAAGGTGAAATAACCAGTAAAAGCCCCTACTGTCAATCTCTGTATAAGAAATATTTTGTTCACACAATTTTAGATCAGATTCCTCATTATACTGTAATTAGTCTCTTTCACAAGCTCCTCCAATAAACCTTTAATTCACGAATGGGACTAAGTTGTAGTATTGTGAGTTATTGATTGTTTTTCTTCATAGAAGATCCTTATCACATTATGATTAATCTCTTTCAAAAAGCTCTTCCAATAAACCTTTAACTCATGAATGAGATTTAGTTGTAATGTTATAAGTTATTTCAGCATTTCATAGGAGATCCTTACTACATTATAGTAATTTTTTTCTCAAGCTCTTTCAACAAACCTTTATCAAATGAATGAGATTTCACTGTAATTTTTTAAGTTATTGCAATTAGATTAAAAGATCCTCATTATCTTACAACCATTCTTTTTCTTAAAAGCTCTTTCAACATATCAATATTAGATGAAAGAGATTTGGTTGTATCATGTTGAGTTAATTAGCATTTTCTGTTTTGCAATTAGATTAAAAGATCCTCATTATCTTACAATCATTCTTTTTCTTAAAAAGCTCTTCCAACATATCAATATTAGATGAAAAAGATTTGGTTGTATTATGTTGAATTACATTTCATATTCATTTGCAAGCTAGGATATCCATGGATTAGAATGCTCTGTTTTTCATCATTTTTTTAATTAGAGATAGAATTTACAATTGCATTCTGTTTTGAATCTAAGGTTTCTTTTTCTTTTCTTTTTGACATAGATTTGATTTCATCTGTTGAACATAGAGTAGCATACTAATTACTAAAAAGACAACCCCCAAAAACAATAAAAAAAACACATACAACAAAGTAAGGAAGAGGTCACTTAAGCACATATAGTGCACCACACTTCATCAATTTACTAGCCCTGGTTGATAATTTATGTTAGCAATTTAGGAGGCTAAATTGACTACACATTTTGGCGCCGTTGCCGGGGAAGTGTAATTAGGAGACCTTATTTCTTACATCTAAAAAAATAATAATAATTCTTGAGTATGCTCTCCTCCTGCACTTTGTGTGATCTGGAGGATCAGAAAAATGATTGTTATGTAAAAAAAAAAATATAATAATTCTCGAGTATGCTCTCCTCTTGCACTTTGTGTGATCTGGAGGATCAGAAAAAGAATTGTTCTGTAAAAAAAAAAAAAGGGAGACAAAATAAACTTCATAATTTCAATTGATTCAATAAAAAAAAAATGAAAAAAATTCCAATACATTGTTTTGCTTAATGAAATATATGTGTATTTTTAAATTTTTGAAAATATAATATACATAATTTTATTAACAAATCAATTTTAAAAAAAAAAAATTAATTTAAAAAAAAATGACTCATGGAAATAAGACCCACGCATATGCATGAGGCCATTCTTTGGCTTGGCTTTACGTATATATGCAGACCTTCAATCCACACAAAGACCCATACACTGCAATTTAAAAAAAAAATAAACCTTCTCTTTTTCATATTCGTTTTTCCTCAAAAAACAGTTATTAGAAATCATTTTTAAAAAGAATTTGCACACAATGAATGTATATCACATGAAGAAACTGTTGATGAGGAAAAGATTGCAAATTGTTGATGAGAAGAAGATTGCAATTTGCTGATGAAGAGAAGATTACAAATTCAATTGTAGAGACATACAATGGGAGTGTATCTTATGAAGAAATTGCTGATGAAGAGAAGATTTTAGACTGTTGATGAAGAAAAGATTGTAGATTCCATTGCAAGAAATTGGAATGAGGAAGAGCAATCTGAACTTCTCTGTAAGATACAAGCCATTACACTTCAAAACCTGCAAAATAAAAACAAATCAAACCACAAATAATTGTCAGAAAATGAAATGCGTAATTGTCAAAAACACCCGATCTTAAAACGAATTTTATGAGCAAACCAGGACGAATTAGAAAAAACTAAAACATAGGTTTTTTCGGGAACGGGGTGAATTAAGTAATTGTATAAGAACTTTCTGAAATTCGCAGCCATTTGGGAGAAATTTAGGGTTCTTTGGAGCACTAATTTGCAGTGTGTGTGAGAGAAAAATGTTTTTTTTTTTAATTATGAAAACAGTCACAGTTTTATAAAATTCAATTTTGAGAAATAATCAAGGAACAAATTTCCTTATTTGAAGGAAAATGTGGCAGAATTCATGTGTGGTGGCACATTATGAGTGACAAATGGATTATTTGAGGCAAACACATTATCACATGTGCATCAAATGCAAGCTATATAAATTGAAAAAGACTCTGCCTTCATCTCCTTCATAGTTAGGAATTTGACTTTAGAAATTTCAAGTATTTTATTTTTATCTTGCATGAAAGAGACATTGGCATGACTTTGTTTCAAAAATATTCATAAGGACAATTATTTCATCCATGCTTTATTTCATTAAAAAAAAAAAAAAAATAATAATAATAATACAAAAAAAAAAAATTGAATCAATGAAATGAATAAGTTATTTGCTCACTTTTCTGAAGGTATTGATTAATTTTGGACTGATGATGAAAGATGAATGACTAACTTTTTATTCAAGATTTTTAGCAGCTGAAAAAAACCTCATTGTTCAAATCAGCTTAACTTTCTCATACAAAATCAGATTTTGATGATTTAAGTATCATTGGAAAGGTCTTAACAAGATCTACACAGTGAAAAATCCATCATTAGAGTTTGAAAAGGTAAATAATGAAATAAATTGCTGAAAAAAAAAGTAACATTCAACTTGAGGCACTAATTCCAAAACATGTATAAATTCTTTTGATTTTTCCTTTGAACTTGTTTCATTAATACAAATTCTTAGTTTTGTGTGTAAATATCATAACTAGAGAGATTGATCATCTATCTCTTTTGATAATCTTACATTCCATTGCAGAAGAAGTATTAGTTTTTTTTGCAGGTTCCAGGAGGAAAGACAAATGACTACAAGATAATGGTGTCTCTCTAAGAAACCAATTTGTTTCATAAGAGGATGATCAGCAACAAAGAGGAAATATGCTGATGCAAAATCAGATCCAAACACTTGAAAAACTTTCAGATACTATTGTTTCCATCACATCCATACCTCATAATAAACCATTCACCTCATTTCACTTCATATTTTCCATTTACATTCACATCCACTTTCCATTTCTTTTTGTCCATTCATAACCCACAAATAAAAGCAAGAGGCTCATTCACATGCTTATTTCCCATTTCCATTTCTACTCTCCATTGCCATCTTCCATTTTAATCTTCCATTTCTTGTCATTTTCATTCCGCAAATAAGCCCTGCTTCAATGCAAATTATTGAGTCCATAGTCCTTTGAGTCTAAGTTCTTTGTAAAAACACCTTGAGGCTTGCATGCCTTAATGGCAAGTTCTCATGCTGACAAACAATGAGAATACATTAATGTCTCATGTTCGTCAGATCTTCTAGGTGACTCGACATTAGAAAAATCATTCGTACCTAGCAAGATGTGTTTGGGCATCTTGACTCTCATTGTCATCAATGGTGAGAGTTCTCGTGTTGACTAGTGGCATCCATTAATGGCCACTAAGTCAACAATTTCCTACTATGTTTGACATCAGAACATATTTTCACATAGTAGGAATTGTGCCAATGAGTTTTGAAGACATGAAGACTATTATTTTCAGCATTTTGGAGCAGATTTAGCAAGTTTTAGTAGGAGCAATAAAAAGTCATCTTATCTCTTTATCCATGACTCCTCTTGTTCAACCACTTGAAGAAGAATATGATCAGAATTTTGCAGCCACCACACATACAACTCATCCATTCCAAAGGGTAAGTTAATGTACGTCATTTTCTAACTTTTGACCATAGAATTCCATAAAAAAGCTAGAATGATAATTGTTGGAAAAACATTTATCTTCATCATTTCATAAAAATTGTCAATACCATCAGTTGGGGGGGGAATACATTTCATCCTCATATCTTACCATGTCCATATCATACTCAGGAGCTCACATACTTCCAACATATATTAACTATTACATTGTTATTATGAGCATACAATGGCTTTTCAAAAAAAATGCTTAAAAGATAAATTAGATACAGACAAAATCATGGTTGTCACACAAGAACCAACCATCATGCAATCCAATAAAGATATACTTTGCAAAAATAATCAAAATATCATTATGCAAAGTTCAAAGTGGTTGTAACACAAGAACCAATCATGTTGCAATTCAAGTAAAACACTTTGCAGAAATATGAAGTTATTAGATGATATCATGTAAAGTTAAGCCAAAACTCAAAGATCAAAAGAGTCAATGTAATATATATTGCATGAGGACATGCAATAACTTTAGTTGGGGGGTATGTTGGGTCTTGAAAATGTCATTCATTTCCATTACACTTTCACTATTATGTCCATTATATCACCTCCATTTCACTACCATGTCACTACATTCATCCCACTTCATTATCATTGGGCCACATTTATGTTTTTCCAAACTTTATTAATTCTTAGCCTTTTTAAGTGAATTTGTGGTTAAAAATTAGAAAATAATGTGCATATGCTTATACCTAACAAGTGGGTTGAGATTTTTGACATGAGTAGATCAAAAGGAGACTTCTAAAAGACCCTTATGTGGCACTCTAAGGACAAATTCGAATTTGGTTGGAGAAGATCATGGGATCATGAGGATATGTGTCTCATTTCTTTTTTGTATTGAAACTCTAAAAGGATATGTGTCTCATTTCTTAGTTGTGTTGAAACTCTAGAAAGACATGTGTCTTATCATTTCCTATTTTGATTGTAACTCTAGAGATGGAGGGAGAGATTCATGGACTCTCATTAATGAGATAACTCCTCATATTTTGTATAAATAGGAGAAGCTTTCTCCTATCATGGGTAGTGAAAAAATATTGAAAAATAGGAGAAGGAGAGAAAGGAATAGAGATTCTTTTGTAAAAAAGCTTAAGATGGAATGGGATGTAGATTTGTGAGTTTTTTTTAATAAAGAAGTTCCTTAATGGTGTTTTGATTACAATTTTAAGGAGCTAAAGAAGGATTACACCAAATTGGTAGCAGAGGGCCCCTGCTATCCAAGGAGGCTTCTACATGCTTTCTAGATAAGTAGCTTTTAATTATGTGTTGTTAGCTTTTAATTCATGTCTTGCATTATTTGTTTAACTTACAAATCCTCATGATGTTATAGTTAGTCCTTTCTTAAAGTTTTTGCAACATATCTCTATTCATGGAATGGATTTAATTGTGACATCTTGAGTTACCAGCACTTTAGTTTTTTTTGTTGTTATTTAGATTAAAAGATCCTTATTATCTTACAACCATTATTTTTCTTAAAATATCTTCCAAAATATCAATATTAGATGAAAGAGATTTGGTTGTATTATGTTCAGTTAATTAGCATTTTCTGTTTTGCAATTAGATTAAAAAATCCTCATTATCTTAAAACCATTCTTTTTCTTAAAAAAACTCTTCCAACATATCAATATTAGATTAAAGAGATTTGGTTGTATTATGTTGAGTTAATTAACATTTTTTGTTTTGCAATTAGATTAAAAGATCATCATTATCTTACAACCATTCTTTTTCTTAAAAGCTCTTCCAACATATCAATATTAAATGAAAGAGATTTGGTTGTATTATATTGAGTTAATTAGCATTTTCTGTTTTGCAATTATATTAAAAGATCCTCATTATCTTACAACCATTATTTTTCTTAAAAGCTCTTCCAACATATCAATATTAGATGAAAGAGACTTGGTTGTATTATGTTGAGTTACATTTCATGTTTATTTACAAGCTAGGATATCCATGGATTAGAATGTTTTGTTTTTCACCATTTTCCTAATTAGGGATAGAATTTACAATTACACTCTGTTTTGAGTCTAAGGTTTCCTTTTATTTCCTTTTTGACATAGATTTGATTTCATCTTTTGAACATAAGTACTAAAAAGACAAAACCCTCAAAACCATCAATAAAATCATACAACAAAGTAAGGAAGAAGTCACTTAAGCACATATAGTGCACCACACTTCATCAGTTTACTAGCTCTGGTTGATAATTTATGTTAGCAATTTAGGACACTAAATTGACTACACATTTTGGCATCGTTGCTGGGGAAGTGTAACTAAGTAGCTTTATTTCTCACGTCTAAAAAAAAAATTAATAATTCTTGAGTATGCTCTCCTCCTGCACTTTGTGTGATCTGGAGGATCAGAAAAATGATTGTTATGTAAAAAAAAAAATTAATAATTCTTGAGTATGCTCTCCTCCTGCACTTTGTGTGATCTGGAGGATCAGAAAAAGAATTGTTATGTGAAAAAAAAAAAAAAGGAGACAAAATAAAACTTCATCATTTCAATTGATTCAACAATTTAAAAAAAAAAATTGTTTTCATGAAAAACTTTGATTTCAATAAATTGTTTTGTTTAATGAATATATATGTGTATTTTTAAAATTTTTGAAAATATAACATACATAATTTTATTAACAAATCAATTAAAAAAAAAAAAAAAAATCTCATGGAAATAATACTCACGCATACGCATGAGGCCATTCTTTGGCTTGGCTTTACACATATATGCAGACCTTCAATCCACACAAAGACCCATGCACTGCAATTTAAAAAAAAAAAAAAAAAAACTTTCTCTTTTTCATATTCGTTTTTCCTCAAACAACAGTTATTAGAAATCATTTAAAAAAAATTGCACACAATGAATGTATATCACATGAAGAAATTGTTGATGAGGAAAATATTGCAAATTGTTGATGAGAAGAAGATTGCAATTTGCTGATGAAGAGAAGATTACAAATTCAATTGTAGGGACATACAATGGAAGTGTATCATATGAAGAAATTGCTGATGAAGAGAAGATTTCAGACTGTTGATGAAGAGAAGATTGTAGATTCCATTGCAAGTAATTGGAATGAGAAAGATCAATCTAAACTTCTCTGTGAGATACAAGCCATTACACTTCAAAACCTGCAAAATAAAAACAAATCAAACCACAAGTAATTGCCAGAAAACGAAATGCGTCATTGTCAAAAACACCCGATTTTAAAACGAATTTTCTGAGCAAACCAAGACGAATTAGAAAAAAATAAAACATGGGTTTTTTCAGGAACGGGGTGAATTAGGTAATCTTGTAAGAACTTTCTGAAATTCGCAGCCATTTGGGAGAAATTCAGGGTTCTTCGGAGCACTAATTTGCAGTGTGCGTGAGAGAAAAATGTTTTTTTTTATGAAAACAGTCACGGTTTTATAAAATTCAATTTTGAGAAATAATCAAGGAACTGATTTCCTTACTTGAGGGAAAATGTGGCAGAATTCATGTGTGGTGGCATATGATGAATGACAAATGGATTATTTGAGGCAAACACATTATCACATGTGCATCAAATGCAAGTTGTATAAATTGAAAAGGACTCTGCCTTCATCTCCTTCATAGTTAGGAATTTGACTTTAGAAATTTCAAGCTTTTTATTTTTATTTTGCATGAAAGAGGCATTGGCATGAATTTGTTTCAAAAATATTCATAAGGACAATTATTTCATCCATGCTTTATTTCATTTAAAAAATAAAAATAAAAATAAAAATAAAAAATTCAAAAAAATAAAAAAAAATAAAAAAAATTTGAATCAATGAAATGAATAAGTTATTTGCTCACTTTTCTGAAGGTATTGATTAATTTTGGACTGATGATGAAAGATGAATGGCTAACTTTTTATTCAAGATTTTTAGCAGCTGAAAAACCTCATTGTTCAAATCACCCTAACTTTTTCATACAAAATCAGATTTTGATGATTTAAGTATCGTTGGAAAGGTCTCAACAAGATCTATACAATGAGAAATTCATCATTAGAGTTTGAAATGGTAAATAATGAAATAAATTGCTGAAAAGAAGCAACATTCAACTTGAGGCACTAATTCCAAAACAGGTATAAATTCTTTTGATTTTTCCTTTGAGAACTTGTTTCATTAATACAAATTCTTAGTTTTGTGTGTAAATATCATAACTAGAGAGATTGATCACCTCTCTCCTTTGATAATCTTACATTCCATTGTAGAAGAAGTATTAGTTTTTTTTGCAGGTTTCAGGAGGAAGGACAAATGACTAAAAGAGAATGGTGTCTCTCTAAGAGACCAATTTGTTTCATAAGAGGATGATCAGCAACAAAGAGGAGGAAATATGCTGATGCAAAATCAGATCCAAACACTTGAAAAACTTTCAGATACTATTGTCTCCATCACATCCATACCTCATAATAAACCATTCACCGCATTTCACTTCATATTTTCCATTTACATTCACATCCACTTTCCATTTCTTTTTGTTCATTCATAACCCACAAATAAAAGCAAGAGACTCATTCACATGCTTATTGCCCATTGCCATTTCTACTCTCTATTGCCATCTTCCATTTTAATCTTCCATTTTTTGTCATTTTCATTCCGCAAATAAGCCCTGCTTCAATGAAAATTATTGAGTCCATAGTCCTTTGAGTCTAAGTTCTTTGTAAAAACACCCTGAGGCTTGCATGCCTAAATAGCAAATTCTCACGCTGACAAACAATGAGAATACATTAATGTCCTTTGTTCGTCAGATCTTCTAGGTGTCTCGACACCAGCAAAATCATTCGTACCTAGCAAGATGTGTTTGGGCATCTTGACTCTCATTGTCATCAATGGTGAGAGTTATTGTGTTGACTAGTGGCATCCATTAATGGCCACTAAGTCAACAATTTCCTACTATGTTCGACATCAGAACATATTTTCACATAGTAGGAATTGTGCCAATGAGTTTTGAAGACATGAAGACTATTATTTTCAGCATTTTGGAGCAGATTCAACAAGTTTTAGTAGGAGCAATAAAAAGTCATCTTATCCCTTTATCCATGACTCCTCTTGTTCAGCCACTTGAAGAAGAATATGATCAGAATTTTGCAGCCACCACACATACAACTCATCCATTCCAAAGGGTAAGTTAAGGTACGTCATTTTCTAACTTTTGACCATAGAATTCCATAAAAAGCTAGAATGATAATTGTTGGAAAAACATTTCTCTTCATCATTTCATAAAATTGTCAATACCATCAGTTGGGGGGGGAATACATTCATCTTCATATCTTACCATGTCCATATCATACTCAGGAGCTCACATACTTCCAACATATATTAACTATTAAATTATTATTATGAGCATACAATGGCTTTTCAAAAAAAATGCTTAAAGGATAAATTGGATATAAACAAAATCATGGTTTTCACACAAGAACCAACCAACATGCAATCCAATAAAGATATACTTTGCAAAAATAATCAAAATATCATTATGCAAAGTTCAAAGTGGTTGTAACACAAGAACCAACCATGTTGCAATTCAAGTAAAACACTTTGCAGAAATATGAAGTTATTAGATGATATCATGCAAAGTTAAGCCAAAGCTCAAAGATCAAAAGAGTCAATGTAATATATATTGCATGAGGACATGCAATAACTTCAGTTTGGGGTATGTTGGGTCTTGAAAATGTCATTCATTTCCATTACACTTTCACTATTATGTCCATTATATCACCTCCATTTTACTACTATGTCACTACATTCATCCCACTTCATTATCATTGGGCCACATTTATGTTTTTACAAACTTTATTAATTCTTAGCCTTTTTAAGTGAATTTGTGGTTAAAAATTAGAAAATAATGTGCATATGCTTATATCTAACAAGTGGGTTGAGATTGTTGACATGTGTAGATCCAAAAGAGACTTCTAGAAGACCCTTATGTGGCACTCCAAGGACAAATTCGAATTTGGTTAGAGAAGATCATGTGATCAAGAGGATATGTGTCTCATTTCCTTGTTGTATTGAAACTCTAAGAGAATATGTGTCTCATTTCCTTGTTGTATTGAAACTTTAAAAGGATATGTGTCTCATTTCTTAGTTGTGTTAAAACTCTAGAAAGACATGTGTCTTGTCATTTCCTATTTTGATTGTAACTCTAGATATGGAGGGAGAGATTCATGGACTCCCATTAATGAGATAACTCCTCATATTTTGTATAAATAGGAGAAGCTTTCTCCTATCATGGGTAATGAAAAAGTAGTGAAATAGGAGAAGGAGATAAAAGGAATAGAGAGTCTTTTGTAACAAAGCTTAAGATGGAATGGGATGTAGATTTGTGAGTTTTTTTTAATAAAGAGGTTCTTTGATGCTGTTTTGATTACATCTTCAAGGAGCTAAGGATTATACCAAATTGGTAGCAGAGGGCCCCTGCTATCCAAGGAGGCTTTTGCATGTTTTCTAAATAAGTTGTTTTCAATTCTGTTTTGTCATATTTCCTTACTTAGATTGCTTTCTAAAATCATAGCTTTTAGCATTATTTTTCATGTCATTTGCTTAGATAAATGATCCTCATGATATTGCAGTTAGTCTCTTTCTCAAGTTCTTCCAAAACATCTTTATTAAATGAATGAGATTCAATTGTGATATTTTGAGTTATTAGCATTTCATTTTCTGTTATTTAGTTTTTAGTGTGTACATTATATTTCTTTAGGCAGAGTCAATAAGAGGGCCAGAAGCTTCTGGTTTCATCCTTTCTAGTAAAGGTGAAATAACCAGTAAAAGCCCCTATTGTCAATCTCTGTATAAGAAATATTTTTCTCACACAATTTTAGATCAAATTCCTCATTATACTGTAATTAGTCTCTTTCACAAGCTCTTCCAATAAACCTTTAATTCACGAATGGGACTAAGTTGTAGTATTGTGAGTTATTGATTGTTTTGCTTCATAGAAGATCCTTATCACATTATGATTAATCTCTTTCAAAAAGCTCTTCCAATAAAACTTTAACTCATAAATGAGATTTAGTTGTAATTTTATAAGTTATTTCAGCATTTCATAGGAGATCCTTACTACATTATAGTAATCTTTTTCTCAAGCTCTTCCAACAAACCTTTATCAAATGAATGAGATTTCACTATAATGTTTTAAGTTATTACAATTAGATTAAAAGATCCTCATTATCTTACAACCATTCTTTTTTTTAAAAGTTCTTCCAACATATCAATATTAGATGAAAGAGATTTGGTTGTATCATGTTGAGTTAATTAGCATTTTCTGTTTTGAAATTAGATTAAAAGATCCTCAGTATCTTACAATCATTCTTTTTCTTAAAAATCTCTTCCAACATATCAATATTAGATGAAAAGGATTTGGTTGTATTATGTTGAGTTAAATTTCATGTTCATTTGCAAGCTAGGATATCCATGGATTAGAATGTTCTGTTTTTCATCATTTTCTTAAGTAGAGATAGAATTTACAATTGCATTCTGTTTTGAGTCTAAGGTTTCTTTTTCTTTTATTTTTGACATAGATTTGATTTCATCTGTTGAACATAGAGTAGCATACTAATTACTAAAAAGACAAAACCCCCCAAAACAATTAAAAAAACACATACAACGAAGTAAGAAAGAGGCCACTTAAGCACATATAGTGCACCACACTTCATCAGTTTACTAGCTCTGGTTGATAATTTATGTTAGCAATTTAGGACGCAAAATTGACTACACAATCGCCATCAGAAGTGGTCCACATGTCTGCAACAATTTCATTTGAACATCAAGTACAAGAAGGGTAGCACCAATCATGTTGCAGATTGCCTCAGCCGACCACCGATCATGGCGCTCACCATTGTGCTCAACTCTTGTGGGCACGAGACTTCTGATTGGCCGCTTCTCTATGAGAGTGACCCAGAATTTGGCCACACTTACAAGGCACTCTTGGGGGGTACGCAAGTTTCAAATTTTCACCTCCAAGATGCAATTTTATGTCACATGGGACACCTTTGTGTTCCTTCAAGCGAGCATGCCAAGATGATATGGGAAGCACACTACAGTCGAGTCGCTGGGAATTTCGGGGTTGAGAAAACAGTAGCAATCCTGCAAAAGTATTTCTATTGGCTGAACCTTCGAAAGGATGTCGAGAAGCACATCAGATCCTGCACTGCTTGTGCCATTGCCAAACCAACCATCAAGAAGCAAGGCCTATATACTCCTCTACCTACCCCTAGTCGCCCTTGGGAATCCATCTCCATGGATTACATGTCGGGTCTGCCTTCTACTAAGCAGGGAAATGACTATGTTTTCGTGGTCGTCGACAGATTCTCAAAGATGGCCATTATGGCGGCCTGCAAGAAGAATATCCCAGTAGAAGCCACTGCTAAACTCTTCTTTGAACGAGTGTGGGTGCACTTTGGGATCCCACAGTCTATAATATTAGATCGGGATAGTAGGTTCCTCATCACATTTTGGTCCAGCCTCTGGTCAATGTTGGATACCAATCTCACCAAGTCCACAGCTTTCCATCCCCAAACAGATGGCCAGACAGAGGTCGTCAACATAATGATTGTACACATTCTGTGCATGTACAATTAAAAGCATCCATGCACATGGGACAAGAGCCTCCCCTATGTACAACATAGTTATAATCGGGCTCTCCACAGTTCAATCGGCCATAGCCCCTTTCAGGTGGGCTTGGGATTCCAACCACTATGTCCCATTGACATAGCCATGCCATTTGCAGCTGCTTAGGCCAATTCAGCTCATGTCCAGTCTGAAGTTGACAAAGCAAGTAGCTTCATCGAGTGCATTCAACACATCCGCCAATAGGTTCATGATATGTTGGACAGAGCCAATGCCAAGTACAAGCAATGCCATGATCAACACCTGGTGCCACACAACTTCTAGGTGGGCGACAAAGTATGGCTACATTTGCAGAAGGAGCGCCTCACTGGACCCTACCGCAAGCTTTTCCCGCTCCGATATGGGCCGTACACCATCACCAAGGCTGTAGGGAACAATGCCTTCGAGCTCATTATTCCACCATTCCTTGGTCTGCACCCAATCTTCAATGTGGATCGCCTTCGTCCTTACTTCCCACCTCTACTGGACACCTCGGACATTGCAGAACAACTCACACCAATAGAGTTAAATCCAGACTGCATGGAATAGGCCACCACGGATTGTATCATGGACATGCAAATCAAGAAAACTCGCCAACAGAAGATCCAACTATATTGGGTTGTCAAAGCTGGCCAACTCCTGCACCAAGGAAAGTGGTTCACCAGGGACCAAGCTCAGCAGAAATTTCCCCATCTCATGGAGGAACTTAACGTAATGGGGACCATTGCTTCCTAAAGGGGGAGGAATGATCCAGGTGGATATTGGTGGTCACTCGCCTATTCCACTTGGGGCTCCACCATTGTCTCTTTCAGTTTTTCAGTTTCAGCACAGTTTACTATTTTTAGCAGTTTTTTGGGTCCTAAACTTCCGAAGCCGTTTTGAGGCCCTAAACGAACTTTTTTGGGAAAACGTAGAGCAACATTAGTCCATGGATCAATGTTTCTTGTTCCAAATTTGTAGTCCTCGGATAGATCTTTCTAACGAGGTATGATACGCGTCAAACGGAAATCGTATGCCAAAGTTACACCCCTGGGAAGTTGAAACACCAATTTACCCAAACGAGGCCCATAGTTTTGGCGCTTCATCTCCTAGGGTTAGGGTTTTGGCTGTTTAGGATTTCTCATTGTTTCTAAATGATAAATAGGCCCTTGAGCCTCATTGTAACTCAGTTCAGAGGCCTGTAGCCACCACATCTCTTCTCAGAGATAGCTACTAGCGCCCTAGCTAGTTTTATTTCCATTCTGTCTGTAAGCAAATTTTAGTTCCTTGATATTAATGAAATGAAGTGTTATTTCCACTGAATCTCTGTATTTATGGTTATATGTTTATCCTGTTGTGTTCCTGCATAAATCTGGATCATCCCATGCTCGAACTAAGAATAACAAGAGTTCTATTTGTTGCTTCATTCCCGACAATTTGAAGTACTTAAGTAGTCCACAATTTCTTAGGGCTCTTACAGTTCCTGGATCATTCAAGGCAATCATATATTATTCTTCATTTTCTCTTTCCCTCCATGTAATCGTCATTATAATCCAATGGAAACCTGAAATTCAACCATAAGCCATTAGATTCCATTCATTACAAAAAAAACTTGGAAAATTTTGGGCACAACATGAAAATCAAAAACTTGAACTGCGCCCAATGCACTCCTTGGGTTGAGACAGTGCATTGCACATGCATGTACCCTTCACTATACCTACTATGCAATGTAGGTTTCGACATTTAGGGGTGTGTTGCACTCATTTTGGGCAGAATTTACCCTAGGGACCTCAAAACCCTAAAAATTTGCAAATAATGGAAATGAAATGAATACTAAAAGGAAGAGGAGGTTCATGGCACTAACCTGGATCAAACGGCGATGAAATATGTCCACAGAAATGACCGCAATCAACGATTGAGGTTCGGGGGGAAAATCAGGTTCAGAGCTCCAAAATGAAAATGGTAACTATGGAATGGTAAAAATGAATAGTGAAACTACTTTTTATAGTCATTTAATTGTTTGCAAGTTAAATTTATTGATATGACTATAGTTTTATTATGTTTTTATCATGAAACATGTATTTTTAATCCATTTGATGTTGTTTTGAACAGGAAATACAATTGATGAACAGATTAGTCATGCATATTTATTCAAAGAATGAATTGACCAGAAAGCATAATTTTTCTCCTTGTTTTTCGAGCTTTGTTAAAAACGAAAAAGGATTAGAAGCGCACTTTTATCTCTTTTCTGAGATTCGATAATAGCGAAAAAGGAAATCTTGGAGTCTTCTTTCAGCTATTTTCAGACTCTAATAATGTGAAAATACTTTCGAGCACTTGTCTTTTCGAGCTCGTTAAAGTAAATGAATCGATATCTGCTCAGTATAAGTTTAACCCTTTTCCGGACTGAGATAGATTATTTACGAAAAAGGAATACCTTGGTTAAACATGACCAAAGAGGTTCTCTCAGATATTATTTTACTCTTTTTTGGATCTGAGTGACAAATTTACGAAAAAATTACTTTTGGAGTTCTCTTTCGTCCTCTTTTTCAAATTCTCTAAATATGAAAAAGGACTGGGCTATCATTGTCGTTAAGCTCGTTAAAACATAAAATAGCAACCGGCTTGTTGATCATGGCAAGAGTCGAGTTTCATTCATCGCTAGACTCATTAAATTATTAAATAGTGATACTTTATTTGCCCGAAGGGTTGAATTATAGATCAAGAAAATGTTATCCTCCTCAAACTTGTTAAAAAATAAAGAGGTACTAGTTGACATATGACTGGGGAAAATTTGGAAAAAAGTAAGCAAATTTTCTTTTTGGTAGCAAGTCACTCTTGAACATGACACTTCTTTCACTCCATGTCCGTGACTGTTTGGGTTGGGTAATCATCTTGACGGTTCATTTACACCTATGGTTAATCATAGCTTCACTTTGGTTTTGGGTCAATGCTACCAGCTCATCACAATGTCACCGATATGTTCAAGAGAAGTCATCTAGTGATTAAAAACTCATCTTTATGCAATACTCATAAACCTTCATTTTCATGACCGTCATCCCTGAAAATTTCTATATCAAGTCATACCCTTGTCTCCGAAATTAGTAACTCTTGTTTTCAATAAGGTGAATTCCTGTTGACGACAAATAAATATCCAGAAAGTTCACTTAGAAACATCAGATTCCAGTACCATGAGGCTTGTTACAGCATCGACAAGATCCTCGCTTCCAGACCTTTGACCGAAAGATTTTGTTTGGCATTTGACATCAAATAATCTATTCACGCCTTACGAAATGTATTGCAGTACGTTGAGGGCCATTGAAATTAATGGTGGTTCTCTCGCATTTGTTAACAGCTCACATCATTGGCTGGTAATAAAACAATTTTTTTCCATGTTTGATGACAAATCATATATTCACATGGCTAGACTTGTACCTGAATGATTGAGTGAATGAGATAAGAAGACCTCGGATCTAGTTTCAGTCGTCCAGGTTGTGATTTTAGGATTTTTGTACACATCATCTGTATGATGACCTTACATATAGATTGTCATCCAAACATGGGCCTATATCTGTAGGCATGTCTCCATCTAGTCAACATTCTAATGAAGACGACTTTCTGAATTATGTACATGTTATTAGATTGTTTTATGTGTTGAATATGGGAATGCCTACCCTCAGCAATTATGATCAAAAGAGGATATATCATGATGTAATGTATTGTAATATTGATGCAAGTGACTACTCCACTTCGTTTTTATACTCATCACAGTGTAAAGCATCTCAATCAAAAGTTCTTATTATTTGGATCTCATGCTTTAGGGGGCAATTGTTATAGGTCAATTTGGGCACCATTCCAAATGACCTGGTTAACTAGACATCATCTCCACGACCAATGATCAAGGGTCTATCATGCCCTATAATTTCAGTTGTTACATTCCCTAAGACAAGAAACAAGAAAAATCAAGCAAGACTTTCATCAAGCAAAGGTTTCCATGGTTTGAAGCTTATTATATAGCATATGAGAGCTCACCAACGCAGGCTATAAGGGGCCTAAGTGCATTGCATATGCAGGTAGCCCCATGCAAGGTTGCTCTGCAAAGGACTTCCTGACTTTCACAGGTGCATTGGTCACATTGGGAGAGAAATTCTCATTGTTCCGGAATCTCCAATTGGCCAGTGTCTTCTAGAAGAGTTACATGTGTCAAGCTTCGGATCCAAGTGTCCATTTGACATCTACATGACTGGAAACATGTCTTGCCTATTTTTGGAAAGTTATTGATTGCAAAACAACCTACAATTCATCTATAAATTGAGCACAGATCTAAGTACTTGAGGAGGAAGAATTTGAGTAGAGAAATGCTGGAGAATTTTCAATTGAGAGCTAGATTTGTGAAGCTACTGCTGGAGAGATTTTTACTGTGATGAGGCTTGGGAACATTGCTATAAGGTCACTTCAAATCATTCACCAGGTTATAACCTCTTCTTCTATCATCAATAAAGAGTACTGCTTATTTTTCTCTATATGCATCTGTATTGATTTTGATTTTCCATATTGTAAGATCTTGGTTGATGTATATGGTTTATGATTTACTGATTTAGCTAACTAGCTTGAATAGATATCTATATTATTTCATCTTCTACTATTTCATTGTTCTTTCTTGCAGGAAGCATTCAACTCACAAATTTCTTGAATTTGAAGCTGCAACAGAAGCGATAGAAGGAGCCATTTGGAAGAGACTGAACAAGTAAGCCTCCAATCCTCTCTGTGTATCTGTTCTGAGTTAGGAGAAATAATCGTATAGTCTTTCACCTATTGTTCTAGACTAACAACTATCTAGGGAAGCGTTATTTATCCGTAATTCACAATTATGGTCCAACAGTCAGGAAGAAATATTGTTGAGAAAATGAAAGTCTTGCACCTTGGGTGAAACACCCTTATTTCATTTAAGTTTTTAATTTGATTTTCCCTAGAATTATTGTTTTCATGAACACAATTGGTATAATATTTTCATTTACCTTAGATTTCAATTGATATCGCTATGTCAATTGGTGACCTGGGTTCATATGGAGCAATATTTTGTGCAAATGGGCATGTATTTTTGAGAAGGTGTCATTAGAGTTTGCTTGGTACTTTTCCCAATTTGTAACAATTTTTTTTTGCAAGTGGTGTTAGTTAAGCAACAATCCCTCCTTGGAGTAGTCTACTATCAGGGGGGAAATGTTGACTATTAAGGTTATTAAGTGAAATTAGCACAGTCTCACCAATAATAGTAAAGAGCAAGACGAAATACATCATTATTGGTTGGTATTTGCATGCAGCAACAATACCATGAGTAGTTTCATTTGTATCAGTTTCCTCTTAATTGGTACAGAAGATGCATTAGAAGAGATAGTGATTCAGCCAGGAAGATACAGTGTCCAAAACTAGAGGTTTATTAAAAAATAAGTATACTTTCATGGGGAACATGTCGCACAGACCCAGTTTATAGAGAAGCAACAACTAGTAACCCTTGAAGAGAAGTATACAGAGTAGAATGCATAGAAGCAGCTAGACCCTTGTTCATTGACAATGAGTGGTTGCATGGGGGAGGAAAGGAATATTTTTTCCCTTTTCCATTGATGTCAAATAGGGATAGAATCTTATTGGAGAATCTTTGATGGCCCATTCAGAGGAGAGAAATCCATTGTTGGCTCATGCTAGGAGAAGTGTGGAAGCAACATAAGGATTGGCCAAAGAAGTGGAGATGTGATGAGTTATTTCCATGAATTCCAAAGGAGGAGATTGTAAGACAATTGGCATTGTCTAGATGGCTAGTGGTAGCAAGTGTGTTTGCATTAATGTCAACAATCATGATGGGAGATATGTTGGAAAAGTTGGAATTTTCAGTTTACTAGTGAAAGCAAGAGTGTTAGCATTCATGTACACTATCCTAGATGTGATGGTAACTGGGATAACATTGATGTGCTTGATGTTTCAAGATCAGGGGGAGTCCCATGGTTGGTGTAGTATCCTGTAAAGAATCATCATAGTAGCAAGCTTATTGGAGAAGCCATAAAATGATGGCTATGATAGTTGGGAGTCCCATAATTTGGAGGATATTTTTCCTTAAGATATCATCTGATATAATCTTGGAGATAGCACAATTAGTTAGTTCTCGGAAAAATCCTTGCAACGGTATGTGAAAGTTTGCAAATGGCCTCCTAGATCAGGATCTATAGTCAGTTGAAGTTTGCATACAAAAAAATTCATTCATTGGGACTTGGGAATATTTTAAGCCCAGGTCAAGCCTAGCCAGAAGTCGAGCCTAGTCGGAGGTCAGGGCTATATAGCAGAGTTAGCAGGAGAGCATCCTGACCCCCTAACTCCCGACCTATATGGGACCAGCTCTTAGTCGATACTAGTCAGTATTCGGGACCAATTAGAGGTTGGGTGTTACACAAAATTTTTTCACCGTCCCTACAATCCCTCGCCTTGCATATTGGATGGTCTTTCCCGTGACCTGTGTGCAGTGTCATATTTTTCAAACACCTTCATTTCATCCTTCTGCATAAGGACATGATTTCTCCTGTTGAAAATTTCCTCAGAGAGCACTGAAAAACCTATGTTTTGGCTTTGGCGCGGGTAGCCAGTTCACCCCTCGCGCCAATAGGGAGGATGTACACTAGAGGCCACGCCAGCTGGCACTCTGTCTCTTTGTTGTACCCACACCAGCCTTTTTGGGAATGTTCTTTAACAAATTGGATGTAGAAGTTTCCTTTAACCACCTCAATAATAACTCATTGCAAGTGGTTAAACTCGATAAGCCATGAATCTCTTCCTTTAGGAAATGGTTGATGGAAAATTATTGGAGGATAGGACTCCCCCCATGATTATACGAATCCTAACCTCTCCTTCTCCCTCTATATAAACCAGCCTTCTCTCTTTACAAAAGCTAGAGCTGAACATATAGCCAAGAAGCTAAACTCGGAGAAAAGACATTATAGCTGAGTAATCTTTATAGAGAAGGTTGAACCAAGGAGGATCACGTAGAGAGAGCCTCGTCTGAATTCCTGATGAGCTTTGTGAGACGTGATCCACTAGAACCTTGTTGGAGAAGATCACAACGTCGAAGCATGGTTGTACCCTTCCTTCTTTAAATTAATATACTCAACTATGATCTTGATTCTATCTTTGTGTTATGTATATTTGACGCATTGGATTTAGTCTTCTTCAACTGACTGAGCTATAGATGTGAATAGTATGTTGTGTATAGTATTCATTTCTTGTGTATGTGTAGGTATCTAGGCGTGAGAATGAGTAGATTGTGACATGCCGAACCAGGAGCGAGAGGTAACCATTCTTCTGGGCGACACAACAACGTAGGACTTCTGGTGAGTTACCTGTCAAGTCTTTGTCCATTTGTTAGCTAAGAATAGATGTCATAGCATGTCTTCTTTGTGGCTAGACCCACTCTAGGGCTAGTGGGATCACCTCTGTCAGTAGAGGGGATTTACCTCACCAACAAATTGGCGACTCCGCTGGGGATCAGTGTGAGTTTGTCTTTCATCCATTAGGTCGTCTTTTTGGTCTTTTCTTGCTTAGCTTGCTTTTTTTATTATCTTTGTTGAGTCTAAGACCCCTGTTCAGCCCCAGAGGATCAATTTGACCTCTGTTTTTCCAAGATTTTCATCTTTTTAAGGTTGGCTTGATTGGCGCAGTTTCCAGCCTAACAGTCGTGCCCACTTGCGTTTGTTGCCAGTTCATCACTCGCGCCATCCCCTGTCTGGCGTGGATTATAGCCAGACAGTCGGGCCATTTCCTGTAGGTGCTAGGGTTTTCCCTATTTTGGAGTTTCTGGTCAATGTTTTCTTTTCTGGGTGTTTTCTTGACTTGATTTGAATGCTTTGAGATTGTTTGTGACTGTGAACAACCTCCTTCCTTCCAGTTTTTACCCTTTTCTTGTCAGCATCATAGCCTTAGGTTTTTCTAGTGCTTGGGTATGTTGAGCCTCCTGTAGGAGCTTTGGTCTTTGCTTCACAGCCACCTTCATTATTTTCTTGATTGCATTCAGCTCCCTAGATCCGTTTTGAGTGATTGCATTTGACGGAATGAGTCTTGCCTCTTTCATTCAGTTTTGCTTCTTGTCACTCCAAGCATAGCTCATGTTGCTTGTATGCGTTTGTTTTGACTTCTTTCTTGGATTTGAGAGATTGCAGCATTGGTTTGAGTTTGTGTTTTGTTTGCTTTTGAGTTGATTGAACTGTTTCATTTTGACTCTTGCATTGGCATTCTCGAACTAGTGTGAAGGTTTATCTTTCATTTCATTTAGTGCACTCTTTTCTCTATTACATTGAAAAATAAAAAATAAAATATATATATATATATATATATATATATATTTCCTTGCATTTTTGTTTGCATTGTGGAATTGGAAAATCTTTCGCATAACTAGCATTGGGCATTCTAGGAAAGATTTCTCATTTTTCATTAGCTTGCATTAGGTACTGTAGTGGATGCTTCTGTGTGTTCTCATTATTTGCTATCATTTGGAAACCTCTTAACTTTCTCATAGATAGCTCTTCATTGAATGAAATGGTATTTTATGGCATGTAGCTTGCATTTAGGGATTCATGAGATTCAACATTCGGTAGGACCTTGGAATTGAAACATAAATACAAGATCAACTTAAAATTTATTCAATTAACCTAAGGCAACATTGAAACCTAACGGAAGATTTAGTGGTCTAAGTTAGAGACTTGTTCTGGCGTCTTTAAACCTAGTAGCTGTCGCTCGCCATCTGGCTCCAGACAGCGCTAGTACGGACTTGTGCTCCCCGTACCGTCGAGTATATAAAGGGAGACCCCTCTAGGTTGCAATCCTTTTATCCGTAGGAAGCCGATTCTACCGCCTTGTAATCGTGATACACTGAACACAACATTCAGGGAGACTACCTACACATACGTCAAGTCCTTGGTTGATTTTTCTTTCATTTTATAACCAAGGTGTATATGGCAGTTCACAGGAACCTGGTACACCCTTCTACCTAAACTACCTGAGCAGTCATTTTTTATCTTTACTGACACTATAAATTTGAAAATATCATCAAGCACATGTCCTTTCACACTTGTTTCAAATTGAAAGAGACTAAAGTCATCTTTGAAAATTTCTTGACTCTTAAAACATGAAACAACAAATGTTTGGTTTCAATTTGGTAAAATAAATTACCCACGATTACATTCCCTTTAAAGTTTAATTACATAGCCTATCTTTGTTTGCCTTGGTTTTGATCCAAGAATCTTCATTTTGATCTTTTTCCCCTTTTGGTGTGCTACAGTCATAGTGGCAGAACCATTTGTTTCATCTACTGGTAGTCCTTATATGGACGATTCATCTGAAACTTCGCATACTTCTAGGTTTGCCAAGCTTGAGCAGCCTGTCATCCCGTCAGAGTACCCCTTTGGAGAACCAGTTGAGTTCCATTGGCCCCTTTCCAATGCTTGGTTTGGGTTTGGGGTCGGGGAACATTTCCCCCCTCTCACATCAGGATCACCGTTTTTGGCTAGTATCATACCTCCTAGCCCCCGTACCCTTTTGCAAGATCTTATGATAGATTCAGACATGGACTCATCTGGTCTTAACAACAGTAAGGGAATTCCAGTTTCTGATGAAGAATACCACCTTTTTCCAAAAGACATCCATCCAGACCCTGTTCAATATTCACCGTCGGTGTCACTTCCAGCAGGGTATAGGTCTTTGGGTCAGATTATGGCCGGTATTGCCTTCATGGAAACTTCAACCCCGTCAAGGGGACCGGTTCTCCCGTCATTAGGAATGTCACCAATGACACCTGTCTCATCGACACCTTTTGTTACGTCTGTCCCCACTAGGTCTACTGTCTGTGTGGCTGCATCAGCATTGGTCATCACCACTCAGTCATCAGGAGTTTCTACTTCGGTAGAGATTTCAATTGCCATGTCCATCCGTGACAACCTTTCATTTGAGGATTATCGGATGACTTTACAGCCACAGAACTGCCAGACTAATTAGTCCTCTCAGGATCTTAATAATCCTTATTTTTCTCATTATGGAGCGTACGGTACCCCGATTTATTCACTTCCATTTCAATATGATGAGCACGGTAACCCCATCTATTTGTCTAATCCTAAGGCTTATTAGTACATTAACGGTTTTATACCTACCTTTCTTATGTAACCTTCTAACCAACAAGGACAACCCTTCTAGGGACAACCTTCGGTTCAACAAGGATATGCTTTTGGCCCACAAGGACAACCCTTTCAGGGACAACATTCGGCCCAGCAAGGGTATGCATATGACTTGCAAGGACAACCCTTACGGGGACAACCTTCGGTCCAGCAGGGATTATTTTACGGCCCACAAGGGCATCCTTATAATCCTCAAGGTCAACCGTTACCAGCTCAGCCTCTGGTCTAACTAGGGCAACCTCAAGGACCAACCGAGTAGTCGGTGCATCAACCCAGACCTTCATACGGTCCTGGAGGGAAAACTCATTCATCTCAACCTTTGGTGCAACCGCAGCAGCCATATTTTCCAATTGGTCAAAATGTTGCACAGCCAGGGACATCTTATGGTCCTGTAACAGGTCAACCTGGTTATCAAGCACAACCTAGCCCGCCGCCGCCATTAGGCCAACTTGCTCAGCAGGGACAACCTGGTGGCCCTCATCATCTAGGTCAAATTGTTCAACCAGGACAACCTGCGCAGCCTGTTAACCCTACTCACCAGCCGCTCTATTCTATGCCACAGTCAAATAAACCTGTGCGCCCGACTTATTCGGCTCAGCAGGGTTCTACTTATCAGCAGCTCGTTCGACCCCAAGGCAGTTATTTTCCTCAAGGTCAATATCGACCTGTTTACAACCCGCCTCAAGGTTCTGCTTATTACCCTCAATCGCCAGGCTATACTTATACTCCGCAGCAGAATCCCTACACTACTCAATCGGGCCCCTCGTATACTCAGAATTAGTATCCTAGTTATCAACCCCCGTATCCTGGTTCTCAACCGCCATATCAACTGAATTATCAGGCTTACACCCCTTATGGTCAGAATCCTCTGGGACAAAACCAATGTGGGCAGAGTTATGCTCAACAAGGATGGAGTATGGGTACGGGTCCTTATCGAGGACCTGCTATGCCTTTTAACCCTCAATTACCTTTTCTCGCTACGTTGGAGCTAATGGATGTGTCCAAATTGACAAATGATCCCATTCTTCATAATCCTTTTTGGCCTTTGGTTTCGACGAAGGTTCTAGGTGATTGTCCCAAGTTTGAGGGAAAGTATGGAGAAGACCCCCAAGCACACGTCATGACATACCATTTATGGTGTTATTCTAATTCTTGGGTGGATGACTCTGTTCGGCTTCATCTTTTCCAGCGCACTCTTACTGGTGTTGCTGCTAAGTGGTATATCGAACTGCCTCGTGGTATCTTTCAAGATTTCAACACTCTCGCTATGGCATTCCTGACTCATTTCCAGTTGTCGATTTGTTATGAAGCTGGGACGCATCTGCTAACATCCTTGAAATAGGACCGAGCTACCCATATCTAAAACCACATTCATGAATGGAGACGGTGTCGTCGCCTGATCAAGTTCGAAATTCCTAATCATATTCTTACTCATTGGTTCACTACCTCTTTTTTCAACCAGATTGTGAAAGACATCGCCATGGGGGCATGTGTAAGCGAGGAATAAGCCATCGCTCGTGCCCATTACCTTGATCTAGTGTACTCTTAATTGGGAATTTTGTATGACATCTTGACTGAAGCCCCACAACCTGGGACCTCTAAAGTGCCAGCTACCCCATTAGTCGATGGCGTAATTGGTTCCGTATCTCAGAATTCAAGCAAGTATTCCAATGGGAAGAAAAAATCAAATTCTTCCAATACTTCTGCTCCTCATTCTACCCCGAATTTTGGTAAAACCTCGAAGGTCAACTCCGTTCATGCCAATCCTATGAACAAGACTTCCAAAGGGAAAAAAAGGGGCAAAGGCAAGCCTAAAGTTGATGCCCCAAAACCATAATCATCTAAACCTCATGCTGATGATGGTTCACAGTAGAAACCGAAGTATCCCTGTCTAATTTGTGAATAATATCACTACACTAAGGATTTTCCTCAACAATCCAGGGTTAGTCAACTACTCAAAGGCACTAAAGGAACTCCAACGGTCCTTAAAGAACCTTTCCCATCTCAGCAGACCCAGATGGTTGATCAATCTGCACCATCTGCATCGTTTGGCTCTCAAGTATTCATGATGAACGGTTCTACACTCATTTGCATTGCTACTCAGTCGAAGGATTATGCTAGATCGCGGCAGGCAGCCGAGAAAGAGATCACTGATGGTCCTCCTCCCCCACCTGCCTCTAGTTCTCTTGATATTGAAAGACCTAGTGTCAAACACGTTGTACAACCACCTTCTAAATGTGTTCTCCGGAAATCTTCCTATAATCCTAACGCCCATGCTGCTCATCATTATAGTATTGTTGAGGATTTAGCACAGGCTCCATCCACGATGTCCATGTTGGAAGTCCTCCAGAGTTGTCCGTCTCAACGAAAGGCATTATTATATACGATCGGCGATATCGATCTTGCTCATTCTAGTCTTCTCACTTTCGGCTTAGAGAATTTTGTCCCCCGACTTCCACACAAGATTGTGATTTTTATACAAGTCGGTATTAACGGTCTCAATATCCATAAGGCCATTGTGGATGAAGGTGCATCTACCTGCGTCATGTCATCTTCTTGCTGGAAGGCCATTGGCTCTCCAGCTCTCACTTCGTCACCCAATGCCCTTGAGGCATTTGATGGAAGGGAATCGAAACCCTTGGGTGTTCTCGCTAGCTTACCGATCACGTTGCAAGGAAAGATGGTCAACGTTGAAGTAGAAGTTGTTGACGCTAAGCTCAACTATAATATTTTACTTGATCGTAGTTGGACTCACGCCATGCCATGCATTCCATCCACCCTCTTTCAACTTCTAAAGTTTTCGCACGAGGGAAAAATCATTACTGTCAATCAGTTTTCATTATTTACCTCGTCTTCTGAGAACAATGTGCCATACGTGGATCATATTCCTAATCCCCCTGACAGCATAGGGCTGGGTCTTTTCAAATATCCCGCTCTCATGGGTATTTTTCCCCTTCCGCCACCAAATACTATTCAAGTTAATATGATCTCTCGGTTAGATGACCCATGGATCATCCCTTTGCCTAAACAGGTTGATTCATTTGGGGATTCGATGTCGCTTAGTCCAATCGAAATCAATTATTGTGAGCTTACATATGCATCCAGTTCTCCCACTTCTGAATGTGCTCCTTTGAGCATGGCTCTTGACGTCTATTCTCAATCCCCCTGGCTTGGCGATGTCGATTCGCCGGATCCTTTGAAAGAAGTGTTTCCATCCGACGAGGTTATCATGGAAACCATGTCTCTCAAGGATCTACCATGGAGCGATGGGTATCACCGTTCCTTATTTATGCCCTGCCTCGGGGCCATGTCTGATTTTCTTGAGCATTTTGCATCTCAAGTTCCTTCTCCGCCACTTCAAACACCTATCTTGACTCATGAAGTCTCCGTGAAAGGTAACTTGGGTAACATCACTCAAACGATGCCTATCGACATTTCCGTGAAGCCGGGGATTGTCGAGAACATCCATGTGGTAGTGACTTGTTCTTCAGATGAAGTCCAAGTGTACACTAGCCTTTTTTGCAAATTACGTGATGTTTTCGCCTGGTCTTATGAAGAGATGCCTGGGATAGATCCTAGTATTGTGGTGCACGAGATTCCCATGTGCCCAAGCGCGAAGCCTGTGCACCAACGTCTGTGTCCAGTGCATCCTCGGAAATCCGCCGCCATAAAAGTTGAAGTTGAAAAACTTCTCAAAGCGGTTTTCATTTATCCGATTCCTTTGACAGAGTGGGTTTCTAACATTGTCCCTGTGGATAAGAAGCAGGGGGGAATTCTTGTTTGTGTTGATTATCGTGATATCAATCGGGCCTATCCTAAGGATAACTATCCCACCCCGTTTATTGATCATATCATTGACGATTGTGTGGGGAGTGAAATTTTATCCCTTATGGACAATTTTTCTGGCTATAACCAGATTAACATTCTCCCGTTAGATCAACACAAGACCTCTTTTATCTATCCATGGGGAATGTTCCCATATAAGAAACTCCCGTTCGGATTGAAAAACACTGGAGCTATGTTCCAGTGTGCGATGTCTTATGCCTTTCACGATATTCATCATATTGTTCAACCATACCTAGATGACCTTCTAGCTCATTCAGCTGCGTGAAAAGACCACCCAGAACATCTCTGCCAAATCTTTCTTCGTTGCAGATGTTACAACATTCGGCTCAATCTGCATAAATGCATCTTCTGCATCGATTCTAGTAGACTTTTAGGCTTTCTTGTATCTAAATATGGAATTCGCCTTGACCCACTGAAGGTTGAAGCTATTGTTAATCTCCCCTCTCCATCCTCATTGCACCAGCTCCATAGTCTCCAAGGGAAAGCGAACTTCTTACGTCATTTTATCCCAAACTACACCGAAGTAGCCAAAGGATTCACACGAATTCTAAAGAAAGACGTCCCTTTCTGTTGGGATGAGATTTCTCAGTAGTATTTTGATAGGCTTAAGATGTTACTCGTCAACGCTCCCCTATTACATCCTCCGAACTACCATCGTGATTTCACCCTTTATCTTGCTACCGCCTTCAGCACGATCGCCATGGTTTTGGTTCAAGATTATGATGACAGTAATGAGCATGTCGTTTACTACTTGTCTCGAAACCTTCTCGACCCTGAAACACGTTACGCACATGTCAAGAAGTTAGCATTGGTTGTGGTCCATGCCGTCCAGTGTTTTCTTCACTACATCCTTTTGTGCATGGTGACCGTGATTTCTTACTGTAACCCCATGACTTATATTTTGTCTCAGCAGTTACTGGGAGGAAAATGCTCGAAGTGGATTGTTATCCTCCAAGAGTTTGATTTGGAGTTTAATACAGCCAAATCAAATAAATCACTTGTTTTTGCTGATTTTATTTGTTCTCTCCCTGCCGACACTGCCCCTTCTCAATTTGAGGATCATATTCTAGACGAAACTCTTTTTCTAATTAGCACCCTCGATCTGTGGTATGGTTTTATCATCATGTACCTCTAGACCTATAATTTCAGATCTAAGTTGACAGAGGGTGTTCGACGCCACATTCGGCATCAATTGCAACCCTATCGTATCGTCGGAGATACCCTTTATCGTGTTGGAGTCGATTCCGTGCTCCGCCGGTGTTTGACCCTTGAGGAGGATGAAAAAGTTCTAAATGGATGCCACAGTGGCACCTGTGGTGATCACATGTCTGGTTATGCCACTGCACAGAAGATCCTTCGTGCTGGCTATTTCTGGCCATCTATATTTAAAGACTACATCGTTGCAGTACACAAGTGCCATGCGTGCCAGATATATCAACGCAAGATGCGCGCGCCACCGGTTCCTTTACATCCTATCATTACCATGGGTCCTTTTGCCAAATGGGGCATCAATTTTATGATGTGTAACCCTCATTTGGCCAGGGGGCATGCCTATATTATCATCATCATTGATTATTTCACGAAATGGGCTGAAGAAATGCCTACACTAGCTGTGGATGGTAAGACAGTGGCACAAGTCATTTTTAATCATGTTATTACTCAGTTCGGTGTTCCTTAGGCCATCGTCACTGATCATGGTTCTCATTTTTGGTATTATATGATGGCGGAGCTGACATCTAAGTTGGGCTTGCATCAAAACAGCTCAAGGCCTTATTACCCTCAAGCAAATGGCCAGGTTGAAGCCTTCAACAAAGTCCTTGTTACCATGCTTCAACGAACAATTGGGATCCATAAATCAAATTGGCATCTCATGTTGTTCTCAGCTCTTTGGGCTTATGGAACATCAGTTAAGAGTGCGACCAGATTTACCCCATTCCAGTTGGTATACGGTCTGGAAGCCACTCTTCTAATTGAATGTGAAATCCCTTCACTTAAACTAGCTGTGGAATTACTGCTCGATACTTCCCCTGAAGAAGAACATCTTCTCTACTTAGAGAGATTGGATGAAACTTGTCACTTGGCTGCCTGTTTCGGGGAATATCACCCTAGAGGTTTGTTGGGTTTAAACCTCCATAGAGCAGGGGCATGCTACTTAAGAAGGACTCACACAACCATACATGTTCATGAAAAACTAAATAGAGTAGATCAAGGAAGTTACCCGTAGGTCCTACGGTTGAAGTAGATCTCGCAGGGTCCAAACCCCCGGCAACTGTCCTTCCTTCTTAACCTGAAAGACAAGAAGAAACAAGCACGAAGAACTGGTTGTACAGTATATATCTACTCTAAATGTTAGTGAAATCAATATGAAACATTAAATAAACCATAATGAATGCTTAAAT